>OY776125.1:38624512-39224512 GCA_963675135.1 Galeopsis tetrahit
TTCTCATACTATTATACTAAGTTCAATGACCAAGCTACCAATTTATTTAATTAACAAAGTATCATAAGCAGACAAATATAGATTTGTGTACCTCTCGAACTTTACAAAAACGGAGAAGTACCAGTGTCGTCTATTGAGTGAAACACGGGTGCGGTGCGAAATACGTTCCAGATTTGCCATTTTCCCAAAAGACTCAGTAGTTTACAGGTTGTTCGTCGCGGCGTCGGTGATTCTTCAGATCCCCAATTCGGATTTGGGTCGGAGAGTCCTCACACGAATGGAATGAAAGGGGTAGCTGGAGAGCCCGGAGACGAAGAGTGAACACAATAGAATGGCAGATGCCTGTGCGGCTGTGCCACCATGGAGGCGATGGGAAAGAGGACTAGGGGCCGCATTATCTGAAACACATTTAGGTTTAGGTTTTAATTTGTGAGATTACTTTACTTATTACTGTATGTTTTCTACTTAAAATATTGAAATGGGTGGGGCTATCAACACCACAAATTATGTTATTCCCACCCCATATGTTAAACACACCCCAATAAATTTTAAAATTCCTTTTTTTTTTACTATACACACCCCATTCTATTCCCTTTCTAACCTTTTTTACTTAAAACTTAAATTATTTTGTCTTCTAACAAAATACTATACACACCCCATCTATTCTCTCTCCTAAAATAAAAAACAAAACCAAACCAGCCGTGCATCCCTTAGGCCTCACCCTCCCCAAACCGTGTCTTTCTTCCCCTCACTCCCAAAGGAGCCGTACATTTCAAGGAGAGGAAGAGCCGAACAATCTCTCACGATTCCTAACGAACAACAAACGAAATGGAAGATCGATATGGTAAGAATTTTGTTTCATTTTAAATGTTTTTACTTCAAAAAATCTAGGGTTTATATGGTTTGTGAGATTTTTCAAATTATTGAATAAGTTTTAGTGATTTAGTGTATAAAAACCCTAATAAAATGCATTGGGTATGAATGTATATCATACATTGAGTTTGATTTTGGGTTTGTGTTGTGTTGCTAGTGTGATTTGGGGCTGCAGCGTTCGCACACGGCCAGAAACGCAGCCGCGCGGCCTACACTCTGCACGGCCGGTTCGGCCGCACGAACAAGTGTTGCACGGCTGGTTTGGCCGCACACACTGTGTAGCGCACGGCTGGTTCGGCCGCACAAAATGTGTAGTGCACGGTCTGACTGGCCGAACACCAACCCCCTGTTTTTTTTTTTTTTAAATAAACCATTTAAATTTTATCTAATTAACTTTGATTAATTTTTTTCAGGGAAAAGATACACGGACCCACCAAGAGTTAGACCAACGGGGTTCGAACGAAGACGTCGGATCCGAACGTATCAAATGATCCAAGACTTACCTCCTATTGAACAAGAGGTCGAAGGTGCACCTCTGGTTCATCAAGATGAAGAGGCACCTCCAATTCAACAAGATGAAGAGGCACATCCGGTTCAACAAGAAGAAGAGGCACTTCCGACTCAACAAGAGGATGAAGAGTCGGATGGCGTGCTTAAGGGACCATATCCCGGTGGTCCGGAGGATCCATCTTTGCTAAAGAGTTTCAAGTCTCATATAGCTGCAAAGATTTGGAGAGGGCAAGAACGTGAGTTGCTGAAGGTGAATTGCCACACAACAAAGTTTTTAGAGTGGAATTATGCAAATGACGAAACCACTCAGGTTTGGAAGGACTTGGTTAGGGATAGTGGAATGTAGGTCTACGAGACTTTGCATACCCTAGTCCTAACAAAGTTCTCATTTGTGCTTTTGTTGAGCGATGGCATCCTGAAAAAAATACATTTCATATGCCTTTTGGGGAGATGACAATCACGTTAGACGACGTGTTTTGTCTTACCGGATTGAAAGTTGAGGGTTCACCTGTGGAGTTTAAAGTACATGAAGACATGGAAGATGGTGCAACAATTATGTCTAGATTGTTGGGAGTTAGCGTCGAAACCGCGACTAACGAGTTAAGTCAAGTACGAGGTAGTTCCATAAAGTTGAGTTGGTTGGCCGAGAATTGGAAAGGTGACACGACATCTGATGATCCTCACACATTAGATTGTGCTGCCCGTTCTTACATGCTTTACACTATTGGATGTGTTTTATTTTGTGATAAAAGTGGATCACGGGTCGGGACTCATTTTCTTCGAATCTTGGATGAAGTCGAGGAAGTGGGCGACTATGCATGGGGGACCGCGACTCTAGCCTACTTATATAGGCAACTGGGGATAGCATCTAGACATGGTGTTAAACAGATTTGCGGATTTATTCCCCTATTGGAGGTAAATTTTATTTGTTCACGACCAATCAATGCTTTTGAGGGTAAAAAAATCATTGAAAGGTAGCGTAGAATTTTTAGTCTCTACTAGTTACTTCCACAAGTTCCACCCTAGTAATCCTTGTTTACTCATTTGTTTTCTATATGAGTTTTAATGTGGGAGTTATTTATTAGTATTAAAAGAGATAAAAGTAGAGAATATAGTTTTTCTATATATAATTGTTTATGTTTTGTGATTAATTTTTTAAATTAAATGTGTAGGCATGGATTTATGAGCATTTTCCATTTACTCGACCTGCCCTCAATAGAGGGTTCAATCCTCAGTTTCCGTTGGCTAGGAAGTGGTTGCCCTCAGCACGAGCTGGAAGACAGTTTCATGATCTAGTCAATTATCGAGAGAAATTAGATGCATTGACAGTTTAATGATTTCAACCTGTTAATTTATCATGTGCATTTGTTTATATAAACGTGATTACTACTTGTAGGTCGAATGGAACCCTTACGCAAATGTTCGTGAGTATCATCCATTGAATGAAATTTCTTTCTTTCATGGATGCATTAGATCATTCGATATTGCTGAGCCCTATCATCCGGACCGTGTTCTTAGACAGTTTGGCTACGTTCAGACCATTCCTGCTGCTCCTCTTGGTCCCAAGTATGCATCTAGACCTAGTAAAGGTCTTAAGTACAAGCTTACTTGGGCTGAAGGACTTGAAGGCTACTTGAATCCGGCCATTCTTTTGTCAAAGCATCTAAAATGTGTATTGGTTGATTGTTTGCCATTGATAGATTTAACACAAATGCATCTTGTGCAGGAGTTAAGCGTCCAGCAAACGCATGACCTTCCAAATATTCCCCAACTGGATGGTTGTGTGTACCGCGTATAACCTTTAACTCCCACTGACCTTCTAACCCAATTTGATTCCCTTGCAATGTAAATTGGCAACCACATTTTTTTGTCCCTGTACTTCTTCTACCAATTGAACTCTTAACTTTCTCTCCTTCTTTGCCAACACTAGATTTATCAACACTCGGTACATTCTTTCTAGAATCACGGTAGGTACCACTTCTTTCACAAGCAAGCGTCACACGAGGCCGCCTACCTTTCTCGGCATTGTCAGACCTTTTAATTAGAATGACCATGTCATTCAACCGACCGGTTTCTTGAACCCAATTAATCAACTCTTGCCTAGAGTTAAACAAAGTCATTGTGGTAAATAAATAACCATAGTCTGCCACCATTTCATTTTCGTTTGGTTCCTGTACCAACAAAAAATTAAAATATTAAAACACAATAAAAAATCTGCACTATACACACTGTACGGCCACAACTTCATGTACACACATGAAACTGTTCGGCCAGAACATAATGTACGGATATGGATATGTTCGGCCAGTACCTAATGTACGGCTATGGATATGTTCGGCCAACAGACAATGTACACATCTAGGTGTGTTCGGCCAGTAGTGGTCGTACACCACTTAACGAAAATTTCACAGATTGTGTTCGACCGAATGCGGTCGTACAATCCTCTATGTATGCGGCCAATATGGCCGTACAATCCTGTATGTGTGCGGCCAATATGGCCGTACGCACAGTGATTTGTTCGGCCACGATGTCGGCCGTGCACGTCGCGACTACTGCTACTTAAAAATTGTACAAAGTATAAAAAAAGTATAAAACAGTGTAAAAAACAATAAATATACTTACATTAATTTCCTCCATCACTTTTTCTTCTTCCATAATCATGTTTGTTGTGATTATATCATCATATGAAGGTTTATGGTGGTAGGGTTTATGCATGGAGAATGGTTTTAAGATTTAAGTAATTTTTTGTTGTAAAAGTAAAAATAGATGAATTAGGGTTAAATGGAGGGTAGAATTTAAGTATGGGCCTATGGGGTGTGTATAACATGGGGGTGTCTTTAATATTATTAGGTGTGTGTTTAACATTTTTTAAATAATTTAAAAGGATATCTTAGTAAATTCAATTAAGTCTATTTTTGTCCAAAAAATTATGGGGTAGAAATAACATAATTTGGGGTGTTGATAGCCCCACCCTATTGAAATTAGTTTAAAAAAAATAGTTTCCCACCTTACAAAAAATTGGAGCCACTTTTAATTATTTGGTTTCCCACCTTAATAGCTCCCGCCTATAATATAATTTAATTTGTTAAATTTATTTATTATTTAATAAAAAAAGTGAGAAATAAAAATTACAGTAAAACCTCTATAAATTAATACTCTATAAATTAATAAACTCTCTAAAATAATAAAATCTTCCGGTCCCGACTTGGGCATTTGTAAAAAAATCATCAAATTCGATAAGATAATAAAATAATAATTTTTCGGAAAATCCCTTTATAAATATTAGGTCCCATTAAAACTCTAAATTAATAATTCATAAATTACAATTATAAATATTATGGTAATTTGCTAAAATATGAATCTATTGTACCTTAACTAACTTTCAAATGATATTTTTCATCAATCCACTCTTGTAAATTTTTTTGAGTGCATATATGTGAGATGGTCTCTCTTATACTCACATAATGTTTTAAACATTTTATCATGAATTTTGCGATGCCTTTTAGATGAGAAGACATGATTGAGTGTTATGAATTATTTTATTTCTATGTTGAGATTTATATAGTGGAGTATATGTTTCATTCATCATATATGCATGAATATATTTAAGTGCAACAAATTAATGTAAACATGTATACAATGAATATATTTAATTAGTTACAAAAAATTGGTTGATGCATGAATATAATCAAGTAAACATATATGAATTCATTTATTTTCAATACATATGCACTAAATTTGCTGAATTTTAAAAGTCTCTCTTTTAATTAATAAATATTAATTTATCGATAAATTAATACCTCTTTAAATTAATAAATTTCCATGGTCCCAATGTTATTAATTTATAGAGGTTTAACTGTATAGTCCCTTTGTTCCATAAAAATTCTTATACATTCTTTTTTTTTTTTCTTGGGGAAACTTTAGAGTTCCCCTCTAATGAGTTTTTATATGTGTACGTACTCAATATGTGAGGGACCAACCCTAATTAATGATGTCACCTTTTTATATATATATATAAATACACAGTACGTGATGGAGCCATATTTTTTTATAGGGGGCCCGATTAATATTACTATAAAGATAAAATAATACGTACTCATTATACTCATCAAAATTTCACATGATAAAAATTTTTAATTGATCGAACAAGTTGATTTTCGTTATATTTTGGTAGAAGTTAATACTCCCTCCGTCCCATGATAATTTGCACAATTTTGATCGGCTCACTTTTTAAGAAAAATGAATTTAGTGGTGTGAGGTCAAGTAAATGAGGAGTATTTTGGATGATTTTGTGAGATGTAATGAGAATTTAGTAAGATGTAAAATGAATTTAGTTAGATGTATAATAAAATGTAGACCCAAAATGAGTGGCGATTTTTAAAATAAAATGATGTTGGGATAAATATTAATAATGTGAGTTATTTTTATATTAGAAATGTGTAAATAATCATGGAACGAGGTATTAATGTTAATATATGTGAAATTACCAAAATACCCCTAATAAATTTACAAAATTAGTGGGGGGTCCACTGCCCCCGCTGGGCACTATGTAGCACCGTCTATGGTAATACATGCAATGTGTGTTTAACTCAATCGATCTTAGCCCTTTATTTTAGGGTGTTGATCGGGACCTTACATGTATCCTTAGACTGATATCGGGGTAGGTTGGGCTCGACTCCTTGGGAAGCTTCTCTGCATTTAGCGTCGTATTGACTACAATGTTCTTTATTAATGAGTGAGCTCGCAACTATGTGGGAGTATTAAATAACGATATTATCGGGTAAGGGAGCATTTAATGCTATTGATCCTCGATATCTTAGTGATAATGACTTTTGATACACTCAGCTTGTTGCAGTACGTCAATGTTGATTAGGTCGAAATTGCGTTTATAAGTGAGCTTGTATCGCTCCAAACCTTTAGTTGAGACCCGGGTTCGTCAGACTTCCTAAAGTGCCTATGTATTAGGTTACTCCTAGTAAGTTAACCCTTCTTATGAAACTGATTGAACCGTCTATTGGACCGGGCTCACGAACCCAGTTTGTCTCGTCTACAAGATCGACCATCTACAACATAAATTACGTATATGTTCTTCATTGTACACAATATCACTCAATTAATTGAATAATATCATGTACTAGCCTAAATAATATCACTTCTATGTTCTTATAGATTCGTCAGCTGCAACAAAACGTTAAAATGTTCTTATACTTTTTCAAACCCGTCAGAAACAAATCGAATGAGCAAACCCCAAAATTTGTTGTTGTCCAACTATCATATAGTGAGTGTATCTATAATCAAGCATTGGTATTAATACAATCAAGATTAACAAGTACTATTAAATAATCATTTCTCCATGTTAGATATAGTAAATTAATACTTTTAAATTAATTAATATCATTATAAAATATTAATTTCATTGAAAGTATAATTACAATATTATATTATTATGTAGGAATGTTCTTAAAGATACAAAATATTTTCAAACAAAAAATATATATAAATAATTTCTTTTGTATTAAAGAATAAAATTAGCTCGAATAAATTGGCGCCAATAAATAAAAAAGAATTTGAGAATGGCGGGAGAATTGAGGGAACCTAAATCCCTAATTCCAAATTTTGGCTAAAAACGATCATAATTAACCCTCACCCTTCATTATGTGAGAATGCGATCGAGAAATCTAATTAACCTAGCCGTTTGCCCCTTCGTTCCAGCGCCGTCGTGAGAGGCACACTGCCGTTGGCGTCACGCTAAATAGTCTCTCTCCAACCGCCTCGGCCATACGGCCCATACCACACGCGACGTGCAGCCCACTGTCTCCACCCTCTGCCGCCGGCGTCGCACGCTCACACGTAGCGGCCAGCCACAGTAGCTCGCCCGTCCCCTTCCTCACCTCGTCGCAAGATCATCGCCGCCGGCCTGCCGCCAAAAATCGAGAGGTAAGTTTCTACACTTTTGATTGTTGGTTTTAATTTATGTAAATTTGGCCAGAATTCATTGTTGTTTGTGGATTTGGCCAAAATTTTAATTAAGGACGGTGTTCATTTGATTGTGTTGGTTTTAATTTTTGTAAATGCATTCGATTGTGTTAAGGAATTAATTTTCTTTGAATGCATCTTATTAATTTTTTATTTGTTTTGGAATTAATTTTCTGTAAACTTGTTAAATTTTTGTTCCTTTTCTAGTCTTGGGGATATTTGAAATCATTTTTAGTCAATGGTCAGGCTATTTCAGTTTTATTACCTATAGCATTCCATTTTCTGTTCCTACATCAGAATGTTTATTAATGTTGACTTAGCTTCTTTTTCATGTTTCTACATCTAGATGTTGATTTATGTTAGTTTAGCTTCTTCCATCTCTCTATGTACTCCATTTTATTGACCAATAATTATGGTTGCTTCTTGAAAGTTCTTATTTGTTGTGAATTATCTGCTTTATTATAACTACACAACGACTATGAGTATGTGGCTATTGCCTATTGACATGGTTTCTTTTAAAAAGCTTTTCATCACTAAAGTGTATGGTACTGAAAAATGTTGCGTTTATTGGTTGTTTTTTCATTATGTCATAAAGTTTTCTTGTTACTTCTGTAAAAGAAATGGAATGTTATTTTTTCTTGCTGCTTCTCAACTTTATCTCGGTGATCTTTCACATGATTGATGAAGGAAGCCATGTGGCCAGCAAGATTCAGGTTAGGTTAATGAATCAAGATTAATTATATCTCAATCTGGTTTGTACATTTTGTTTATGGAACTTGTTCTGATAACTTGATACAGTTGGACATCTCAAAATAGTACTGCTGCCTATGGTTCCCAGAAGGAAGGATCAACAACACATTAAAATCAAGCTGTGGCTATTGTGGCCATGCCAGCTGCAGGAATTCCTGGTCCTGCCATTGACTTAAATTTTGGCATGGAGTATTGTGGTGCTGCCCCTTCTTCTTTTCCTGCGACTCTAGTTCAAGGAAGAATGATCCTAACTAATATATTGAGATTGAAGGAAGAAAGATCCCAACTAATATATTGAGATGGCACTCAGTCGCAACACTGGATACAGGTGGCCCTTTCTCTCTTTTATTCGCATAATAATGTTCCTTGCATTTTTCCTTTGGCCGCAACAAATTTGGAAGCAAGATGATTATTCCTTCAGTACTTCTGAAAGGTAATTTATCTAGTTATGACCTTGCGGTGAAATGATGTAAAAACAGTGAACATATTGTCACGCCCCACTACTACAAATATGGGCTTTGGTGACGCTCAAAAGTGTCACTAAAGGTAATTTGTAGTGACGGGTTTGTTATAGTGACGCTTTGGTAAAGGGTCACATGATTTGGCGTTTCTATAGAATTTTAACGTGATGCCTTTAAAAGCATCACTGGAAATGGCTATTGAGACGCCTTTATACATCATGGTACCATTATTTGGTAACGCTAACTAGTGTCACTAGGGTGTGCTTTAATGACTTTTTCTTGCGTCACCAAAAAAATTATAACTAACTTAACGACATCATTTAGTGACGCTTTTATGCATCATAGTAACATTACTTGGTGATGCTAACCAGGGTCACGATGATATGTCATAGTGATGCTTTCTCACGTTACGAAAAATGTTATAACTAAGTTGACTACCAGTTTAGTGACGTTTTTTAATGTTACATAATATCAACAAAAATATAATAAATATACCTAAAAAGTGCTCAAACATATATAATAATTTTATATTTTTATTCATTTATATTATAATAATAAAATGTCATCAAAACCAAAGTATAAAACATCTCAACTCATACATGATATTAACCACATAACTAACAAGTCCAATATTTCAAATAAAAAATATGTAAAATTTTCAATTCAAAAATAAATTACACCTAAACTATGCTTGGAAAAATCCATTTTGCTATCTTTATCTTGTATCTTCCACTTCCACTTGAACCTATAATAGTGAACAAAATGAAAAATTATTAATATTTGAAATTGAAAAAACACTAAACTAAAAACAAATGAAAAATAATACATCAAAAGAAATGTACCAAATGTTTTGGCCAAGCAATACTACATCCTATAACTTTGCCGACTACTTTGATAATGGCTCCTAATATTTATGGGTCGCGGTAACTTTGACTTCACACCATTCAATTCCTAAAAAAATTTCATTGCCCAAAAGTTTAGCAGCATTCAAGCTTTCTACAAAACCTTGTGCTACATTTGAAATTGCAATGCCTTTTAAAAGAACCTTTGCACCAATCTACATCATTTTTCTTATATAAGTACAAAATGAGGAGTGTTAGAATTTATCAACGGAGCAAGCTAAGGCATGGAGTTGGCCTAAACAACAAGCACTGGAAATTTTTTGGGACGAGCACTACTACGATACGGAGGATTTTCTTATGAACCAGAGTGTGAGTGAAATTCTCATGTGACTGCATGAAAATTCATGCTATAAGTAAGAAGTGAATTCAATTCAATTCTTAAACCAACTCAATACAAACACTCGCAATAAGTAAAAAAATTGATAGCCAATTCAATACAACAATAAAGATTTTTTTTGAACCAGAGTGTGAAACAAAATACAATTTCTAAAACTCAAGGGGGTGCATATAGCCTACACCATATGCACAACAAGAATGATTCAGTAATATTCAGAATAACAAATTTGACATCTAATGTCCACTGTAAAGAAAAAGTTCTTTTATTTAAATGTGTATTTCTGAATTCAAATGATCATAAAGCTTTACTATTTTGCTGGTTAACACAATTTAGGGGGCATTTCATGAAATATTGATTATAGACAGAACAATACCAAAATTATAAACACTATGAAATGTTTGATAAAAGTATTACATTAATAACCATGTAGTATTAGATTAGTATTAGAATGAGTTCAGCTTCGTTTTAAAACTATAGATTTAACCAAACTGATTAGTAACCTACCACGATTGATCTTGGCCCGGCCTCGTGAACATGATTAATTGATAGTTTTATTTCTGACATAATACCCAAGAGTGTCTTATTTCCCATCATAACTCACTGTTTACCATATATTTCCCATCTATAAATACTTCTTAGTCATGGAAAAGTATACTGAAATGCAGGAAAGTTATCTGAAAGAGAGATGAAACATGTGGCAATTATACCTCAGTAACCTGCAACAAGTTTATCATTTTTTTCCCTAAAAAAACAGAGCACATTAAACCTATGCTCATTTCACTACCTCGTTTAATAATTTTATAACTATAAGTGAAAACTAATTAACAGTGGCCTTTTTCGTTGATTTGGGCAGTATTCAATTTGATATGTGAATGTTGTAAGATGGAAGTTGATAACACCATAATTATTGGGTAACTGGTACACCTAATTAATAATAATTATAAATTGAATAAAGAAGGGCAAGACGAACAACTCAACACCAAAAGAAATTAAATACCTGTTGGACAATGTTCCATTGGACACAGGCCTATCTTTCCACAAAATCAAACACGCCAATTCTAATATAACCTGCAAAGAAAGTTGAGCAAATGATCATTTGAGTGATAAAACAAAAGGAAAGATTGGACACCTAAATTACGGAATATGGAGCCAACTAAGAAACTTTTCAAATTTCAGTTACAAGTATAACAGCGCAGATTCAATTGAGATTTTGAGTTTGATTAATAGATTGCCAGAAACCTGGTACTAAAGGCACCTTTAGTTGAACAAAATTAATTCACATGATAAATTAAACTGCCAGGTTTTGCTTTTAAGGGCAGAGTTGTACGCTTTTAAAGATGGGTTGTGGTATTGTGGAGAATTTAATGTGGGCATATTTCAATCGTACGACACACTACTTCACTCTTGTATCAAGATTGTCTAGTTTCTCTTCAAAAAAAAGATAATAACTGCTGCATGCTGCATTTTAAGTAAGACCTCAGAGCTGATAAGCTTAATAATTTTTCAGCAAAAAAATATTTATGGTCATAAAGAGAAAACAAGCACCTCAATCATACAAATTCCCAAACTGATTTCATAAAATTTGAAAGATGAGCTGAAACTCCAAATCAAAATGACAGAAAACCAGTCTTCCCTAATTCAACATCACACAACAAAATTTTAGACCCAAAACAACAAAATCCTCAATTAGATCAAACTGTACCCAACTAATTCCAGGAAAAGTTAGTCCTAGAATCCAGCATCAATTAAGTACCTGGAATGATTATATTTCCCTTCCCTCTCTACTCAAACCCCTGTTTCAAGATTACTAATATTTCTCTTCAAAAGCCCATACACAGCCTAGTAACCAGTTCTACAATTCAAGGCACTCTTAAAACCCTACTAGAATTGAGAAGACAATCTCAAACACACAATTTGAGAAGACGATTTGAAGAAATCAGCAATCATCTAATTCAAAGAAATCATCAATCATCCAGTTTAACGAAATTACTCAATAAAATATCTAAAGTTTTAAAATATACTGAAAACCCTACTTGTTATCTTACGTTTTGTTGCTCCAGAAACCGATTGAGATGGGCACGCTTCAAGAACGCTGATGAGGGACCCTTCAAGAAGGCGATTGGCGATTTGAGGAGAAGGGATAGACGTAGATTGGATTGAAAATTTATTCATATTTACTAGGTCTCTGAAGCGTAGTAACTTGTGAGGAAGGATTCAGATTTTCTTTTTTTCTTTCTGACGGCAAATTTGAGGATATATTAAAACTAGGGCTGGAAAGAAGAGAAGATCGTGTGAAGGCGCGCTTGGGAAAAAGTAAAGAGAGAATAATTTTACAAACAAAAATTACGGCATTAATTAATTAATTTTTTTTTTAGAGAAGTCCGCTAATTTTTTTTAAGCGACACTAAATTAACTAAATTATGGAGGCGTCTCTGTTTTGCATATTTCGAGACGCTTACTTAAAAGCATCACTAAGTAAGTGTCTCTATAGGGGGGATTTTTTAGTAGTCAATTTTCATAAATGTAGGTTTTGCAAAAATGATTAACAAAATCAATGCAAAGGGCATGAACTATAAATTTTTGCTAAAGAAATAGAACTTTCGAACATATTTAATAATAAAAATACTTGAATAACAGCGGAAGACTCGATCAATAAATAGCCACTTAAAATAAATCTAGAATATTAATTGAATCAAGTTTCACAATCTCATAAAAAGTTTAATACATGAAATGAAATAACTTAATTACTTTACTAAATATTAATAGATTTGTCATCCACCGCTCCTCCTCGCCATCAGCTCCTTAACCTGAAATATTGAAATGAAGGGGTGAGTATGCAAGCACACTTAGTGGGGCCCAGCTGTTCACAGTTAAATATTAAACAAATAGTTAAACACATCAATGCAAACATGAGAACATTGCCACATTCTTAACTGACTGATATACTGACTGAGCACTGCGAGCCTTGCCAAAACCATTTTAATGACCCTGGTGATTCTCGAGGACAACTTATATGGTCCCGGACCCATGAACTAGTCCCTGGCTATCTGATTTCATAACATGGAACATAACACGTAGCAGACACATCCAACATATCACGTAAAACATTTAACAATGAACAACTTGCTCTACTAAACACTGTAGAGATAGAAAATGAATTAAGAAACCCCACCTTGAAATGTGTGTCGTGGATGAATGAATGCAATGAAATAACTTTAAGTCTCGTCACCTAAAATAATTAAATAATGATTATCGTTGAAATAGTCATCGTGTTCTACTATTACTAATAAATTAATAAATTTAAAGACTAGGCCAGACACCTAATTTGGATACAAAATTAATTCTGCTCATATTTATCAAAATATATAATATTATTAATGTCTTTGGTTATAAATTTATAATTAAAAGACCATTACAACTAAATAATCTCAGAGCCATGATTTGGAAAATAAGTGGGTGCATTATACGAAATCAATATGGAAAATTGGCTTAATTGTGTGTTAAAGAAAAAGATAATTGACATGCCGCGTTGAATCATTGGATGATCTAGTTAGCAAAATTTTGGAGAAATTCCTAGGTAATAGCAGGGAATGAAAATCAAATAAAAGAAAAAAGTACCTTCACTGTAGGTCTGCTACGGCCGTGTAGTTAAAATGAGAATTGAATTGTGATAAATTTAGGATTTAGTCAAATATATGTATATTAAAATCGGGCTTGGGCTTGAAATGAAAACTAGGATTTAAAATCTCAAAAGCCTGAATTTAAATGGGTTTTGAATATTTATCTCAAATTAATAATTAAATATATACTTGTATATTTATATAAAAAAATTACGGATATTACACATATTCTAGCTATCTGATGGATGAACAATTGAAGATTTTTACAATATGTTAGGCACTACATTTTTACGTAGCTAACAACGGCAGTCAGTTTACTTTTTAATTTAATTGGGGTGGAGAGTGGTTCACATTGATAAGTGCAGAACCATAACTGATGTAGTTATACCATTTTGCATAATCTAATAATAGTTCCAAAAACTCGGAACAATTTTTTACCAGTGCTTTGAAATAATAGTGTGGCATGCTTAGGGTAGCTTATTTTTCTTTCTTTTCCATATACCTACAAGCAGTTAATGATGGCTGATTGCAGACTGAAGCATTTTCTATTAGTTGGACTAACTTGGTTAACCTTTGAAATTAGGCATGAGTAATTGTTAAAAACATCTGGCATGCAAGTGAAACTCATGTTTTACCCTCTTATTCGAAGAAAAATAACACGTTTTGTATTATAGTGTGAGATCTCAACAAAATATTTTAAGTGTTAGAAGCATTGGCCTCTGGTGATAATAAAACGTAAGAGTGTCGACTTTGTTTTAGCTTATTTTTGCTTCAATTGAACCAGTTTATTAGCAAACCAACTCTTTTGGGAATTCAATAAAAAAAAGGGAGTATATGATGGACTTGAAAGTACTCCCATGATATCAGTTAGTGCTTGTTGTTCAGATTCCAAATCTCATTTGATTATATAAAGGAAACGGTTTTCTTAGTCAAATTTAAGCATGAACTTGAGTAGAAACAACATTCTCATGATACGTACACTCTTTTTATATAATTCTACTTTGTGGTAAGAGAATATGCTACTGGAATATACGAAGTCAATATTTTCAACCATTTTTTTCTTTTTAAATTCTTTCCCCTATATAGTACATAGTCTTTTTTTTTCCAGGGTATCTTAATATCACATTCTTGATTTTTCTATCTTCTTTGCATTAGTGCTGAGTTTCCCTGCATTTTTCTCTCCTTTTGTGGCTTTGTGCTGAGTCAACATGCTTGCATTCATGTAATTAGTCACCTTTTTTGTCCATAATGTCTCTTATACATCTTGATTCATTACATTAACAATAAATGACCACCAAACTAGGCGAAGACTTGTTAAATTGATCAAGTTGGATTTTTTCTGCTTTTATTGATTTTCTCTTAATTACTCTATTTTCTGAGGGTACTCCCTGTGCAACCTGAGACCTGAGATTTTTGGCCCCTTAAACTTATTTCCTTTCGAAATTTAAATGTACAAAGTTATTTGGTTCAGTTTATGGTTCTTGCATTCATTACACTATCTGGTATATCGTGTATAAATGTGGCTTATTTAGATTTGGTGTCATTCTTATTTTTGTTTGTCTTCTGCAATAAAGTAGTGCTTATGAAGATGTAAAATAATTTTCTTGTTTCCTTTTAAGATTTTTTTTTTGATGGAGTTTCCTTTAAGATAGTATGTAGTAAAGCCAACATATATAACATTTTAACTATGTTACAAATAAATCATATGAATTTGATATATAATTATCTCATGACACAAAGTGGATGTATATATGTTGTTGAAGCGTGTTATACTCAACCTCACTCCACTTAGGAAGGGGGAATATGGATTCCTAAGAAACTGAACATATTTGAGTTAATGGAATCAAGAAAAACGTATATAACACCTTTCTTTGTTAATACTCTCCGGAATGTGCTCAAGTGAGCCTTTCTGGCGTATTAGTTTCAAAGCAGTCACACTCCAATACCTGAAAAGCACAATACAGTTTAATTAAAAAAAAAAATCTTGACACTGATGTATACTGAAGCGAAAAAAAAAACTTTATACTAGCAGCAAAGTTATTTTCTAGTATGAATTCTTGTAGACAACATATGGAGAAAACTATGCATGTAATTGTAAAATTTTGGATACTTTCACAAATATTAGTTAAAAATGTCACATCAACCTATTTTTTTAATTAGCACAGGGAATATCATTTTACTGCTCTAATCTAAACAATAGGAAAAAAAACCGATTCTATCTCGTCTCAAACATTTCCTAGTTATTAATGCGCTTAGTTCAATACGGTTTATTCATATATTGCAATCGGGAATTGATTGATTTCTTTCTGTAAAATAATACTCCCTCCGTCCAACTATAAGTTTCCCACTTTCCTTTTTTAAATGTTTCATTTTTGGTAAATTATTTTCTTTCTCCCAATCACATCACTTATACTTTATATATATTATTTTATTATACTTCATTTCATACTACTCTATAATTTTCTCTCTCACTATTACACCACTTGTACTACATTTATTATTTTATCATATTCCTTAATTAAAACACCCAAAAGAAAGGGGAAACTTATACTGGGACGGATGGAGTATTAATTACAAGCAAAATTTATCTGGTAACAACAGATCTAAGAATATCCTTATACAATATTTAACTCCAAAACCACTAAGGGTGTGTTTGCAAATCATATTGATTGATTTAAAGTGATTAAAATTGATTTTTGCAATAAAATTGAAAGTTGATAGTGTTTTAAAATTAAGCACTTTAAATCAATTGTGTATATGTTATGGTGTTTACAAAAAAAAACCATTTTTTTTATAAATTTACAAAAAACACTCTTATTACATTTGGATAGATAATGTGTAAAGATGAAATATTATTTAAATTGTGAGGGCAAAATTGTAAAATTGATTATTATAATGATGAGAAGCACATAGAAGCTATTAGAAGTAGGTGGAGGGGTGCTTCATCAAAATCACTTTTAACAAATTAACTTAATCACTTAGTTGTGTTTGAAAACACTCCAAAAGTGATTCTATTTGAAAAAAAAAAGTGCTTTTAAGCACCTTATAGTGTTTGAAAACACCCCCTAAATAAATAAAAAACTTAAGATACTACCTGTATTAAAAAAATGGAGCCTAAGCTAACTAATGAAGGAAGTAAACAAGGTTATTTAGTACGGATATGATATTTTAACTACCAATAGTTCACAATATGCTCAAAGAAAAATATCAATGTATATTAGGAGAAAAAAAAAATCTATTACATGTCTTTGCATATTTACCAATCTTTGCTCTGCCTCACTAACCAAGGCATCTGTTATAATGGATAAACTATAACAAGTGATCATCAATCTCAGATAATATAAAATTGAAAGCAGTAGAAAGTTGAATGGTAAAATAGAAAATAGAGAACAACCCAAAGAATTAAGTGGAATAGTATTGTCATGAAAATATATTTTTTATGATGTCGAATATTGTCATTAAATATTATTAAAATTGTTGTCAATTATTTTTGGGATGAAAATATTTTGTCACTAAATATTTTGATTATAATTAACGGCAAAAAAGAGCATTGTCATGAAAATATATTTTTTAAGACATCGAATATTGTCATCAAATATTATTAAAATCGTCACCAATTATTTTTGTGACGAGAACATTTTGTCACTATATATTTTGAATAATTAATGACGAAAAATAGTATTGTCATCAAAATATATATTTTATGACATTGAGTATCGTCATCGATTATTATTAAAATCATCACCAACAATTTTTGTGACGAAAATATTTGGTCACAATATATTTTGAATAATTAATGATGAAAAATAGTATTGTCATGAAATTATCATTTTTATGACGTCGAATATCGTCATCAATTATTATTAAAATCGCCACCAATAATTTTTGTGACGAAAACATTTGTCACTAAATATATTGAATAATTAATGACGAAAAGTAGTATTGTCATGGAAGTATATTTTTTATGACGTTGAATATCGTCGTCAATTACTATTAAAATCGTCACCAATAATTTTTGTGACGAACACATTTTGTCGCTATATATTTTGAATAATTAATGACGAAAAATGGTATTGTCATGAAAATATCTTTTTTTATGACGCCAAATATCGTCATCTATTATTATTAAAATCGTCACCAATTATTATTGTGACGAAACAATTTATCACATATTATTTCTTATAATTAATGACGAAAGGTTAGCATCGTCAACAAAAAATATTTTTTATGACGGCGAATTTCGTCACCAATTATTATTAAAATCGTCACATATTATTATTAATTGTGACATATTTATTAACATCGTCACGAAATATACAAATTTGTGACGAAAAAAATATAAGTGACGACGAATTTAAATTTTGTCACAATTTCTAGTACTTTAATGACAAAAAATAAAATTCGTCATCTTTATATAACAAATGGTGACGATTTTTGTGTTGTCGCAAAAAATTTCGTCACGAAATGTGTAATTTCCTGTAGTGGCTGATACTCCTACGGCTGACATGCCAAACCTAGCCACATTACAGCCCCGAGAAACCACAACCCAAATTATTCCCACTCCCACAACAGAAAATGTTGACCCTTCAAACCCATCTGTTTCGGGAACTCTACTAGTTGACACTTCAACAACTGAGTTAAGGACCCCACTTACTCAGACCCCTCCCAAAAACAGATTTGAATCCCTGGTTGATTATCTAATATGTTTGCGTGAGAAGAGGTTGCGTGCACAGATGACCAGAAACTTGAAAAGAATGTTGTCGTCAGTCGAGATCGACACAACTTCAGAAGTGTATGAGAAGTTGATCAGGATATGCACATGGGTTGCACTGAAGAAAGGTCCGACTAAAGACATATTTGAAGTAATTCTTGGAATGGGTGGAATTGCGAATTTCCAATGCTGGGAGATGGAACAACAAGAGAATAGTGGAGTTAAGAACTATTCTGAACTACTCCCAGCACATGCCTTGACTGCTTTGGTGAAAAAGATGCTGAATATTTCCGATGATGTGTTGTGTTCGGAAGCAAAGTCAAGTGTTGGTGTGCAAGTATCTAAAACTGATCTTACAGAAGACGAGTTAATGCAAGATGTGGAGCCAGTAGAAGAGTTGCAGTCTACTGATCCACAAATTGATCTTGAGAATGTGTCTGATCAAATGAGAGGACTGGTGTTCAGATTCCAAGTAGAACATTCTCAAAGCCCAAGGACAGATGTAGGGCAGATCAATAGATACATTGAGAAAGAATTTCCAGCAGAGTTGTGTGGTTATGTAAGGAAGTTACATGCCATGGTGAAAAGAGACTCTGACGAGGCTGAAAGAAGATTCAAGGAAGCAAGGTTAGCAATCGTACCTTACTGTCCTCCTATAAATTTGAAAGCCATAGCTGGAAGTGTCGTTCCAGATGTTGAAGCAGTAGAAGACGAGGACTTGTCTACTGATCTGGAAGACAAGTTGGTTGAAGTACAAATTTTTGATGAAGATGAAATCATGATAGAGGCGACTCCTAATGAAGTTGTTCCTGTTGAAGTTGTTAACACAACTTAGGCTATACCGACTGCTTCATTTGATGATTTGAAGTGTGAGTTAAAGCAAGTGATCCAGTCATCCATTGATGAGTTTTTTAAATCGGGTGTACTGAAAGTTTTAATGGATCAAAATCAATCTCTTATTGAAAGTTCGAAGGATCTGATTATTGGTGAAGTTAGCCAGATGGATGCGACATTCAAACAAGAGATGCTTACTCAGCTAGAAGACTTTTTGCAAAGACAGATTGATTATTCTTAGAAGTGTTCTATGGATTTTGCAAGAGTTTTGGCTGAAGAGACGAAGAAGATGGAGAGACTCTACCGAGTTAAAATTGACATTGCTGATGAGAAGAGAAGAGAAACTCAAAGTCAATTGGTGCAAGCAAGAGCATTAATGACTGAAATGACTGAAGAGAACAGGTTACTTCATTTAACTGCGAATCATTTTAAGAATGAGTTGAACCTGTCTACTCGGAAGCTAGAGCTAGTTGCTACTAAGCTTGACAAACTGAGTCAAGACAAGAGTCATCAACAACAGATAGACAGAGCTGCTGAGTTGATGAAGCAAGCTGTAAAAGAAGAGATGACTCATTTCACTTCACTTTTCACTCTTAAGGCTAGTGATGAAGCCAAAAAGGGGGAAGAGACTGAAGGTGTGAAAGTTGCTGCAACTGCGACTGGTCTTGTTGTTGAAGAGACTAGTAGACCGAAAAGAAGACGACTGGTAAAGAAGGCAGATCTGGAACAGATCAGTGCAAGTGCTGAAGAGCAGAAGAGACTGATGAAAGGAAAGTCTGTTGCGATTGAAAATGTTCAAATTGAAATAAGACAAGTTAAGAGGAAACTTGATCTTGAGAAGAAGAAAGAATGATTAGGAGAAATCCTTGCTGGAATCAATGATGAAGAAGTTGAAACTCTTCATAAGAAGCCGAAGATAGAAGATGATCGTTATGCTAACAAGAAGTTGTTAGGAAAACACATCAAAACGTTGCAAAAGTTGAAAGCTGATCAAGATATGATTGAAGATGCCCACATAGATAAGATCATTGACAATGAGCATAGAGATGCTTGGAATATTGTCAATTTGAAATGGGAAGTTGATCATTGGATTATAAGAAAATTTGGTGATGCAGAGAGCAAAAAAGAGTTATACGCTATGTTTGACAAGTTCATGGAAGCTGAAAATAAGAACTTATTTAACTTGATCATGCGCATTGCGACTGTTATTGGTTATAATATTCTTGTTCCTGATTTTCCTAAGTGGGAGACTCCACTACTAGGTTCTGGAAGAAGAGTCGACTTCAATAAAGTGAAGAAGTTCGAAGAAGAGTTGCTCGAGAAGGAGAAGATCGACAATGAAGATCATATTTCTGACATTCACAGAAGAATTCTCGAAGCATTCTGTATTCCAAATCCAGACGTTGGAAGCATCAGTGAATAACATTGTAAGTATCTTTACTTAGTTTCTTTTTCATTTTGCTAAGCAATTGTAATCTATCTGATCTTACTAAATGAATGAAAAGATAACATATTTTGAGAAGATAACTACTTAACTGATCTATTTACTTAAAATATTTCAAGTAGTTTTGGCTACATCAAAAAGGGAGAAATTGTTGGGATATGATCCTAATATAAAGTCATAATTGATGAAAGAAGTAGTTTTGATAAGCCAAAAAGAGGACTTGAATATATTTCTAAGTATGGACTGATCTAGTTATGGAAGTCGTCTTGTGAACAAGATCAGTAGAGTACAAAGTATAAAGAAAAGAAAGAAACGTTTAAGTATGAAAGAAGAAAAGACAAGTACGTTTTATAAGTATTGTGTTATGATTAGGTTTTTATGATGAGCGAATAATGATGTATAGAAGCTCATATGTTTTTGTTTTTAATGATGTATAAATCTAAGTTGACTAAGCTGAGTTATAAAGCTTAAAGTAATGTAATAGTCTTGTTAATATTAGATGATAGAACTAGTATAGATTAGTTCTTCATAGAAATCTACTGGAAGAAGATAAGAAGACTCGCGGAAGACAAGACAAGATGAGTTATGAAGACTGAAGAATCTGTCTAAGTATGGAAGACCAGACTATACAAGTGCGCATAAAAGAAGGAATATTACTTAAGTCAGAAACGCATATAAGGAAGGTTTATTGAAGAGTTAGTTATGGTATAACTAATTAACTGAAGAAACGCGTTGGAAGGATAAGAAGAAACAGTTACAAGAGTCAGTTATCAAGAAAGTTAGTTGGATAACAAACTGTTCTTGAAGGTTCAGAAGTCTATAAATACTTCAAGGTATTCTACGATTCAAGACTATTAAAAGACTATTGATACTACTGAAAATCGACGTATTGAAGCGATCTAAGAAATATCAAAAGCAAAAAGAAGCTCATAGAGTTCAAGTTCAGGAAAGTTGAAGCCAGAAGACAAGTCAAATTCAGAAGACTACTACTGAACTAAGAGAAGTTTTTCTTTTACAAGTTTTGTTAATCAAGTCGCTAGTTACTTGTAAATAGCTAGTTGTTAGATCGAAGAAACACTTGGAAGTGTTATCGGAAAGATCGAAGTCTTAATCTTGGGACATAAAGCCACAAGAAACTCAAAGAGAAGAGTTAATAAAATTTCACAACTGGGTTTGTGAGAGTGGATGTAGACAAGTTGTCGAACCACTATAAATTTTGTGTTGTTTACTTTACTGTTTTATTTGTTGTTTAGTTGATTACTTGTTTAATTGATTAAAACTGCATATAGAATAGACAAGCTAAGTGTTCATACAGAAGTTCAATTTCGAAATTAGTTGAGTATAAATTTTAAGGGCTCCTTATAATCTGATATTCCGCATTGTGTACTTTGATATATTGAAAGATTTTGAAAAGTCTATTCACCCCCCCCTCTAGACGTTTTCTTAGCTTACTCAATATTATCTACTCAACTAGGGACCTACAGAACCTACTCAATTTCTTAGGGTGAGGTTCATTAGAACCTTCGCAATTTCTCAGAGTAAGGTTCACTAGAACCTGCTCAATTTCTCAGGGTGAGGTTCATTAGAACCATCGCAATTTCCCAGAGTAAGGTTCATCAGAACCTACTCAATTTCTCAAGGTGGGGTTCATTAGAACCTTCACAATTTCTCAGAGTAAGGTTCATCAGAACCTACTCAATTTCTCAAGGTGAGGTTCATTAGAACCTTCGCAATTTTCAGAGTAAGGTTCGTCAGAGCCTACTCAATTTCTCAGGGTGAGGTTCATTAGAACCTTCGCAATTTCTCAGAGTAAGGTTCATCAGAACCTGCTCAATTTCTCAGGGTGAGGTTTATTAGAACCTTCGCAATTTCTCAGAGTAATGTTCATCAGAACCTGCTCAATTTCTCAGTGTGAGGTTCATTAGAACCTTCGCAATTTTTTAGAGTAAGGTTCATCAGAACCTCCTCAATTTCTCAGGGTGAGGTTCATTAGAACCCTCGCAATTTCTCAGAGTAAGGTTCATCAGAACCTACTCAATTTCTCAGGGTGAGGTTCATTAGAACCTTCGCAATTTCTCAGAGTAAGGTTCATCAGAACCTACTCAATTTCTCATGGTGGGGTTCATTAGAACCTTCGCAATTTCTCAGAGTAAGGTTCATCAGAACCTACTCAATTTCTCATGGTGAGGTTCTTTAGAACCTTCGCAATTTCTCAGAGTAAGGTTCACCAAAACCTACTCAATTTCTCAGGGTGAGGTTCATTAGAACCTTCGCAATTTCTCAGAGTAAGGTTCATTAGAACCTACTCAATTTCTTAGGGTGAGGTTCATTAGAACCTTCGCAATTTCTCAGGGTGAGGTTCATTAGAACCTTCGCAATTTCTCAGGGTGAGGTTCATCAAGAACCCACGCAAATTTTCTGACTCTTCTTGGTCTCGTGGTCTTAGAGTGTCTTTCTCTCTTGAATTAGGGTACATGTAGGTTTATTCTGTCCCCTTTTCAGGGATATAATTTTTAGTCCTCCACGGATATTGCCCCACAGATATACTAGGCTTCGCATATAGCAATCATGTAAAATAATAATTTCATCAATCTTTTCAAGTAGTTATCTCATGCAAGGAATCTCAGTAATATCTCAAAACATCATATCTTATTAAATTCACAAACAATAAATGCAAGTCATACCTGGCTCATGCCAACCGCCCTACCCCCTCCACCGAGAAGGTAAAGTTACCCATCCAATTTCTCAGGGACTTCGCATCCCCCAATTGTTCTCATGTGTACTCTTATCTCTGACATACCTCAAGGTCTTGGATCCCTAGGTCCTGGTTATTAGCGCTAGAAGAAGGGGATCGACATCTTAACCTCGTATTTATGGGGCTCTAGGTGATCCTTGTATAACTGACCTCCCAGGGTGCAGTATTTCAGTCTTAGGGCCCGGGCCTCTCGGGACAATGGAGCCCCTGGGTCTTTGTTCAGTTCTGTGAGGATTTCTCTCCAATCTCCTCCAATCATCTCCATCTTTTCATCAATTCTAGTTTTCGGCCTTATCATTTCGGATACTTAGGGCTACTGGCCCTTAAGTACCTCAGGACGCTCAAATCATGTTTCATCACTCTAAAAGAATCATCTCATGCAATATTAAAAATTCATTATGTTTTCAGAAATAAAACTTCATAACATCGAACAAACAAATCAGATCAACTTCCAGTCTAAAAATAAAAAATAAAGTGGAGCATGCTCTCTCAAATAATCTCTTCAAATGAAAATTACAATGAATATTCAATTCTCAACGTTTCTTTATGAATGAGTATTTCTAATACATGCAAGCTTCAAGGTCCTAAACGAGGACATAACTCAAGACATATCATTATTTAAAGATAAAAAGGTAAGAAGTAGAACTTTTCATTTTTTGGTCTCAAGGACCTGAATAGGCTCAATCTATAATGCGAAATCATATATAAAGTATAGAAACATGTCAATCATACACAATTTGAAAATAGCTATGTTAGCCTACGTTTCCAGAACCATAGTCATCCTCAATTCTCCCACATAAAGTAGTCACAGAACTCAACATATGAATTGTCTACTCGTATATGCATGCTTCTAAGATTTCAAGTAATTCTCAATTCCAATATCATTTCTAAAATATCTACATAAATCAATCATGTAAGCTCAAGGGGACCATGTTTAATTCAACGGAAAAAAGTAGCCTCGAATCATATAGGTCAATCTCCTAAACACATACTTATAGTAATATTAAATTAATAAAAAAATCTAATATAGGTTTTATCAAACACTTGTACTAACCATTAGTACCGATGTACTCATCAAATCTTAGCTAGCCCTCACGGACCTGGACCCTTAGGTCTCTGTCAGCCCTCGGGGCCTTTAATACTCCATATCTTTGTCAACCCTCGGGGACCTGAATATTTCATATCTCTTCCAGCCTTCGGGGACTGGAATACTCCATATCTCTGCCAGCCCTCGGGGACCTGAATATTCTATATCTCTACCAGCCCTCGGGGACTGGAATACTCCATACCTCTGCCAGCCCTCGGGGACCTGAATATTCCTCCAGAACCTCCACCAATCTGGATCATGAACCTCGAGGCCTTGAATACCCCTCTAGAACCTCTTGCGTTTTCAGCACTCCCAGAGTTCTTAAGGGTTTTTGGGCTGGACCTCCTCAAAATTTCTCGAAACAAAAAGGTTAAATAACAATTTGTACCAAGATTTGGTACTTGCTTTGTCAATACTCTAATGCTCATTCAATAAAAGGTGTATTCTCGTGCGAATCTTTCCACATATACAATACATCTCATATTTTTGCAACATATTTATTGAAACGATTAACATCCACGCTAAACTAAATAGATTTAAATCATTCTCTACAACATCTTAGTTAAGGAGTAGTCATTTATGCAAATCACAACATATAATAGTGATGTAGATAAATATGTCGCTCTCAGAGAAGTCGACACGTGGAAACGGGATAAATTACGATAGTCATGATTATATCAATATACCGAAGAAGCAGGGTTAATACACCCCTGGGCTTGAGTAGGGAAATGAGAGAAATCAGGGTGACTGGGCCTTTGGACCATATTTAGAAAGGTTAATAACCCTTGGCCCTGAAGGGACTCGGCCCAAATATGGAGCGAATAGTCCATCTTTCTTGGCCAAGTCAAATGAGTGGGTCAAACCCACGAGGATAGGGGAGGATATGCTCAAAAACCAAGTCTTCAGGGGCTGAGGAGCCGGATTCTGAGGAATGGACCAAGAATATTGGGAGAATAAGTCCCCTTCTCCCCCGAGAGAAGGGGCCAGGTATATAAGCCGATCATTTTACATTATCAGGTAAGTTTGGATTACGATAGATACATTTTTACATACGATACGCACTTTCATAAGAATTATACACTGATTTGAAGAGAAACTTCATTATATTCGCCGGAATTTCCCTAGATATACAGGGGAATTCCTCTTTGATTTCACCTACGATCGAATCTGACTTGAGCGTCGGAGCTTCTACGCCGGAGCCCCCCTCCGGCGTACTTTTGCAGATTATTATCAGATTCCCGAGGAGATTTACTTGAAGATTGCCAAGGATTCAACTAGAGATTGGACTCGTGATTGATAGTGCTCGCAAGAGAACGATCGATATCCGAAGGCGTTCTTTTTCGACGCATCAACTGGCGCCGTCTGTGGGAACATTTCAGGCTAAGGCGTGAGAAAAGTTCCGTACTTAAATGGGTGGAGGACACGATCTAGTGAAGCAGACGAAGGAAAAAGGAGATTCCACTCCTCCTCCTCTTCCTCCGCCTCCTCCAGGTTTTCCCTTAAATCGAAATTTAGGGAAACGACCCGTGGACCATACACCAGAAGATATTCCCCCTCCAGGTTTTTCCTCAAATCGAAATCTAGGGAAACAGCCCGTAGATCATGTACCGGAGGATATTCCTCCCGCTCTGGATGGAGATGCACCAGGCACCTCAGGAGCTTCAGGGAGTGGGATCAATAGGGATAACCCTAACGCTCAACCAGAACTCCTGACTGTCTCTCGAGACCAATTAGATGAGATGATCGCGCAATCAGTTGAAAGAATAATCGCTACTCGAGGACTTCGCCCTCCCGAACCTATTCCAACCACTCATAAGGGTACAAGACAAAATCTCCCAGAACAGGTCATCGATTCTGTTCCAGTCCCTTCCAGGAATGAGGATCCCCCTCAGAACCCAGAAGAAAAAGTACCTTCTCAGGCGGAAAGAAGCATCTTGGAAAGACCCCCTCGGAGGGATACGGAGAGGATCCTTGGGGACACTACTCTGGAGACAGGGATGGGAGAAAGCACGGACGACACGTATCAAGGAGCCGTCAGCGATCAGATACAGGCCTTGCGGAAGGAGATGAAAGACATGCAGAAGCATATGATTGACAACGTAAGTAAACCTTCTTACGTTACTGGTTATCAATTTTCATCCACTATTTTACAAGATGAACTGCCTCCTAATTTTAAATCTTTAAATTTCGAATATGATGGCACCACGGACCCGTACGAGCATTTGATGAGGTTCTAGAATGCCGCCCTGTTGCATCGATACGGAGAGGGCGTCAAGTGCAGGGTATTTCTGACTACCCTATCTAAAGCGGCGCAGCAATGGTTCACCCAGTTAGGGCCAGATATTGTCCATTCATGGTCGGAGTTCAGTGAACTATTCCTGCACCAATTTGCCAGCGCTAGGAGGCAACCTAGGGCCACCCTCACCTTGTTTAACATGCGACAAGGGGAGAATGAGAGTCTTCGGGCTTTCTTGAAAAGATTCAACCAAGCAGCTCTCGAAGTACCTACAGCCTCCTCAGAGGTCAAAATCAACGCCCTCACCAACGGGTTAAGAGATGGGGATTTATTCACATCTCTAGCCAAGAAGCCAGTTCGGACCTTTGATGAATTGTTGAGGAGAGCAGAGAAATACCTTACCCTGGAAGAGGTAAGGAAAGCTAAGCGATCAGAGACCAGGGCCATAGTGAGTAATGGAGAAAGGAGGAAAGAGATTCTGTTTAGGAGGCCAAGTCCGGAGAGACATCGAGGCTCCAGGAGACTAGAAAGCGTAAGAAGAGAAGAAGTTGCATCCTGGAACCCAAGGAGGGGGGCGAAGAGATATACCCCGTTGAGGATGGAGCCAGCCGAAGTCCTAGAGGTGGCAGGGGACCATCCAGATATGAAATTCCCCTACTCAAGAAGCAGAGGTCTCCAAAACCCTAAGTCAAACAAATTTTGCAGGTTCCACAACGATTATGGCAACGATTCCAACCAATGTTGGCATCTGAAGGATGAGATAGAAAGGATGATTCAGGCAGGCCACCTGAAAGAGTTTATTTTCAGAGATCGACAAGGCCTCGGGGGTCAAAAGCGAAAGGACCCCGAGGGGAAGCAGGAAGATGAGAGAAGAGATCAAAGGAAGGTCAATGAGGAGCCACCACCCCCTCCCCAGAAGAGAGGAACTATTCATATGATTATGGGAGGCCCTGCTGATGGGGATTCCTTTAGGCAGAGGAAGCAGAGCGTTCGGTCGCTGAAGAATGAGAGGAATATAGAGCACCATGAGGTGGGAAAGATGGCAGAGGGCCCAGACATTCATTTCGGGCCAGAAGACGCCGGGGAACCTAGAGAAATTCATAATGACGCACTGGTCATTACCACGGATATAGCAGGATACGACGTAGCAAGAATCTTTGTGGATACTGGAAGCTCTGCCGACATCATGTTTTTGGAGTGCTTTAAGAAGATGGACCTGAATATAAAGCTCAGATCGGTGGAAACCGCTCTCTACGGATTCTCAGGGGGAGCCATTCAACCCCTTGGTTCAGCGTTATTGCAAGTAGAGTTAGGAGTCGCCCCTAACCGTCGAGTACAAGTCATAGAATTCTTGATTGTAGACGTCCCATCTTCCTACAACGTAGTAATGGGAAGGCCAAGCTTGAATATTTTTCAGGCAGTGATCCCCACCTTCCACATGAAGATGAAATTCCCTGCCTCGGGGGGTGTGGGAGAGATATGTGGCGATCAGTATCAGGCAAGGAAGTGTTACGTGGAATCGGTCAAGATAGCGGACAGGGCCGTGTTCCGGGGAATGGAGAGATTTAAGGGCGAAGACCCTGAGCTGAAGAGACAGAAAGTGGGTGAGCTAATCCAAGAGCAGCCCAAAGCTAAACCAGACGAGGAGTTTATGAGCATCAAGCTCTACCCAGGAAAGGAGGGATTCACAACCAGGATAGGTACGAATATGAACCTTGAGCTCCAGGGAAAGATGATACTTGCCCTCCAGCAAAATGCAGACATCTTTGCATTCACAGCGACGGATATGACGGGTATCCCTCCAGAAATAGTTGTGCACCATCTGAATGTGGATCCCAAAGCTAGGCCCGTGAAACAGAAGTTGAGGAACTTCGGTAAAGAGAAGAACCTCATTGTAAAGGAGGAGATCGATAAATTGTTGAGCGCAGGGCACGTGAAGAGAGTGCAGTTCCCTGAGTGGCTCTCGAATCCAGTACTGGTGTCCAAGGGAGCCGGCAAATGGAGGATGTGCATTGACTTCAGGGACTTGAACAAGGCGTGCCCTAAAGATCACTATCCCCTGCCTAGGATTGATCAGCTGGTGGATGCCACGTCCGGGTTTGAATTACTCAGCATGATGGATGCTTATCAAGGGTACCATCAAATCCAGTTGAACCCCCTCGATATACCAAAGGTATGCTTTATAGCGACATGTGGTACTTTCGGTTATGTACGTATGCCTTTTGGACTGATAAATGCAGGAGCCACCTATCAAAGAATGGTAGACTCGGTGTTCCGAGGGCAGATAGGCAGGAACATGGAGGTTTACGTGGATGATATGCTGGCTAAAAGTGTCAAGGCAGAGGGACATATTGGCGACTTGAAGGAGATATTTCAGGTAATCCGAGAGAATGGTATTAAATTAAACCCTGCTAAATGTTCTTTTGGAGTAGGATCAGGGAAATTTCTGGGATATATGGTGACCCAAAGAGGGATAGAAGTGAACCCTGCTAAGGTGAAGGCGGTGCTCGACATGCAGCCCCCTCGGAATTTGAAGGAATTGCAAACCCTGAATGGTAGGATCGCAGCTCTCAGTAGGTTCATATCAAGGTCAGCAGAAAAGAGCCACCACTTCTTCAGAACCTTAAGGAAGGGGTCGAAGTTCGAGTGGGACGACCAGTGTCAGAAAGCTTTCGAGGAACTCAAGCTCCACCTTGAACAACTTCCAAAGCTGACGAAGCCCTCTCAAGGAGATGTGTTGCTCTTATACCTTTCAGTAGGGGAACACTCCCTGAGCACTACCCTAATGAAAGAGGAAGGGTCCACACAGCAACCCATTTATTACGTGAGCAAGGTCATCCAAGGGGCAGAGATCAGGTATTCAGAAGTGGAGAAGGCAGCCCTGGCGGTGGTGGTAACGGCTAGGCGATTACGCCCCTATTTCCTGTCCTACAAAGTTATGGTGCGAACTAATTTCCCTCTGAAGCAAACACTGGGGAGAGCAGATTTATCAGGAAGAATGGTCAGGTGGGCAGTGGAATTGCAGGAGTATGATATAGACTATGAACCAAGGAGAGCCATCAAGGCTCAAGCCCTAGCAGATTTTATTCAAGAGTCTACTAGAGTGGAAGAAGAACAATGATGGAAGGTATATGTGGATGGCTCAGCATCCGCCTTGGGATGTGGAGCAGGGATATTACTGATCGACCCTGAGGGTCAAGAAGTGCAGGTGGCTGTCAAATTCCGATTTTCAACCTCAAACAATGGTGCAGAGTATGAGGCCCTGATTAGAGGAGCTAGCATGGCCGCAGAGTTAGGGGCACAGAAGGTCACCCTGTACTCCGATTCGCAGCTGATAGTACAGCAGGTCAGGGGGGAGTACCTCGCCAAAGATGAGAGAATGATCACCTACCTAGAAGAGGTAAAGAAGTTAAAAAACAAATTCCATACTTTTGAAGTGGTACAGGTACCAAGAGAAGAGAATATGAAAGCAGATGGACTGTCTAAACTGGCTAGTTCCACTGAATTCGAGGGAGACGGAAAGGTAACTCTGTTGGTGGCAGATCAAGTAGCTACGGAAACCCTGATCGGAGAGATAACAGCAGGGGATGATTGGAGGAAAGAAATATGGGAAGAATTGAACAGGGGTCCAGTAGCCCCAATGTCCAGAGAAGCAAAGGCTTGGAGAAGGAAGTATTGCATCCTAGGAGGTCAATTGTACAAGAGGTCCTTCACCCAACCTTATTTGAAATGTCTTTCGAGAAGAGAAGCAGAGCTAGTGATCAAAGACATCCATGAAGGTTGCGCATCCAGCCATGAAGGGTACTAGACCATGGTGAAGAAAGTATTTAGGGCAGGTTTTTACTGGCCTAACATAATCAGAGATGCTAGAGAGTATGTGAAGAAATGTGAGAAGTGTCAGAAGAATGGACCCTTGATACGAATACCTGCAGAAGAAATGGGGGCTATGTACTCGCCCTGTCCCTTCGCCAAATGGGGAATCGATCTGGTGGGACCCTTCCCCTTGGCACCAGGAGGGAGAAAATTTCTGATCGTAGCCGTGGATTATTTCACTAAATGGGTAGAGGCCGTGCCCTTGGCCAAAATCGAAGAAGATAATATAATTCTTTTCCTTGCTAGACATATTTGTTGTAGGTTTGGAATACCCAGGATCTTGGTCTCCGACAACGGAACGCAGTTCAATGGAGAGAAAGTAAGGAGGTGGCGCGAAAGGTGGAACATTACACAGAGGTTTACTTCAGTAGCCCATCCACAAGCTAATGGGCAGGTGGAGGTTACAAACAGAATCCTAGTGGATGGTATTCGAACACGATTGGAAGAGGTAGGAGGAAAATGGGTGAAGGAGTTGGACAACGTCCTCTGGTCCTACAGAACCAGCCCCAAGACAGCTACAGGCGAATCTCCCTTCTAGTTAGTATATGGAGCAGCGGCAGTGATACCCCCTGAAGCTAGACTCAAATCGCACCGGATCACCTATTTTGAAGAAGAAAGAAATGAAGAGTTGATGAGGGAGGCGATGGACCAGATAGATGAAGAAAGGGAGATGGTGAGATTAAAAGCAGAAAGGTACAAGAGTCGGATCAAGGCAGCATATGATCGTAAAGTGATCCCTCGCTCCTTTAAAGTGGGAGATTTAGTCCTTCGGAGAGCAGATGCTTTGAAGAACACGGGGAAGCTGGAACCCAATTGGGAAGGTCCGTACAGGGTAATACAGGTACTAAAAGGCGGAGCATACAAGCTCCAAGACATGACCGGGAAAGAGATACTAAGGCCATGGAACGTGTGCCACTTGAAGAGATTTTATGTTTGAGGAAGGTGTTATTCCCCTACTTCCTTTTTCTTTATGAACAATTTTGAACGTTTACCTCTTATTCGAATAATTGCTTCACCGGCACTCTTTTTCCCTCTACGTGGGTTTCCCTTTGGGGTTTTACCACGGAGAGGTTTTTAATGAGGCCGGCATAGGTTCCCCTTATTTGCCTATGTTGATAAACATTTTTGATCAATGGAGCATCGGTTTTGATAAAATTTCAGCAATTTCCCTAAATGCATGTTAATATTGTGATGAGATGACTCTTATGTGCTAATTTTATGATGAAATGTTTCTCATATGTTAATATCGTGTTAAGATAACTGTTGAGGGCCTGCATAATGAGTGCTGAAATAACGAATATGTTTTGGAAACTGAAACATAACATGATAAAGACATTGCAAGATAGAGAAATTTACACCAATTCATACATGCCCGAATAGAGAATACCTAGGAAAAATTCCTAAAGTTTCTATTCACGACAGCCTCTAAAGCTAGGGGGAGTAGGGGGTACAGTAGCGGAAGACATGATTAACTCGTCGATAAACCCTATCCCTAGCGACTCTCAAAACTCTTACGAGTATAAACAAACTCTTACGAGTATAAACAACTCTTACGAGTATAAACAAACTCTTACGAGTATAAACAAACTCTTACGAGTATAAACAAACTCTTACGAGTATAAACAAACTCTTACGAGTATAAACAAACTCTTACGAGTATAAACAACTCTTACGAGTATAAACAAACTCTTACGAGTATAAACAAACTCTTACGAGTATAAACAAACTCTTACGAGTATAAACTAACTCTTACGAGTATAAACTAACTCTTACGAGTATAAACCAACTCTTACGAGTATAAACAACCTAAGAGAGAATATAATCCCTAAAAACTCTAGTATTAAGAGAGACTAGAAGCATTATCAAATCACCAAGTAAGTACAGAGATATAAACCCTATCTCCTCATTAAGGTTCTTCTAGGAGCTTTAGAGCCTTTACGTGTCAAGAAAACGCTGGAAACATGCTAGATTCATAAGCAGGAAGGATATTACGTTACACATCTAATAATAGAGTCAGATATATATATATATATATATATATGCATGCCAAGTGATAAATGTGCAGGTACGATATTAAGCGGAAGAAAAGCAGAAATATTCAAGACTTAAGGCACCATGCCTAAGCCCTCCACAGAAAAACCCCGGAGTGTGGAGTCTCCGGAAAATACCAAAAAGGGCCTTAGAGGCCTTAACAAAACAAAAAGTGTTTTAAAAGTACCAAAGTGTTATCAAGGAATTAAAGTTATGAAGGGAGGGGAACATCATTCTTCCCCTCGGAACCTTCTCCTGCCTCCTCCGCTCGCCCACTGGAATCGCCTCCCTCTGCCTTCTCCATTAGAGCACCCGCTGCCACAGTAGCCACTGGAGTTGGGTTGTCCACATGGACAGGGAAAGCCATATCCTTTGCCGGTGCAAGATCATCCAATTTCAGGGCAGCATCCTTCAACTCCAGGATCGCCTTCCTCATCCCAGGTAACCACCAGGGAGTATGGATGTCTTCTTTAGCATCTCCAGGGAACTTGGGGGGAGTGTCCAATTCTTCTAACCGGAGGGCACGAGTATATTGACTGTTAAATCCAGGAGCAGAATGTTCCGCTACAGCGTTGGAAAATCCATGATCAATAAAATGAGGGATATATGCACCCATTGCCCCCAAAAAGCTGCTACTCTAAAGAAAGGCCTCCAGCCACTCCTGATGCAAGGTACTTAGAAATTTTTGACCTGCGGCAGAGGTAAACAGGGAATCTATACACAATTTCATACCAGCCTGAGGAAGGGTAACCTCCAGCTGTTCCACCCGTTTACCAAACTCTTTCTTCAGCAAAGAGATCTCCCCCGAAAGTGTTGTTTGGAGTACTTTATACCTCTGATTAGCGTCATGTAATTCTGCTTCGAGAATATCCTTCCTCACCTTCTCCAACTCTACCTGGCTGTGGAGGTCATCCACCAGCTGAAGGGACTGAAGGGCTCGTTCAGACACATTGGAGAACAGGAGACCAAACTACACAATGAATCATCTAAAGAAGTAAGACAAGCATACTCTTTCTTATTAGAATTACTTAGAAATGCATTTACACGAAGAGAATACCTGGGTAAAGCTGTGGGCAGCATGCACAACCCGCTCTCCGAAGGACAGAGCATTGAGGGCCTCAGTGGCAGGAGCCGGAGTGTAACGCTCTATAAAAGCCAGGAGATGGTCAACATTAATTTCATCTGGAGCATCGGAAGCGACATTAGGCAAAGAGGATTTGGTCTTGGACTTCTTCTTCTTGGAAGCATCGGAGACAAGAGGCAACGTAGAAACCATGGCTTTTTCGGTAGAGGAACGGGTACGCTTAGCAACAGACCCAGTAGCAGGTTCCACTGGGGAAGGAGGAACTTGAGCCTTCGAGGAACTTTCGGGCGCCGGAGACCTATTAACCATTGAGAGAGGGGCAGCATCACGCGAAATCTGAGTTAACCAACTCATAGCTGTACAAAGAAATATGAAACGACATTAATGAGTATAACGGGTTAAGGTCTTGAGTACAATACCAGGAGAGGAGAAATGGTATTACCATCATCGGGACCTAAAGGGTAATCAGGGCGACCAAAAACGAAATGAGAAAGGGCTCTAGGATTTTTACAGATACCCATTACATCAAAAAAGCCATGGACAGAGACATGATCGTTTAAATGGTTCATCACATCCAGGTTTAGGGAGGAACAAACGGAAAGAGGAGGACGTGGCACCCCAGGATTTTCATAAATCCACCCCTCATGAGGAAATTCCCAAGGAAGAGGATTTGTAACAAAGAAATAGTAGTCTTTCCAATCCTGGACCCCTTCATGGAGCTTTTCCATGAACTTACCGGTCCGGGAGGTGCGACCACTAGCATAAAAGAACCCGTCTGAAAACTTGCATACATACTGGGTTAAAAAGAGTTGAGCTGAGGGATCCCCACCATTTCCCCTCATCAGAATATAAAAGCCTAACATTGCGCGTATGGCATTGGGAGTAAATTGGTTCAAAGGTATGCGAAGATAATTGGAAATTTCACAGAGATAAGGATGGATGGGGAAACGGAGGCCCGCTTTTAGTTGAGCCTCCCAAAAGGCGAAGGTATTATGACCTGGAAAATTAGGGCGCTCTCTCTTATGTGCAGCCCTAACGGAATAATCGGCGGGGAAGATCCCTGAACGAAGAAAAGCGGCAACGCGCTCAGGAATAAGAATTGAGGGCCCAGAAATTTTATTCTCCAAAGCTCGGTCGGTTACGGGAAATATGGGAAGTGAGTTGGAAGTTGAACTCTCCATGGAAATGGAGTCTGAAGAGGATGACATGAGGATATTGTAAATGAGAGAGGAAAGGAAGGAATAGATACCTGGAGCAAAGTCGGTTTTAAGAGTGATGACGGAACGGCCGCTGGACGTGCACAAAGAAGTTAGAATTGCAGAGGTGGAGATGAAGATGGAAATTAGATAAGTTTGAAATGAAAGAAAGAAGGGTTTTTGGTGGAAAGAAAAGGGGTTTTGAAATGATTAAGCGGAGGAGAGAGAAGGGAGAAGATCGAGGAGAATTAATATCACCCCAATCGAAAAGCGCGTAAACTGAAAAGGGCGGCCTGATGTTGGGTTAGGAACGAACGCGTGGCTATGGTTTTCAAGGGCAAGGTTGCGTGTGGAAGTGCAAAAGACCTGAGGCCTTCCAGAGTTAATTATTGCGAAGGGAGTCAAATCAATAAAATACTTCGGAGGGTATTTTAAATTTTAGGAATGGAATATTTCTTTGGTATTTACCTCAATGTTAATATTTTCCTACTCTCCTAAAAATTATTCCTTTTATGAGAGTATGGGGGAGTGGTTGATGTAGATAAATATGTCGCTCTCCGAGAAGTCGACACGTGGAAACGGGATAAATTACGATAGTCATGATTATATCAATATACCGAAGAAACAGGGTTAATACACCCCTGGGCTTGAGTAGGGAAATGAGAGAAATCAGGGTGACTGGGTCTTTGGCCCATATTTAGAAAGGTTAATAACCCTTGGCCCTGAAGGGACTCGGCCCAAATATGGAGCGAATAGTCCATCTTTCTTGGCCAAGTCAAATGAGTGGGTCAAACCCACGAGGATAGGGGAGGATATGCTCAAAAACCAAGTCTTCAGGGGCTGAGGAGCCGGATTCTGAGGAATGGACCAAGAATATAGGGAGAATAAGTCCCCTTCTCCCCCGAGAGAAGGGGCCAGGTATATAAGCCGATCATTTTACATTATCAGGTAAGTTTGGATTACGATAGATACATTTTTACATACGATACGCACTTTCATAAGAATTATACACTGATTTGAAGAGAAACTTCATTATATTCGCCGGAATTTCCCTAGATATACAGGGGAATTCCTCTTTGATTTCACTTACGATCGAATCTGACTTGAGCGTCGGAGCTTCTACGCCGGAGCCCCCCTCCGGCGTACTTTTGCAGATAATTATCAGATTCCCGAGGAGATTTACTTGAAGATTGCCAAGGATTCAACTAGAGATTGGACTCGTGATTGATAGTGCTCGCAAGAGAACGATCGATATCCGAAGGCGTTCTTTTTCGACGCATCAAATAGTTTATCACAATTCTATCTATCACAGGTAAATTATTCTTCTCACTCAAATTCATCATATCGACGAGTCTCATTCAAGTATCAGATTAGTATCAATCAATTAGTCAAGACAATGCATGCTACCTTATATATCACATATTTCACAACATAATAGCTAAGAGATGAACCCTACTAAAAGTCTTAATATATATTTCACTTACCCTTTCAACACAATAGTCAAGAAACGACTATTAATGCAAATATTAACACAATCACTTTATATCAGACTATACAGATGTTTTCATCCTAGCTTTATGTTTCTTATACGAACTGATTTTTCAGAAGTACTTAACACTAGATGATCAATAAAAAACGTCTTTCAAGCGATATTTTAATTTCGATTCACATAAAAAGTGCAGAGATACCTCCCTTAGGTTATCAAACCCTTGAAAAGACTTGTGAGATTCCAGGTATATGTTCAGGTCATTTCTGACCTATAGACTCAGTCGCCCTCGGGAAGGCTATAGGGGCTGGAACGCCCTAGACAGCCATCACCTTCTCCATGGCTCGTGTTATTATAACATTCAGTTGTTTCAGTAGTCATAACCAGCAATTCTGAACCTGTAGTTGCTGGAGGTATCTCCTTGCTAGGTCCACTCCTGAGGGCTCCAGGCATGTCACCCTCAGTAGGGATAGGGGTGTCTAGAGTCTCTTCCATCAGATTCTGGACCTCTATTAGTGCAGGAGGTGGATTTGCCCCTGAAGGAACGAATGCAAGTCATTTTCCCGAACTTCCAACCAAATTCTTCGGAGGGGGAGAAAGAAAAATAGGTAGTGGAGTTCCCCCTCCCACTAGAATTCCAAATTCAGGTAGTATAGGGGAGGCAAATAAATCATTTCCCTCTTTAGTAGTTCGTCTAACAACCTCACATTTACCTCCAAAAGTTAAGGGATAAATCTCATGTCTTAAATCTAGTTTCCCACAGACGGCGCCAGTTGTTGCGTCAGAAAGTAACGATGAGGGATACCGAATCTCCTTGCTCAGATTAAGGTTGTCTCTAGTTGGAATCGTCACCTTTCAACAAGCTTTTCCACGAGAAATCCTCTCCACGACTCCAAAGGACTTGCAAAGCCACGCCGGAAGGGATTCCGGCGGGGAATATCCGACGCTCAAGTCAGATAGGTTCTTTTAACAATCAAAGAGGAACTTTCCCAAGATTCGAGGGATAGTTCTAGCAAGAATCGTCAGATTTCAGAGAGTTTTCTCTATATTTCGTGTGAAAGTATGTGCAATTCGTATGTGTGTAAAAAACGTAGTCAAAACAGTAATCAAACCTTCTTTTATACTTGGCCGTTTTCCTGGGAGGAAAGGAGAATATTTCTTCCGCTTACCTCTCAACTGCTCCCTAAGACTCGGTCCTCCCTCTGACCTCTTTCTCCGAGATTTCTGGTACCAGTTAGCACTCTCCTATCTCCTCTCTTTTCATTCCTTTCGGGCCTCATTTGCCAAGGATACTTGGGCCAGGGGTATTTGGGCCAGGGACATAAGTTGAAGATCAGGTTTGGGCTTGTCTCTTTGTCTATATTCAGGGGTGTATTAATCCCTTCTACAAAATCATCACTCATAGCAAACGAGTTTAATTCATCTTATATCCACGTGTTGTTATTTCAGGAGACGACATATTTTGGCCGCATCATATATATATATATATATATATATATATATATATATATATATATATATATATATATATATATTAATAATTATCCTTGTATGAATATTTATAAAGTGAAAAATGAATAATAAATTACCTATGGATCAAAATGTTGAGAAAATATGTCTACTGCTAATTTTTTTCTCCATTCATTCCTTCATGTAATCAGGGCGAGCCAACATCTTTTTTAGCAAACAAAAACTCAATAAACTTCACAGTAAACATGCCACAATCAAATTTGCATAAAAATGAGTGTTAGTATTAAGAAAAAATATAACATACTGAATTTCAACATACTAACCCATTAAGTTGTTGGGACATGCTATGCTGTCAATCGTAAGTTCCTCCATCTCATAATTCTCAACCTTCTATAGAGAATGTCAACCTTCTTATCAAGAGTATCGACCTTCTTGTCGAGAGCATCAAAATTCTTATTGAGCTCACTTATTTATGGCTTCTAATATTTGACTCAAAACACCGAATTGAGTTGGTTGATGTTGGGTAGCAAACACTACATTTGGAATAGTAGAAGAGCGGTGCATGTCCTACATGAAAATGGAAGTATATCCTAAGTTACCAATTAAATACATATTGAAGATTATATTTTCAAAAAATATAACAAGTATACTTACATCTTTATCCTTTGAATCCTTTTAATCCGCTGATATTTTATCTGGCTCATTCTTCTGGGAGGATAATCTTTCTTCCATATTTGATGCTCTACCATCATTAAACTCCTCGAACACAAAGTAATTTTTTAAATAATGTTCTTCCATTTCCTCAGGTGTGGCTTCCAATGAAATTACTTCAATCTAAATATGATTTAACAATATAAATCAAACTTTAATTAATTATATGCAATTTATCTACAAACCTTTGAATTGTTCAAAAGCCCTTCTCACGTCTTCACAGGAAGGTTTGAGAGTGGATTTCCAAGAACACATTCTTGGAATTTTATTGACAGATTTTGATGCACCGAAGGATTCACAAATGTGTGGAATACACTCAAATGCCCAAACCTAACAAATAAAAAAAAAATTAAATAATTTATTCATAAATAATTTATATCAAATAATGTGTAAGTTAGAAAATGTACCTGCTAATGAAATCCCCACAAAGAGTATTGTTTTTTTATTGCACATTTTTCTAAAAAAATCCATGCATTGTGTAATTATAAGACTTTTTTCCCCATGGATATCTATCAAAGAGTTCTAAATTATCAACAATAGTCAAATTAATCACCTCAATTGAAGTTCGTAGGCTCTTTGGCTCTCAACACGCTTTGATATACACTAATCCTAACTTGTATTTATCTTCTCATTTTTTACCATCTTAAATGCACTTTTTAATTTTAAGGTACAACGGATTCCCCATCATTGAAATACTCATTTAACAATCTATTTTCACTGGGTATTTCACTTGCAAAGTCTTCTTCATTACTAGAATTTAAACCTATAATGAGAGTGAACTCCAACAAGGAGAAATTCAAAAGTTTATCACTAATTGCCAAGCATAACCCTGGATCATCATTCCTCGACCCAATGTCATTTTTTTCACATGCCACTCTTCTTAAAAATAGAATGTGCATTAACTTACCCAAAAAACTTATCTCTCTCATTTCATATAATTTGCCAAAGTAAGATTTTTTCAACATCTCTCGATGTTCTACATCCAACATTTTATAAATTTATGGTTGTTAGCCGCGTGAGCCTATTTTTTAATAAAAACCAGTCTTTAACGGAATAACATACTCCATCAAGAACTGCTACACAAAAAAGACAAGATTAACCACAAACTTCATAGAGTGACTAAACTCAATTCTTAACCATGTTTAAAGGAAAGCAAAAAAAAATATACAACATTAGACATTGATAGTCACAGAAAACCTTGTTATGATTTTGCATAAACATGCCATTTTCTCAAGAATCCTAGGATCTACCTTCAAGGCTAGAAATACATTTGGTAATATGGTAAAGGTTCTGATCATGTGTAATTTTTTTAGTAACTTTCGATGTATGGTACCCCCATAAACACACTCTGGTTACTCCATATAATATTTCATTAAACACATAAAAAATGGAAACACTCCACAATTCTTATGAAGGAACGAAACACATCCCAGTAAATAAAAGGAAGCACACCACAATTTCAATTTCCATAAAGAAACAAACACACCACAGTAAATAAAAGTAAAAGGAAACACTCCACAATTTCCATAAAGAAACGAAACACACCAAAATGTTCAGATATTTCATTTTAAATGAAGTTTCTAGGTAGAAAATATAGGGTAATTGCAATATTTGTGACTAACCTCAATTCTTGAGAATGATTTTCTTGTTTGAAGAATAGCAAATTTTACTGTTGATATGCCTTGAATCACACACTTCGCTTTAGGCCCAATTTCGGTGTTTTATCTCAGTGCTATATATATGGTCTTTGAGATCTGTAATCTGTAACCCTAAATTGAATAATAAAATCCGTTCTCCTCTCTGCCCGTGGACGTAGCCAATTCATTGGTGAACCACGTAAATCACTTGTCTTCTTTACGTTTCTTGTTCATGCTCTATAATCCTATTCTGTCACAACAAACTGGTATCAGAGCCTGGTCGTTTCGATCAAGTTTTTTCCGCACCGTTAGGGTTTTTTGGAGCCGATCGAGAATGTCTGCTTTCAACGTAAAGGTTGACAAATTCACCGGGAGAAATAGTTTTGGCCTATGGCAAATAAAGATGCGATCTCTGCTGAAGCAGCAGGGCTTGTGGGCGCCGCTATCAGGAAAACCTAAATCTGAGGATGTAAATGAAGAAGAGTGGAATACCCTAGAAGAAAAGGCCCACTCGACTATCATGCTATGTCTGTCTGACGATGTTATCATCGAGGTTGCAGATCAGGAAACTGTCGATGGTCTCTGGAAGAAGTTAGAGAGTCTCTACATGACGAAGTCTCTAACCAACAAATTGCTTCTGAAGCAACGTCTGTTCCGTTTACGCATGCAGGAAGGTACATCTCTTCGGGATCATCTAGATAAATTAAATAAAATTTTACTAGATTTGCGTAATATTGATGTTAAAGTAGAAGATGAGGACGCTGCTTTAATTCTGTTAGTATCTTTGCCTGAATCGTATGATAATTTTGTTGAATCGTTCATTACTGGGAAAGATACTCTGTCTCTGGAAGATGTTCGATCTGCTCTCCACAGCAGAGAAGATCGTCAACAGGCAACTGGCTCGGCCACAGAAAATCAGGCATCGGGGCTGTATGTTACGGGTAAGGGACAAAAGAAATTTGGGAAGAAAACTGGGAAGCCGAATCAGAAAGGATCAAAAGGTCCTAAACCCGATGACATCTGCAATTACTGTAAAGAACCAGGGCACTGGAAGAATGATTGTCCTAAGAAGAAGAGGAAGCAGGAGAAGAAAGATGGTGTCGGCGGTTCTGCAGCTGTTGCAGAAACTGACACAAATTCTGAAGATGATCTGGCCTTGGTTGTAGCTGGACAGTCACATCGTAATGATGTGTGGGTTCTTGATTCTGGGGCATCATACCACATTTGTCCTAACAGGGAGTTCTTCTCGACCTATGAGCAGATAGATGGAGGAAATGTTACCATGGCTAACAGTGCTGCCTGCAAGGTGGTTGGGATTGGCTCAGTCAGGATACGGACACATGATGGGGTATTCTGCACCTTGGATGAAGTCAGGCATGTTCCACAGATGACGAAGAATCTGATATCTTTGAGTCTCCTTGACAGCAAGGGTTTCAGTTTCAAAGGTGAAGGTGGAGTTATGTATGTTTGTCAAGGTTCAAAGGTGGTTCTGACAGGCTTGAAACGTGGTACCTTATATTATCTGCGAGATTCCACTGTGACAGGTTCTGCTAATGTTGCATCATCTGAGGTTCAGACCATGGATATGACCAGGTTGTGGCATATGAGGCTCGGTCATATGGGAGAAAGAGGGATGCAGATTTTGTCAAAGCGGGATCTTCTTTCTGGGCATAAAGTGCAGAGTCTTGACTTCTGCGAACATTGTGTATTTGGGAAGCTTCATCGCAGCAAGTTCCCAAAGAAGGCAGTTCATCAGACCAAGGGGACTCTTGACTACATTCATATGGATTGTTGGGGTCCGTCACGTGTTGAGTCTATTGGAGGCCACAGATATTTTGTCTCTATGATTGATGACTACTCAAGGATGACTTGGGTAATTATGATGAAACACAAGAGTGAAGCTTTCAAGAAATTCAAGCAGTGGAAGGCGTTGGTAGAAAATCAGACTGGGAAAAAGATCAAGAGACTGCGAACTGATAATGGCCTGGAGTTCTGTTCGTCTGAGTTCAATGAGTTCTGCAAGGATGCAGGGATTGCTCGACACCACACTATCCGACATACACCGCAGCAGAATGGTGTGGCAGAGCGCATGAATCAGACATTGCTGGAGAGAGCGAGATGCATGCTCTCGAATGCTGGTTTGGCTAGAAAGTTCTGGGCAGAAGCAGTAAACACGGCGTGCTATCTGATCAACCGTGGCCCACACACTGGCATTGATTGCCAGACACCTTATGAGGTATGGTCTAATAAGCTTGCAGATTATTCTTTGTTGAAGGTTTTTGGCTGTACTGTCTACTATCATGTTAGTGAGGGTAAATTAGAACCAAGAGCTAAGAAGGGTATATTTGTTGGTTTCGGGGATGGAGTTAAGGGATATAGAATCTGGTCTCCTTCAGAGAATAGAGTTATATTCAGTAGGAATGTGATTTTTGATGAGAATTCTATGCTTAACCCCATTGTGAAGTCTGTTTGTACAGAAAATTGTAGTAATGTTAAACGGGTGGAGCTGCAAGTCACTCTCGATGAGAGTAAATCACAACTCCAAGGTGGAGAAGATCAACATACTACTGCTGAAAGTACAAGTTCTGATGTTCATCCAGAAGCTCGCCAGACAAGCATAGCTGTTGATAGAGCTAGGAGAACAGGCGTGAAGCCTCCTGTGCGGTACGGTTTTGAGGATATGGTGACTTATGCATTACAAGTCGCTGACGAGGTGGAAGAGGAAGAACCATCTACAGGTGAACCATTCACCTACAGAGAGGTTGTTTCATGCAGTGAGTCAGCCCAATGGCTCGCTGCAATGAGAGAAGAGATGGAATCACTTGCCAAGAATGAAACTTGGGAGCTAGTCAAACGGCCTAAGGAGAGGAAGATTGTTACTTGCAAGTGGATATTCAAGAAGAAGGAAGAAACCACACCTGGTGAGGGTGTGAGATACAAAGCTCGGCTAGTTGCAAGAGGGTTCACACAGAAGGAGGGGGTTGATTATAATGAGATATTCTCACCAGTGGTCAGACACACTTCCATCAGAGTGTTACTAGCAATGGTGGCACATCAGGATTTAGAACTTGAGCAACTAGATGTGAAGACAGCTTTTCTACATGGAAAGCTTGAAGATGATATCTACATGACTCGGCCAGAGGGGTTCCAGGTTCCGGGGAAGGAAGATTATGTTTGCAAGTTGATGAGGTCTCTATATGGGCTAAAGCAGTCTCCAAGGCAGTGGTATAAGAGGTTTGATAGTTACATGATCCAGTTGGGATATAACAGGAGTCCGTATGATTGTTGTGTGTATCACAATAAAGCTGATGATGGTTCCATGATCTATCTCGTCTTGTATGTGGATGATATGCTCATAGCTGCGAAGTCCAAGTCTGATATTCAGAAGTTGAAGGATCTGCTCAGTGCTGAGTTCGATATGAAGGATTTGGGTGCTGCCAAGAAAATTTTGGGAATGGAGATATATAGGGAAAGAGAGAAGAAGAAGCTTTTCTTGTCATAGAAGAGTTACATTCAGAAGATCTTGTCTAGATTTGGCATGTCTACCGCCAAGCCTATTGATACTCCAAGTGCTACAAATATTCACCTATCCACTGATTATGCACCAAAAACTGTAGCTGAGAAGGTGTACATGTCTCGAGTCCCATACTCTAATGCAGTAGGGAGTTTGATGTATGCTATGGTCTGCACTAGACCAGATCTTGCACATGCTGTTAGTGTTGTCAGCAGGTTCATGGGACAACCTGGAAAGGAGCATTGGCAAGCTGTGAAGAGGATTTTTCGTTATCTCAGAGGTACGTCTGATGTTGGTCTCACTTATGGAGGTGATGCTCACGTTTCTGTGACTAGTTATTCTGATTCTGACTATGCTGGAGATGTTGATAGTAGAAGATCTATGACTGGTTATGTTTTCACTCTTTGTGGTTCTGTTGTTAGTTGGAAGGCAACTCTGCAGGCTACAGTCACTTTGTCTATAACTGAAGCAGAGTATATGGCACTGACAGAAGCTGCTAAAGAGGGAGTTTGGTTGAAAGGGCTTGTAGGTGATCTTGGTCTACATCATGATCAAGTTATTGTATTCTGTGACAGTCTGAGTGCAATCTGTTTGACCAAGGATCAGGTCCATCATGAGAGGACCAAGCATATTGATGTGAGGTATCATTTTCTGAGGAATGAGCAGAGAATCAAGGTGATGAAAGTAGGTACTGCTGATAATCCTGCTGACATGTTCACCAAGCCGGTCCCACATAGCAAGTTTCGACATTGTTTGAACTTGCTAAATGTTACAAGCTATTAGTTGCCCAAGAAGGGCAAATCTGAGGCAGAAAGGAGGAGTCTGTTCATCTGGCATTGTAATGATGTATCTGCAAGGAAGATTCAAGTCAAGGTGGAGATTTGTTGATATGCCTTGAATCACACACTTCGCTTTAGGCCCAATTTCGGTGTTTTATCTCAGTGCTATATATATGGTCTTTGAGATCTGTAATCTGTAACCCTAAATTGAATAATAAAATCCGTTCTCCTCTCTGCCCGTGGACGTAGCCAATTCATTGGTGAACCACGTAAATCACTTGTCTTCTTTACGTTTCTTGTTCATGCTCTATAATCCTATTCTGTCACAACATTTACCCTTTTCTCCTCTGGGTTGAAATATACGACTTAGCTGCAAGTCAACCTACCATGCCGCCGAAGTCTCGTGTCCTGCGAAGAAGATGGAGAAGCGAAGCGAAGAAGCTTGAGAGGAAGAAAGAGGGTTTTTTATTTTGGCAGATCGCCGGAGTCTCGTGTCCTGCGAAGAAGATGGAGAAGCTTTTGCAAAAGCTTGGAAGAAAGAGGGGTTTTTTTCTAGCAGAAGCCTGGAAGGAAGAAGAAGATGGAAAACCATATTTACTTACTTACAGTGATTTTTTTTTTAATTAATGGTTTTCCACTTAAAATGGTCAAAGGCCAAAATTAAGTATTGGCTGGGTAAATCGGTCATACTTGATAATTACCACCAAGTCTACATACTAGTCAAGAAAATAAATGGTGTAACCGTTGGATCAAATCAAAAGAAGATCAAGAATAATGTTACTAAGATCCGTGCCATGAGATCAAAGCAGCCTTATTCAAATCAAAATAAGTATAAACAGTATGCTTATTTACAAAAAACACATAACTTTACAAAAATCAAAAGTGAAATCAGAGCATCATATAAGAATATGTACTAGATCAACCTAAGACTTATGTAAGACTCAAAATAAATCGGAGCAAAAAGGACAAGAAAACAGACAGAGCAAAAAATAAAAAGACTCAAAACAACATGATTAACTAAGATTAAATTCATATGCAGTAAGCAAATAAAATTTTATTCTTTAAAGCAAACACTTTTAAGCTTTTTATAGCAGTAAGCCAAATAAGAATACAATTTTTAAGCATGTTGTATATAGTTAAAAACACACACACACACACACAATAGACACAAAAAAAATACATAACAAAACATATTCATCATGCAGTAAACATTTAATGATAAGAAAACAAATTAAGCAAAAAACAATAATCAATTATCATTAATGTAAACTAATTAAGGAAGGTGAATATAAACAATCTATCAACTAGAAATAAATAATATTGTATCAAAATAAACAGAATTTAACTTAAATATAATAGATTAACAAAAATAAAATTAGAACTGAAAAATGGTATGAATTGCTATGGTAATAGCAGCAGCATCAAGCTCCTGCACATGTGCTATTCAAACTTCAGTACTCCCCCTGTCTTGCAGCATCTGTTCTAGAGATCACCATAGAGGACTTTCATATCCTCATCATCTTCAGCAGCATCAGCAAACTTATCTTCATTAACCTCAGGTTCTTAAACAAAATAAGTTGCAGCAAAGAGTACAACAACATTGTCAGCAACAGCATCAGGTACACCTCCACCTTCAGGATTCAACTATTCAATGACAACTCCAGAAGCTCTAACTGAAGTGGATGGTGGTACACCCCCTATTCACTACAGCAAAATGCATTTCTTGTAACGAATTTATTTGTAACCAACAATAAAATGGTTACAAAAAGTTAACCTATTGAAACGAAATTTTATTTTCGTTACAAAAAGCCATATTATAAATAACAATAAGTAATTTTCGTTGCAAATAACAAAAAGTTTGTTACAAGTAGTAAACGACTTTTAATTTAATTTTATTCATTCATTTTTAAATAATCCGACCACATAAGGTTAATTCCATCTTATGTATCTATTTATATATATATAAATATATATTTAATTATTTGACTGTAAAAGTAAGAGTATTATCTTAATAACCCACACTGATTTGAGAGAGGGGTCACTGACTCATTGGTAAGTCAAAATTTATTTCAGAAACGCATTGAATAAAAAATGATCTGGGAAAGGCGGGTAAATTTTGTGAGAAACGTAAATTCTAATCCCAAATCTTACGTCTCCCACCTAAATCCCTATTCCTAAATCACAAATCTTACGCCTCAAATACCTAAATCAAATCCTTTCCTGTTGGCGCCTCTATCTTCTTCCGGCGGCCCCACCCTCTGTCTGCGGCACCCTGGTGGAAAGCCCTCGCCAAAGAATTGCATCTAATTTCAATTCACACCATCATAGCCGAGATCAATTTAGGCAGCCACGACCTACTCTTTTGCGAAGCTCTCCCAGGAAATTCTAATTTCGAACGATTCTTAGAGCAATTAAGTTGTCACGACCCACGGTGCTAAGATCTCAGGTAATTCCTCTCTTAGTTATCTTTTATCGACTCTAATTTGCTGACACCCACCCCACGTTGTTTGAGTTTCTTATTAATTTTTGGGCTTTAATTGTTGTTTGTGTAGTATATAAAGGCCATATATGCGGGCTATAAAATTGTTGAGTTTGTATAATTTTGGAACTGATTCTATCTTTAGATCTAGTTTTAGTCCGTATTTGTGAATTTTGTTATGTTTGCTGTAATCTTTTTATTATGTTTTACTTGTATTAATGGTTTGTGCTTAATGTACTATTATTGCATATCATTGTTTCTGCTTTAAAGAAAGTAAAGAATGTGTTGTTGTTACCACTGGGTTAGTGAGGGTGTATTATAATGCTTATTACTATGTTATAATTATACATATAAGGATATTACATGTAATCATTGTAGACTGAGTCGTGCTGCTTATGAGTGGTGAGCCCTTTTGTTTAATGTTTCAATTTTTATCATACAGCTTCCCATAGTTCGCTAGTTGCATGCTTTAGTGATCAAGAGTAATTTGAATGGGAAACACATTCTTTAATCTATACAACTTGTATAATTAAGCTTGGTTGTTGATACTTATAAATAGACATCCTTGTTGATACTTATAAATTGCATCCTTGTTCATTTCATTTTGAACCTCAAGAGAAGATACACGTGGAACTCCTAGAAGGTCAATTGGAAAAGCTGGAAGATAAACTGTATAGTAGGGGTAGCAGTGAGGAAAGACAAGACATAAATAATTATGTTTCTTCTTCTCAATCTGATATTATCAATTCTTTTAGTCAGGATTTGGAGTCGTTAAGGGCATAGAATATATCCTTAAAGGATGAGCTACAACTTTTGAAGGCAGGACTTAGTAATATTAAGGAAACTGACCAGCGTGTTCAAATGCCGAGGAAAAATGGAAAATTTTAGAATCTTCTTTAAATGAGTTTGAGATTAACTTGATGCTTCTCATGAAAATGTTTCAAAAATCCATAGCTTGAAATCTGAATGCAAAAGTTTATATGACAATGTCGAGGATCTACAAAGACTGCTCGATAAAGCAACAGAGCAAGTTGATCAAGCTATTCTTGTGTTGCAACAAAACCAAGAACTCCGTAAAAGGTTGACCGGCTTGAGGAATCTCTAGGTGAGGCCAATGGTTATAAATTGCTGTCAGATAAGATGCAACAATATAATGATCTGATGTAGTAGAAGTTAAAGTTGTTGGATGATCGCTTGCAAAATGCAAAGATCTGTTGATGAGAATAACTATTATGTTCAGCCGTATCAAGATTCTATGAAGGAATTTCAGGATACACTAAATATTTTGAAAGAAGAACACAAGAAAAAACAGAAGATGAATCTGTGACAAACCTGTTGAGTTCTGGAGCAATTTATTGCATGATTTCTTGAAAAAAAGATTTCAGTGGATCAAATAGAGGTTTTATGAGAAATGATTTGGAATAAAGATGGAAGCATATGTGATGCATATATGTCATCTAAAGAAAATAATGAGTGTGACATCATTACGACATTTCTCAAATTAATATCTTCATCAACAAGGCTTAAAATGTGATGAATCTTTTGTTTCATACATATTATTATTAAATATCTATCTTGACTGGTACTTTCTCTCATTGTTTAGTGCAGGTTGCATGTTGTACATATCGCAACAGAGATGGCACCTGTGGCTAAGGTATGCATATTACATAAATATAGAGTTTACTATGTAGGTGTTCCAAATTTTCTTCTCTGGAGAATAAACTTTGAGAGAGAATCTATACATAATTTGAAAAATTGTGCAAAGATTCAAGCATTTGAGAGGTCTTTGTTTTCTTGTTCATTTGGGGGTCGAATTGATGTTAGCTTTATTATACAACTTCAGCAAAATCAAGATCCCTTTGTTATTATCTTTCATTTTGCATTAATGTTTCAACTTTGGATGATGCAAGTTAGTTTCTCTACTCTATCAGCTGTTACATTTAATACTGACTCACAATTTGAAGGTTATTCTTTAAATAAATAAATTTATCTTAATTAGGTCGATGGGCTGGGAGATGTAGTGACTTCTCTCAGTAAAGCACATCAGAAGAAAGGACACCTTGTGTAAATTATTCTACCAAAATATGATTGCATGCAGTATGAATGCATTCGAGACTTAAAGGTATTTGACTTTTGACAGATGTATTTTTTCTTTTTTGTATTTGATCTTCTGGTCTAGGGCTTCATGGGATGCAGTCTTTGGATATTCCTATTGAATCATATTTTGATGGTTGACTGTTCAAAAATAAAATCTCTTTTGGCGCTATTGAAGGTATATTATTATTTTATTTCCAACATGAAATCATCTTTTACTTATTTTGAATATCCTGATACCATTTATTGCTTATTTTTTTACTAGTTAGATATTGATTTGCACCTTGTGCTGCTTATAATACTTTATTAACAAGAGAATTTCAGTTTTCTCAATCTGATTGGGTATGAAGTGGATATTCCATAGCATCAAATGATTTTCCTATATAATATATTGTTTACATTTTTTTGTTAATCTGAAAAGAAAAGAAAAAAAAAGATACCTAACTTGAGGTACTTAACTGAAATTTACCGTATGCTTTGGTGAAATCAATAGGAGTTAATTCTCATTCCATGGTTTTCTGCTCTGTTTAATAATTAAAACTTGGAGGAAAAAGTTTTAGTTTCTGTTGGGATAGTTAATTGTTGTGGATTTATAATAACTCAAACTATTATGTTTTTGCCAGCTTTTGTTTCGAAATTATAATTTTCTAAAAGACTGTTTTAATTTCCTGATTTTTATGGGTTTTTTTGGGGGTTTTGAATTTGGCTAAACTTTTAATGTGCCTATGTTTGAGTGTTGATCTGTGATTCTTATTGGTGTTTTGTATGGTATGCTGCTCAATTTTTCAATTGATGAGAGGTGATTTGAGATACTTGATCCTCTTAGTTTTGATTGGTTGTGTTTAGTAATAGAAGGTTGGTGTTTTCTTTCTTTATAGTTGAATATCTTTTTTTTTTCTTTATCTACGTAGTAAACTTAAATTTGTTTACAATAATTTTATGATGTTTTATTGTTGTGTCTTTTGTAGGATAATTAAGTTTCACTTTGATCGTAGTCAAGAAGACTAATCAAGACTTTGATCAAGTATATGGTTCTTTATGCTAGCTATTAGACACATTGAAATGTCCAAATACATTTTCCTATAATTGTTTAGAACGGTTTAGACATTTTGTTTCATGATCTTCATTAGATGACATGATAAAAAAATATTTCGAGTGTATGTTAACCTTGTTGATTGAGTCCGTTTGGAGAATTATTATTTTCTAGAAATAAAATCATTGCAGTATGACTCTTATGTTTTTAAAGATTATATGTATGTATAGTATAATGTGTATATAAATTATATGAGTTGTTATATTAATTATTTATTTTTCAAATGAAATGAGCTGGTAAATGTTACAAAATAGTAGTAACAAATCAATATTTTAGTATTACATATATGATTTTATGTAACAACTTATTTGTAACGAAATTGATATTTGAATAAATTTTACAACAATTTGTAACATAACTTTTGTTACCATTACTAAGGTTTTTGTAACAAGAATATGCGTCGTTACAATTGTATTGGTAACGAAATTGAATTTTTTTCGTTACAAGAACTTTTTGCAACGAGCTTTACAAGACCAACTTTTGTAACAAAATATTTCGTTACAAAAGGTTTTTGTAACCAAAACTTGACTTTTTGTAACCAAAATTTTTGTTACGAAAAGTGCATTTTGTTGTAGTGATTGTAGTGGAAAGTAGTCTGGTCCACTTATCTTTGATAAATTGGAGCTCATCAATCTGGTCATGTAAGTGTTGTAACTGCAATATTATAAAAGATTTGGGAACGGAGTATGTGGGATCAGAATTACCACCAATGTTCTCAGCATCATGTGCAACATTAGGTGCAGCTGGTCTCTGTGCAGGTCTTGCTGGTGTGGGTTAAGGTTGAGCAGGAGCATGTCTATGAGAATAACTTCCAATTAAGATTGTTCAAGGGCAGGTCAATCACTCTTTCACCAATGAGCAGAGCAGGTGAAATGGTGTATAAAGGAACCTTTCCTTTAAGAACCTCAGTCTTCATATGGGTAAAAACATGCATCTTCAAGTATGAACATATAAGCATAGGGTATGGAAGGTTGCCTTTATCATAAATGTCACCACTAAACTTCATCATGTGGTGAAATATGGTTAATCCCAGATTAAACTTCTTCAAAACCATTATCTTATACAGCAAGATTGTTTGATCTTTTGTCACTTTGGTTGAGTTGGTAGAGGGTATTCAGTTGTAAACTATCAACTTATGCAGTACAGAATAAAGAGATGTGATGTCCTTAGCAAGCATTCCATTCTTCCATTTAGTTAATAACCCTCCAGTCATAGAAACAATAACCACATCTAAATCAGGTTCATCATCATCAAGCACCAGTTCTATTTCTAAGAAGTCATTAATTAATTCTAGAGTAAATGGAACTAACCTCCCCCTAAATTGTACATTAACATACCAACGGGAACTTCTTCTACCATTACTTTTCCTCAAACATGCATAGAATTCATATACCTAATCAGAAACAAATGTGTCACATAATGTCAAAACTTTCATCAACTTCTTATCCACTAAGAATTGTATCAAATTCTTACTTTCAAAATCAGCAATATGAATTCTTCTTTCCATCAACAACTTTCTCCTAGACGACTTAGTAATCTTTTCAACTAAACCATCAATATCAGATTCAACATCAGGTTCAGAGCTACCTTCCACAGAATTTGCTTCCTCGGAGCTTGACTCATCATCCTTTTCAGAGCTAGGTTCAGCATCTTTCTAGCTCAGAGCTTTCCTTTGATCCTTCACTGCTGGAATCACCTCCATCATCAGGTTCTGGTGTTGGAGCACTTGATTCAGCATGTGAGGCAGCATTCCTCTTCAGAGCTTGCTGAATCTCCCTGAGGCACACCTCTATTTCAGAATCAGCTTCTGTTTCTTCAGGCATAGTTTGAATTGCATCGGCCTTTGCCTTCCCCTTCCCCTTTGGATCAGCCTTCTTCTTGATTGGCTTCTCAACCACCACCTGTTCTTCATCAAATTCATAAAACACTTGAATCGGTTCAGCAGCATCACCTCATATCTTCTTCTTCCTCAATGAGTCTGAGTAGTCTACTCGAGTGAAAACTCGACCTGGTCGTCTCCTTGGGACTTGACTTTTCTTTCTCTTCCCTTTTTTAACATTCTTCCTAAAGGGAATCGGTTCAGAGTCAAACTTTGAGATATCAGAATCAGTTTCATCTGATTTTTCGAGCGCGTCAGCATCCTCCATATGAGCGTCCTCAGGTTCGCATGTCTCGGCATTCGAAGACTTTCTGAATTACTATCTTAGTTGTTGGGTTATTATTCCTCCTGATTTCTATGTGGACTTGAGATTTCATAACAGTATTTTGTTCCACTTAAGTGAAATACGCATAATAATTCGTGAGTTGTGCCTTTAAAATAACAATGTTACAATTATTTAGAGTATATCTCTTATGACTTTATCATTAACAAGGTATAATCAAGAAAATAAAATAACAGAGTCGGCGAGGTATGGTTCATAAAATGATTTGTCACAAACTCCTTAAGGCCTGGATCGTAAATTAAAATAATTTAACAAAACATCATAAGCATATACAGGTTATTGTTCATCAAAATAAATTAACAAACGCCAAAATGAAAGAATGGAATTCAGTAATTAGGATTGTTGGCTATTTTTTAAAAATCAAGAAGAAAGAGATTTGGCGTAAAAAAATTAATGAGAATTATAGAGGAAAAAAAAAGTATCATGTGTTTGTTTCTTGGGAAGAGGTAGCTTGATTTGAAATTTATGGTGTGTAAAATTTAGGGTAAAAATTATATATAGAGAGGTTGAAATTGGGCTTGAGATAAGGATTAAGGTTTAAACTTTAAAGTCTTAAATAACTATATTTAAAGGTAAACATTGATATACATACACTCGAGTGCCACATCACTTTTTTTTTTTAATTATTTCAACTTCTCTCGGCCTTTGTTGCCAAGATCTAGGCTCAATAAGTCTTGTTTCCTACCATCAAAATTATATTCATAACTCTTAGCCCAACCCTTTTTTTTTTATTAATTTAAATTTCATGCTATATTAAATTAATCAATTTTTACTTAAAAATATACACATTTCCCATTTAGACGGCTATGAATATCATACTTGTTAAATAAATAATTTTATTAATTATATATAATAAAATAATAAATAATTCGCAAAAAATATTAAGTTCTATTATCCAATTTTTTAAGTAAAATGTTTTACACTTTTCAGTTATAATGACTAAAACTTTTTTTAAGTAAAAATGTGTTAAAGTTTTAAAGAAAAATTTTTATTCAGTAAAAAGTGCAACACAATATTACTAAAAAATATAAGTCGATATAACATAAAAGTGCAACAAAATATTTACTAAGTCAGTATAACTAAAAAGTGAAACACAATATTTTCTGAAACGTGCAAGTTAGTATAATTGAAAAGTGCAACACAATATTAATGAAAAGTGTAAGTCAATATAACTAAAAAGTGCAACACAATATTACTGAAAAGTGCAACACAATTTTTATTAAAAAGTGCAAGTCAGTATAACTGAAAAATGCAACACAATATTAATGAAAAGTGTAAGTCATTATAACTTAAAAGTACAACACAATATTACTAAAAAATGTAAGTCACTATAACTGAAAAGTGTAAGTTCCTATAACTGAAAAGTACAATACGATATTATTAAAAAGCGCAAGTGAGTATAATTGAAAAATGCAACATAATATTAATGAAAAGTGTAAGTCATTATAAATGAAAAGTGCAACACAATATTTACTAAAAAGTGTAAGTCACTATAACTGAAAAGTGTAAGTGTCTATAACTGAAAAGTGCAAGTGATATAACTGAAAAATGCAAGTGAGTATTAATAAAAAGTGTGAGTCATTATAACTGAAAAGTGTGTAACACAATATTACTAAAAAGTGTAAGTCACTATAACTGAAAAGTGTAAGAAAACTAGAGTATTTATTATTGAGTATGTCAACAACTTAGATAGTAAATGAACATTTTTATAAGGTCGAATTACACGGTTTGAATTTGTTCTTTTTTTTTTTTTTGGCTTTTTTTTTAATTGAACAATCTGATAAAAACTACTCCCTCTGTCCCCGAAAAGTTTGCGGGGAATCTTGGGCACATGGTTTAAGAAAAAAGTGTAATGATGGGAGTGTTGAAGGGTAATTTTGTAAACTTTTATATATAAAGTAAATAAAGTAGGTAGATTGAGTGTATGGTGGGCCCCAAAAATAATGGCATAAAGGGTAAATATGTGTATATTGTGAGGGTGGGGATTGTAATGATTATTCTTATTTTGGGGTATGCAAACTTTTTGGGGACAAACTAAAAAGGAAAGTATGAAAACTTTTCAGGGACGGAGGGAGTACCACATAATATTAATGTCAATTGTTAGGAATTGTAGCTGAAAATTATTATCACATATTTTTGTTGGTTATTAATGTTACTTCCTCCGTCCCTAAAAAGCTTGCATTTGATGGAACGAAGTTTAAGGAAAATGTGTAATAATTAGAGTCTTTTGAAGGTAATTTTTTAAATTTTTATATATAAAGTAAATAAAGTAGTTTGATTGAGTGTATAATGGACCCCAAAAGATATTGCATAAAGGGTATATACGTGTATATCGTGAGAGTGACTATGCAAATTTTTAGGGACGGAGGTAGTACATCTTTTATTAGTTACTATTTGCATTTTTTATTTATTATTAATATTACACTCTTGGTAAGTACTACTGGCATTTTTATAATCGAAAAAAATATTTGTAAAAATAAAAATAAATGTAAAAATAGGATATTAAAAAAAATTACCTAGCAAAGTGCACATGAGACTCACTCAAATTTAAATGGGCTTAAAATTATAATATAAAATTTAATAAACTAAATAAGTAATTAAATATATATATATATATTTATATATTTTTTGCAAGTATATATATATTTATTATAATATATTTTTAAATAGTATCTTATACCTTCTTATAATCAATGGTGATTAAAATTTCGAGTGTTACAAGAAAAAACAGGAAAAGGATATGAATTCGTAGAAAATCTCTCAAATTTTTTTCAGTGCCACAGATCTCACCGTTGGAGTAAAAATTTGAAACAAATTTGTTGGTCCCAAAATCAGGGGTATGCATCAGATGAGTTTCTTGAAGATCAGATGACTTGTTGACATCTGATATATAAGTTCAGGTGTATAAAACAAAACTAACTCTCTATACAGATGACTTGGTAAGCTGACTAACTAGGAGTCTAGAACTAGATTGCCTGCTCATTACATCAACTGATAGAGAATCATGTGCGGAATTTGTAGTGTGCCCATTTTAAATGATATACTCGCCTATACGGTCTATATGTAAATTAAAAACTTTTATTTCATGCCTAAACACATTTTAGACTATCAGCAGACTTGGTGTCTACTGAATATGAACTTTCGAATAGCAAAACAGATCAGCATCATATCAGCAGACACTAAGTCTCAATATCCTATATCCACTCTCACATCTCATTATGTGAAGTTAACCTTCTTGAACACTTTAACGTCCCAAGAGGAGGACGGCAAGTAACCTTTACAGTGGTCTTCTTCTTTATTGTACCTAGTATGTATACCTCGGCCTATCTCGTAAATGGGTGTATAGAAGGGAGGACTCGAGAATGACTAAGTATGACAAATTCCCTTACAATCTGAGTTAGCCTAAAGTTAGGATTTAGAATTTCTCTTCTATGCTTAGGATGTATATATGACATTGCTGGCCTAGTTGAGTTCACTCGCTAAGAGATTAAGAGTGTAAGGATACTTTGGTGGATATCTTCTATGAAGGTGTTCTTGAGCTCTTCTCATTTTCTGGAATTAGAATATTTGCTCTGCCTTTGCATCCTTTCTCACACACACTCTTGCCCACCCACATATAGTTATGATTTGAACTCATATTTATAGATGGGATTCTGAGATGTTACCGTTGGAAGATAACTTCAAATCCCTCTATTTTAGGAAAGCAATCTTTAGGTAAGAGTCTATTAATAATTATTGTTGCCTAGTAATAATTAATGCTCCAATTGACTTTTCATTCCTTTGAGTACTGTGCCTTGTCAGGATCTAGATGTCTGTTGTTGTCGTCTTCCCATAGGTCCACGTCAGCTCTGATGTGACTTCTCAATTCGTAGAACAGAAGACTTCATCTCAGTTGATTTACTCATCTGATATTGTATCTTCTCTTTTGGTCTTGACAATTGACAGTTTTGATTGTTTCCTCAGATGTATAGATTTGTTTGGTTAGTCAAGCAGACTTTGTCTCAGCTGTGTTTGGCTTTACTCAGCTGATCTTGTTGACTCAGTTGATCTTGCCTCGGCTGATCATACTCTGCTGAACATCATGTGAGTTCCACTCATCTGATTTACTCTAGACTTCTGATCATCAGGTGAGTTCCACTCATCTGATTTACTCTTCTGGTCATCAGGTGAGTTCCACTCATCTGATGGTCTTCTGATCTTCTCTTTTTATCTTGAGCTTGTGCGCGTTTCTCCTCCATATTGGCTAGCTTCCAACACTGCTTGATATGACCAGATTCTAATCTATTACAAGATGAATGATAAAGTTGTCTATACAATACAACTTATCATATTGCAATCAATACAAACATAAGGATATAAACCCAACAAAATCCACGCGAAGAATTGCTTGATTTCTCTTTATTGTCGAATTTATATAGTTGCAATCTCAAGTTTTTTTTTTTAAATCCTATGGAACCAAATCTACTATTGGATGCAAAAAAGAAATTGTACGAGATCAAATCCAAAGAACACGGATCAAAATCACGAATACAAATGATTAATAGAACTAAAACATTTAATTGTACTTAAAAACTGTTTTATGTAAAAACTCAAATAAAAAATGTGTACACGTGAAACACACCACCGACACACCGCACATGTGTGGCATGCGTGTGTGTGTTAACTGTGTGGAAAACCACGTTTACGTTGTTTTCTCGAAAAAGCGTACGCGAATTAAATGGCACATTATTTTCTATAAATTAACATCCTAAATTGGTAGTATTTCTTTCCAATTTCACATTCTTCTACTTACTACTTACTACTTACTACTTACAAGGGAGTAAAAACAAGTTAAGACTAAATATTATTTTTCATATACTATAATGTTCGTATCCACGGTAATTAGAATTTAGACACTAGTTTTGATTTAAAAAACGCTTAATTTTCTTATTTTAATTAAAAATATGGGTATAGTAGAAGAAAATTAATCAGTGGATATCAACAAATTAAAATATTAAAATTCCTTGAAACACTCAACATCACACAGGTGGGGAATACATTATTTTGTGTCCATCTATATTATTATGGTCAAAAATCAAATTGTATAATTTTTTTAGTATTAATTACTCCCACCGTCCACAATAAATAGTCTCATTCGAAGGGACATGTGTTTTAATAAAAATGTAGATAAAGTAAGAATATTATGGAGATCCATTATAAATAAAATGATTGTTTGTAAATAAAATTGATGACAATTTGAATAATTAAGTGATGGTTGAAGAGTGACGATAAAGTAATGGTTTCCATAAAGCGTATGCAATGGTGGATCCAGTGGAGTACATGGGGCCAAAATGTTTTATTTTTATTTTTGGTAAAAAAATTACTCCCTCCGTCCCAGAGGAATTTGCACCCCTGGGATGGCACACATTTTAATAAATGTGTAAAAAAAAGTGTAATGAGTGATGTTTTAAGGGGTAGTTTTGTAAACTTTTATGAATAAAGTAAAGTAAAAGGTAGGTTAAGTGTGAAAAAGTAATGGCATATGGATAAATATGTGTATATTTTGAGGGTGGGGGTTATGACAATATTTCCTTTTATGGAGTGTGCAAATTGGTATGGGACATCTATATATGAAAAGTATGCAAATTCCTATGGGACAAGAGGCAGGATTAATTAATTAATTGTGACACAAATTGTTTTAGTTGCATCCCCATTCCATTTTACAACTCAAATTAAAAAGGTCCAGCAACAACTTTTTACTCCCAACAAAATGAAAAGCTCAATTTCAGCATTTTAAAACTGCTTCAATTCTCTTACAGTCTCAAAAGTTAACACACAATACTTCTTAATTCTCATTAATGTTACACATTCCTTTTTTGGCAAATAACTCGCTCTCACATTTCAGTGTATTCTTTTCTCTCAATGGCCAAAGATAGTGAGTAGTTTCGTTGGGACGGAGGGAGTAGTATTTTACTTAATATCTTTCACACCCCCAAATTTTAAATCCTGGATCCGTCACTGAGTGTATGTGACTACATTTTATAAAAATTACATTTCGTGGATGGAGAGATGAAGTATTATACTTTAAAGTAATACTGAGTACAATTCTACGTAAAATTGTTTCACAAAACGAACTCAAAGAATGAAATTTTTTTAAAAAAAAAAAGTTTAAAAAGGGAAAAGATTCAAATTAGAATATTAAATGCATATCATCATGCAGAGGGTTTATGCATGAAGTAAAAGTAAAAAAATGTTTGAATGAGGATTAAATGATGGAGGGTTTAAAAATTGGATGTGTATAACATATGGGGTGTGTTTATAATTATTAGGATATTTTTTTTTTAATTTAAAAGGACATTTTAGTAAATGTATTTAGGTCTATTTTTGTCTAAATTTTTTTGGGGTATGTATAAGACAGTTTGGGGTGTTGATAGCCCCTCCTAATGAAATTTTTAACTCAGAACTAAGTTAAAATTGTAAATTAATTTAGTTCACATGTGTGTGACATAATATTGACCACATATAATACATGTCCAAACCAGCCACACATTTTGGTTCAGTGGCATAGGCACAATCAAAACACGTGATCACTACTATAAAGCGGAGCAACCCTGGCCTCCTCAATGATGAAGAAAAGTGAAAATGGGAGAGGAAGTGAGAAACAAGCAGATACTATTGAAAGAGTATGTAAAGGGTTTTCCAAAAGAATCAGATATGCTTCTCAAAACCACCACTATCAACCTCAAGCTTCCTCAACAACAAGATGGCAGCGACGCCGCCGTTCTTGTAAAGAATCTCTACTTGTCGTGTGATCCGTACATGCGGAGCCGTATGAGCGATCTCAAGGACAACTATGTTGAGTGTTTCACGCCTGGCTCGGTGAGAGTCAGTAAAGTGTTTTTCATTTTAAATGTGTGAAAGTTGTTTGTATTTTATTTTTGAACATTAATTTGAAGATATATGTGGACAGGACAGACTATAACAGGATATGGGGTGAGCAGAGTTGTGGATTCTTGTGATCCCAATTTGAAGGAAGGTGATTTGGTTTGGGGTATGGTTGGATGGGAAGAGTATAGTGTTATTAAACCTACAAAGGGAATTTTCAAGATTCACCATACACATAATGTTCCTCTCTCCTACTATACTGGCCTACTTGGTAATCTATTTCTTTCATTTCTTTAATTTTATATGAATTTTGTATTTCATTTTAATAACGATGGTAATTAAATACATTTTTTTGTCTCAAAAGTTCTACTGGATTTAATTTTTATCCTCTTGAAATTAGTCATCTATGTTTACGAAATTCAATTTTATAGTCATTTTAATGTAACTCATTCGATTTAGAAAAATGATATGTTATGCGGTGATGATGATTTTGATAGTGTTGAAGACTAAGATAGCCACAATGAGGGGTCTTTAATTTAAACAAAAAATAATACTCCTACAATGTTTATCACTAAAATGACTAAAACACTGAGTTTTGTAAATTTAGACTACTAATTTCAAAGTCAAAAATCTTAAAAAACAAAAATTTGAAATGTGTATAATTTAAGAGATAAAAAAATGTATTTATCAAGTATACTATGTGTGTACTGGAGAAATTAACTAGATTTATTGAATTGTCAAGTTTCCTTTAATTGTATTGGAAAATATTGCCAAATATGGTCTAGATCCCATCTACCTTCCCTGTTCTAATTAATTGATGTTTCAAGTAGTGTTTTTGTTTCTAAATATTTTATGTTTTAGATAATCACATATTTTCCCCTTTTAATCATGTCCCATATATTTATGTAGTTTTTTAATTGTAGCATAGGCCATTAATTAATTGCATGATCCTGTACTACAGTATATAATAAGGATTGTTTGTTCTTGGTTGATTATCTGGTGCAATTATAGGGATGCCTGGGCTTACTGCTTATGTTGGATTTTTCGAGATTTCGTCTCCGAAACGAGGCGAAACGGTTTTCGTTTCTGCTGCATCTGGAGCCGTAGGGCAGCTTGTTGGCCAGTTTGCAAAGCTTTCGGGCTGTTATGTTGTTGGGAGTGCTGGAAGTAAAGCTAAGGTTTTGCACTTTATATGTATATATAATATGTGTTTATGAATTTAATCTGCAGTCTAATTGTTGTATATATTGGATGGATTAATTAGGTGGATCTTTTGAAGAACAAATTTGGGTTTGATGATGCATTCAACTATAAAGAAGAACCCGATTTGGCTGCAGCCTTGAAAAGGTTACCTTTAAACCTTCACTTCTTTTATATAACTTTTCATATTTACGATTCGATTTTCATGTTCCACTGGTATTTTACTCTATTGAATTTTTAACATGTGTTACTCTTGATATTATAAAACGTTGATTATTTTTTAATATGGCACTTGTCAATCAGCTATATAGTAAAATAAAATGTGGAATACTAAAATTGAAACAGATGATCTCATCCGTACCATTTATGGATTAATTTATCCAAAATTTGATACACATATATATTTTTTCCCCAGAGAGTAAAGAAGTAGTAACATTTTGGTGTAGAATTGGTGCAATTTTAACCCAACTTTGACTAAAAAAAATTCAATCAAACAGTTGTTTTTATATATATTTGTGAATATAAAAAGAGAGATTGAAAAGTATTAGTTCATGTATTAAAAAGTATCACCTCATATGATAAAAAATATTATTTGTATATTAAAAAGTACTGGTATTGTTCAGCTTACAGACTAATAAAAAGTACTGCTTTTTAATAAAAAGTGTTTCCTACGTCCAAATTCATTATATTCATTTTTTCGAGCACGAATTTTAATTCATCTCTTACAATTAAGTATGATTTTCCTATTAGATTCTTCCCACATGGTATCGACATATACTTTGAGAACGTGGGCGGAAAGATGCTCGACGCCGTGCTTCAGAACATGAAACTCAATGGTCGCATTGCTACATGTGGGATGATTTCACAGTACAACCTCGAGGAGCCTGAAGGTGTTCAAAACTTGTTCACCATTGTTGCCAAACAAATACGTATGCAGGGTTTTCTTATTTTTTATTACTACCACCTCTACCCTAAGTTTCTTGAATTTGTTATGCCACTCATTGAGCAAGGAAAAATTGCTTATGTGGAGGACATAGCCGAAGGCCTTGAAAGCGCCCCGAAGGCTTTGATAGGCCTCTTCTCTGGTCGCAATGTCGGGAAACAAGTTGTGCGTATTGCTCCCGAGTAGAGTAGCCAGAGACGGATCATACAAGGTGTTTTTGAAACTTTCTCCGTTCACATAAAGTGTGTAAGTGGTGATAAACATCTATGATCACGTGTTGAAGTAATTTACATGTTCCTATCTGATTTTAGCTTCTCAATAATATTTTAGGGAGTTTTTACAATTGATTGATTCAAATGATTAAAATTGATATTTGAAATAAAATTGAAGGTGAATATTGTTTTAAAATAAGCATTTTTAATCAATTTTGTATATATTGTGTTGTTTGCAAAACAAATTACTTTTTTTATAACTTTACAAAATACACTCTTATTACATTTGGATAAGGGGTAAAGATGGAATATTATTTAAATTGTGGGGATAAATTTATAAAATTAATTATTATAATGATGAGGCACATAGAAGCAATTAAAATTAGGTGGCTTTCACCAAAATCATTTTTAACAAATTAACTTAATCACTTGATTGTGTTTACAAACACTTCAAAGGTGATTCTATTTTTAAAAAAACTAAAAAAAAATTAGCACATAATATAGTTTGCAAACACTTGCTTACTCTATTCAAATATTTTAAAAAATACTCATCAATTTTATTATTAAACAATTTTATCTCACAGTCACTAAATTTTATGAATTTTTTTTCAAACACCCCATTGAAATTTTGGGTAGAGAACACATCCAACAACATATAGAGATGAGTTAATATGAATCCTAATGTTACTCCCCTTTCTTCAAAACGAACTTCATGTTTTTATATGTACCCTATTATAATATTCCTATGCCGCAAGTTTTCTCTCTCATCTTTGGAAGAGAAGTTCTTGATTTTCTGGAAGTTTTTTGCGAAAACTTTTTCTTTCACCGTTTCATCTTCTGTCTTGGATTTGGGAAGATTTTGTTTTCTGATTTTCTTGGTATTTGTGGATTTCTTTCTTATACGGTTGGATATACTTGTATTGGGTAGGGGAAATTGGCAATCATTTGTTTTATGGGAAGAGGAATTGTTTTCAGAATGTGTTTTCTACTCGCGAATGGATTGGGGAAAGGCTGGTGTCATCATACGATTTCTGGGAGATATCATTTGAAAAGGGGGAAGGGTATTGGGCGAATTTTTTTCGGGGGTTTTTTTCATTCTCAGACGGCGGTTTGGGTGTCTTTTGATGGTTTCAAGGTAGTGGTTTTAATCCTTCCACCGTTTCCCCCAAATTCCCTCTTTATATATTGGGTGGAAGGCTTCACTTCTCTCACACCCTTCCTTAGCAAGTCTCTTTCGTTTTCTTTCTTTTCTTTCCTGTTATCTATGGCGGACTCACTTAATGAGAGAATGGAGAATTTCAGAATTTCTGATAGGGAAACTACCCATATTGTAGCCCAAAAAAGTGAACTAGCTATTCCAAAGAATACGGTGGCTATGCGTTTTGTTGCTCGCCGTATAATCAATATCGCTGAACTGAAGGAAATTTTGGAGAGGGCCTGGCGCATGCGTAATCCTCTGAAAATTTTGAGTGTGGGTGAAGGGCTGTTTCTCATCACTCTTGACTCTGCTGCTAAAGTGACGGAGGTGCTTGAGCAACAGCCTTGGAATGTGCGCAAGTCACTGATCGTGTTACAGAGGATGCATGGTGGGGAAAGACTATCCCAACTTAATTTAACTTTTGTGCCTTTTTGGATTCAGGTCCATGGCCTTCAGATTTTTGCTATGAGCAAAATTTTGGGTCTCAAAATTGGGAGTATTGTTGGAGACGTGGTGGAGGTAGATGCGAAAGAAGGTGAAGAGGCGTGGGGGGAATGTTTGAGTATCAGGGTTTTGCTAGATGTTTCAAAGCCTCTTGTTCGTTTTTTCTACATTACGGTAGAAGATGAACCTGTGACTGCCATTTTTAGGTATGAACGCTTGTCTGGTTTCTGTGTTTTGTGTGGCATGCTGGACCATTCGGAGAGAGAATGTTCCATTGCTTATGGCAAAAGTGATGCATGGTGTAAAAGTCACCGGTTTTTCCCTTTGTGGCTTCAGGCGGACAAGAAAAAGAGTCCGAATGTTGATGTTTTGAATGAGTTCTTTCAGCTTCTTAAAATAGGGGGAGGAGAAGAAGATCAAGGGCAGATTCAAAGAGAGGCGGAAGAGAGAAGGGTGTTGAAGGGGAAAGCTGTAATGGTAGAAACTGAAGAGGTGGAAACTAGGTTGGTGATTGGCCCTCAAAATAGGCAGGCTGTGAATCGTTTTGATGAGTTAATGCTGGACAAAGACCGAATCGATGGGGAAGGGGGTAACCCTATGTCTAATACGCGGGGTCGTTATGATCCACGGACAGGTATGTTCTTAGCTCCTCTTTCATTCACTGTCCCTCCTGGCTTTCAACATTGTTTTCTAAAAGAACCTTTGCATGGAGTGGAGAATGGGGGTGACTATAGGGTGATTCACTTTGTGGGGAAAGATCTCAGTTCTACTAAATATACTTCTTTTGTTGAGATCATTCATGAGGGGGAGAGTCATTTTCTTCCGGTGTATGAAACAGGAACTGATAATGAGCATGTTCCAGATGTTGAGATTTTGTTTCAGGATAAAGAAGTTTTGGGGCATGCGAACTCGGCCAACAGCATTGTTGCACCCTATAAGAAAAGGCCAAGGCAGGAGGTTTCGGGAGCTGTTATGGAATTTTGGGATGGGAAAGGTTGGTCTGAGGGGGAGTTTGTGAGAGATGTGGGAAGCACTTGTAAGCGAGCACGAAGCATGATCGAGATGTATGGAGCACCTCTTGTGATTAGGGATTTGGCGGAGGCTGAAGTGAATCAGCCCCGCCATGGGGAATTATTATCATCTGTTGGAATGCTCGAGGGGTTAGAGGTCCTCGGGCATTCAATAAGATTAGTAGACTAGTTTTTAATTTTCGTCCAAATGTGTTGTTTGTTTCAGAAACCCGTTGTTCATCGGATAGAGCCGATTTTCTAAAATCTTCACTTGGTTTTCATGGATGTTTTGTAGTGAATGCAAAAGGTTATTCGGGTGGTTTGTTACTTTTTTGGAAAAATATTGATTGTGATCTTGCCTCTTTTTCCCCTGCGCATATTGATTGTTTGATTACAACAAATCAGATCCAATGGAGGTTTACGGGATTTCAAGGTAATCCAAAATTGGAAGATCGTAAATTTTCTTGGGAGTTGCTTAAACGTCTTGGTAATTATCGTCAATTTGCAAATAAGGCTTGGATTGTAGGGGGGATTTCAATGAAACTTTGTTTCATCATGAGAAACGAGGGGGGGCTAAAAAACCATTGTCTAGATTGATAAACTTTCAAGATACACTTTCACACAATGGGTTGATTAATTTAAAAGTTAATGGTCCTAAATTCACATGGATGAATAAGAGAAGAGGGGCTGATTTCATTCAAGAAAAATTAGATCGATTTGTTGCAACTAATGAATGGCTAAACTTCTTTCCAAATTATGAAGTGAACTTGTTGGATTTTATGGGATCAGATCATAGGCCTCTTATGCTTTCGTGTGGTATGGACAAAGGAAAGTCTACTGATAAACATAGAATGGGATTTCGTTTTGAAAACCATTGGATCAAAGAACAGGACTTTAAACAAATGATTGGGAAGGTTTGGGTTGTTAAGGAGAAAGCATTGGATCTACCAGTTTCTTTAAAGAAATGTGGTGAAGCAATTAAAGTATGGGCATCCAGAAAAGGGGGTACTTTGAAGAACCGAATTGCTGATGTTCAAAACCAGATTAAGATGGAGGTGGATAAAGAGGTTAACATTCCAGACATTCCAAAGATGGAAAAATTAGACAAAGAATTGGAGCATCTTTATTCGCAAGAGGAATGGTATTGGAAGCAAAGATCTAGGGTTTCTTGGATCAAAGAAGGGGATAGAAACACAAAATTTTTCCATTATCGGGCTAATCAACGGAGAAGCACAAATCGGATCTCTAAAATTCAGGACAATGGTGGGGAATGGGTAGTGAATGAAGATGGTATTAAGAACACTTTTGTTCAATATTTTAAAAACATTTTCATGTCTTGTAACCCTAGTTCTCAAATGCTTCATAATGGTACAAAAGAGATGATTTGTCGTCTTAATTCGGAACATATCAGTTTGCTTGATGCACCTTTTACAAAAGAGGAAGTAAACAAAGCTGTCAAGGATCTCAATCCATGGAAAGCTGCTGGACCGGATGGCTTTCCAGCCTCATTCTATCAAACTAATTGGAGCTCGATTGGTGATGAAGTGGGGGGTCAGATTTTGTTACATTTGAACAGTAATAAGCCCCTAAATTCTTGGAATCATACTTCGATCGTCTTGATCCCAAAGGTTAGGAATCCTGTGAATGTCTTACAGTTCAGGCCCATCAGTCTTTGCAATGTAAGTTATCGGATTCTTTCGAGAGTTATAACAAATCGGTTGAAGTTGGTCATGAACGATATTATCGATTCTTCTCAAAGTGCTTTTGTCCCAGGAAGGCTCATTTCAGACAATATCTTGATTGCATTTGAATGTTTACATTGGGTTCGTTCATCGAAAAGCCGACAAGGATATGCTGCATTGGAAGTTAGATATGAGTAAGGCATATGATCGAGTGGAATGGCCTTTTCTTTCTCAAGCTATGAAGATGACTGGTTTTTCTGATAAATGGATTCAGCTTATTCATAAATGTATCTCTTCGGTTTCATATGATGTCTGTATTAATGGTTCGACTACTGCGAGTTTCAAGCCATCAAGAGGACTCAGACAAGGTGATCCTTTATCTCCTTTCTTGTTTGTTATTTGTGCTCAAGCCTTATCATCCTTAATTCAAGCTACAATGGAGAAAAAGTTATTTTCAGGCATCAAGATTGCTAGGCAAGCTCCTCCGGTTTCTCATTTGTTTTTTGCAGATGATAGTCTGATTTTTCTTAAAGCTTCACGGCATGAAGCTAGAATTTTAAGGACATGCTTTCAGACATATGAAGCGGCGTCAGGACAGTTGATAAATTTCGATAAGTCAGCCATTACTTTCAGTCCATCTACAAGTCCGGAAAATAGAGAAACAGTTAAGCATGTGTTGGGGGTTCGATCTACGAATGGACATGATGTTTATCTGGGGCTCCCTACTTTTTCTATCAGAGCCAAACGCCATCAGTTTGGATACCTAGTGGATCGTGTTCGTCAAAAAATCAATTCTTGGAGCCATAAAAATTTCTCGGAAGGTGGTAAAGAAATTCTTATCAAATCAGTGCTACAAGCCATCCCATGTTATGCAATGTCTTGTTTTAGGATTCCTATTTCTATATGTTCAGATTTGGAAAGAATAATTGCTAACTTTTGGTGGGGCATGACGGCAGAACACAATAAGTTACATTGGAAAAAATGGAGTGTTCTTTGTCAAGCACGTGAAGAAGGTGGTTTGGGATTTCGGAATATGGTGCATTTTAACAAAGCTTTGCTTGCCAAGCAGGTGTGGAGGATTTTGATGCGCCCAGATTCGTTTGTAAGTATTGTTTTTAAAGCAAGATATTTTAGACAGACGGACATTATGAATGCAGAACTTGGTTCCAATCCGTCTTTTGTGTGGAGATCTTTGATGTGGAGTAAGGACTTATTGGAAAAGGGTATAAGATGGCGCGTTGGCAATGGAAAGAATGTGCATATCTTTAAAGATAGATGGGTTGGTAATATTGAAGATGGTTTGATAAGATCAAGAATTGCTAGTGCTTCTATGGTTGATCGATTTATCTTGCCCACATATCAATGGAATGTGAATTTGGTGCGCCAGGCGTTCTGGCCTTACGAAGCGGAGATGATTCTTCAAGTTCCTTTAATAGGTCCTCTTCGAAATGACCAACAGTTTTGGATGGAGAGTGCATCGGGGACTTACTCGGTAGCTTCGGGTTATCGGTTTGCTTTAAGAATGGGCGCAATGGCGGCAATAAAATCCAGACCATGCTCATCCGGGAAAAATCATACTCAGTTGCTATGGAATTATCTTTGGAAATTGAAAATCCCACCGAAGATTCGAATCTTTGGATGGAAAATTTTGAATGATTCCGTAGCTACTGAAGGTAATTTGGTTATGCATCATATTCCTGTATCCCCTTCATGCTCTTGTTGTGGTGCGTCTTTTGCAGATACCTTGCATGTCCTCTTTCGCTGTGAGTTTGCTAAGAAGGTTTGGAAAGAACAAAGACTGTGGGGAAAGATCAACAATTTGTCAAAAGGTACGACTCTTCAGCTTTTTTACGGCTTAAAGGAAGCTTGTGATAAACCTTTTTTCTCGTTGGTTATTGTTATTGCATGGGCAATTTGGAGAGAGAGATGTAATTGGGTCCATTCTGAAGATTTTGTTCTTAAAAAGTTGTCATATAGTAAAATCTTCAAGGTTAATTGGGCAATTGAGTATTTGAAAGATTTTCAAAATCTTGGGTGGATAGGCGAGGCTAAGAAGATTGATAGCTATAGTAGAAATGGCTTTACTCTTTTTACTGATGCAGCTTTTGATATTGAAAAACAATTCTTTGCTGTGGGATTTGTGGTATTTGAGTGTAAGGGTACAGTTATTTTGGCTGGGGGTGAAAGGATATTGAATCCAGGAACTATTGCAGCAGCTGAATTACTTGGTGCTATGAAAGGGATACAATGTTGTATTAAGCATAAAGTTCAGATTTCAAGCCTTCGAATGGATTCTGCTGACTCGATTGGGGCTATTAATGCGTTTATTCGTCTTGAAGGAATGGAAAATGATTTGGTTCAGGACATCAGGAAATCTCTTCAAAATCTCGGGATCTGGGATTGTGAAACTATTCTAAGAGATGATAATCGAGCAGCTCATATGTTGGCTCATATCAAGGGATGATAAATACACCTCCTGGCTAGCCCTAATACACTTTCAATATTGGTAGATACACCACTGTCTTGTAATTAGTTAAATTGTTGATTAGTGGTTAGACAGTTATTAGGTGGTTATTCTACTTAGCTTAGCAGTTTATTTTTGATTTAGTATATAAACACTTGTAACTCTTTCTTTTGTTTTAATACTTTTGATTACCAGAGAATAAGAATTCTTTCAAGTTTGCATTCCCATTTTTGGGGTTCTTCCATTCTCTCTTCCAATTCTTATTCCAAAATGTTTCTGGTTTCATAATTCCACATGGTATCAGTTTTCTGAAGATATTGCCAGATACTCGATCCATTTCGTTTCCGCCCTTTTCTGCTTTCCAATTCGTGTTTCATCACGATTCTCTTGGATTTTTTTTTTCTCTGATTTCTCTTCCAAATTGGCGCCATGGCACCCACTGTGACCGATCCCACTTCTTTGAACCCAGCCTTGAATCCGTTTTCCCCACTGGCTCTTCATCAGAATGACAACCCAGCAGTTTCGATTGTTCTTGAGCCTCTTGATGGCACCAACTTCGTTTCTTGGAGCCACGCTGTCAAACGAGGTCTCAGTGTGAAGAACAAGACTCGATTGATCGATGGTTCGCTGGAAATTCCGATTGAGAGTGATGATCCAGCCATTTATGCTGCTTGGGTAAGAGCTAACGATCTCGTTTTAATGTGGATTTTGAATTCCATTATTCCTGATATTAAACGAACCCTAGATTACTTTTCTTTGGCTAAAGATGTTTGGGATGAACTCAAACTTCGATATGCCCAATCTGATGGCACTAGGGTTTATCATTTAGAAAAATGTTTAAGTACCATCAATCAAGGTTCTTAGTCTCTTGTCTGCTATTACAATCAGTTTAAATCACTTTGGGATGAATACCTTAGTTTTAGGCCTGTCCTTAAATGCTCTTGTGGTGCCATGGATACTTGTACCTGTGATTTGCCTAAATTGATGTCTGAAACTCAAGAGCAAGATGCAGTTATGAAATTTTTGGTAGGCCTCCATGATTCTTATAGCCCTCTTCGTAGCCAGTTCTTATTGAAATCCCCTTTCCCCCCTTTATCCAAGATTTATGGCCTCTTACTCCAAGAAGAGTCCCAAAGAACCTTGAACCCTGATCATACTTTCCCTGATTCCATTTCTATGGCTGCTAAGAACACTAGGTTCTACAAGGATAAGAAAAAGCCCCTTAAGTGTAGTCATTGTGATGGCCTTGGTCACACAATTGACAGATGCTTCCAGATTATTGGATTTCCACCTGGTTGGAGAGGCCCTAGGGGTCCCCCTATTAAAGATTCTTTTAAATCTGCCAACACTTCCTTCAGGGACACACCCATGGAATCCAATCCTCTTATTGATAAAGCCTTATTTGATAAGTTTGTGAGTTTTTCTAAGATGCAGCACTCAGGTGAAGGCAGTGACATGCCCCATTCTGTGGCAGGGGCCTCTGCTGTTCATATTGAGGATACTAAATGCACCACAGATCCAGGTATGTCTTCCTGTTTTGGTTTAAATAAAGTTACAACTTCTACTTGGATTATGGATACTGGGGCCACTGATCACATGACCTTTGATTTATCCTTGTTTTCTGTCCCTCCCTCTATAATACATGTTAAGATCTCACTGCCTAACAATGTTGTATCCATTGCTACACATATGGGGAACATTGTAATAAATGAACACCTAACACTCTACAATGTGCTATATGTACCTGATTTCACATACAACCTTTTATCCATAAGCCATTTAACTAGATATTCCAACTGTACTGTGAGCTTTCTTTCCTCACATTGTGTTTTACAGGACAATACCACCAAGATGGTGATTGGTACTGCTGATCAAGATAGAGGCCTTTATCTCTTACACATTGCTCACCCTTGTAGCTACCCTATCTTAGAACATTCTGTTTCTTCTAGTAATAGCAATAGCAATGCTTGTACTTTTGACTTGTGGCATAAAAGGCTGGGACACATTTCTAGAAAATGCATGTTGCAAATTCCTGGGTTGAATGTAAAAGCTTCTTCTATGCACAATAATTGTTTCATTTGTCCTCTAGCTAAACAGAAAAGAAAGTCTTTTCCTTTAAGCACCTCTGTATCTACTCATGCCTTTCATTTAATACATTGTGATGTTTGGGGTCCCTTCTCTACTCTTTCTGTTACTAATGATAGATTTTTTCTCACCATAGTTGATGACTTTAGTAGATGCACTTGGGTTTATCTCTTAAAAGCCAAAAGTGATGTCAAGATTTGTTTACAAAACTTTTACAATATTATTCTCACTCAGTTTGGTACTAAAATTCAGATACTTAGGAGTGACAATGGAACAGAATTTCTTCTTTCTGACTTTTATCATAACCTTGGAATTCTCCATCAAACCTCTTGTGTTGAAACTCCCCAACAAAATGGCATAGTAGAGAGAAAGCACCAACATTTACTTCAAGTAGCTAGAGCACTTATGTTTCAATCTTCTTTACCTTTGAAGTTTTGGGGTGAATGCATTAAAACTGCTGTTTTTATAATAAATCGAATTCCTTCTCACATACTTCACAACAAATCTCCTTTTGAACTTTTGTATAATCACAAACCTGATTACTCTATTTTTAAAACTTTTGGGTGCTTATGCTTTGCTAACACTTTGGTCTCTAATAGACACAAATTTGATCCTAGAGCCACCAAATGTGTTTTCATTGGGTACCCTCTTGGGACAAAGGGTTACAGGCTTTTTGATATTAATTCTGGAAAATTTCTAGTCTCTAGGAATGTCACTTTCTTTGAGCACATTTTTCCTTATGCTGACAAGATTGGCACTAATAGTTTCACACCTCACTTGTCCACCCCTGATGATAATAACATTTACACTGATTCTGATGATGATATTAATTCTTCCAGTAACAATGATTGCAACAATGACTCTCTTGTTTCTCCTGATTTTGTTTCTGATCCTCCCATTATTATTACTGATGATGTTTCTGATAATACTGTTGATATTGGGGGTAATGTCAATCCTGTTTCTGATATTTCACATCCTATAATGGATACCACTTCAAGACCTTCTAGAAACAAGTCTCAACCAGCATATTTGCAGGTTTATGAGACCACCTTACCTCCTTCTGTTGATCATGCAAATAAATCTCTTTCTTGTCATAAGTATCCTATACATCAGTTTTTATCTTCTCATAAATTGTCTCCTCACTATAGACATTATACAGCCTCAATTTCTCAAATACAGGAGCCAAAAACTTATAAGCAAGCTGTCCAAAATGATAACTGGGTCCTTGCTATGAAAAATGAATTAGAGGCTTTAAACAAGAATAACACATGGACTCTTGTTCATTTACCTCAAAATAAACATTGCATAGGTTGTAGATGGGTCTATAAGGTGAAATACAATTCTAATGGCACAATTGAGAGATACAAAGCTAGGTTAGTAGCTAAAGGCTTTACTCAACAGGAAGGAATAGATTACTTTGATACCTTTTCTCCTGTTGCTAAGATAACCACTGTCAGAATTTTATTAGATGTTGCTGTCTCTAAAAATTGGCATTTGCATCAGTTAGATGTTAGTAATGCCTTTTTACATGGTGATCTTGAGGAGGAAATTTATATGGTCCCTCCTCCTGGTTTTTGTTCTATTGATGATAAGAGGGTTTGCAAGTTGAACAAAAGTATCTATGGTTTAAAGCAGGCTTCCAAACAGTGGTTTTCAAAATTGACCTCTTCTTTAATTTCCATAGGCTTTGTTCAGTCTAAGGCTGATACCTCCTTGTTTACTAGGCATGATGGGCCTGATTTTACTGTTATTCTTTGCTATGTGGATGATCTAATTGTTGCAGGAACTTCTCTTGTTATAATCCAATCTATCAAATACTTTTTGCATAACAAATTTACCATTAAGGATCTTGGGATTTTGAGGTACATTCTGGGCATTGAAGTTGCCAGAAACAACACAGGTATGACTCTTTCTCAAAGGAAATATGCTCTAGATTTACTACAAGATTCAGGTTATTTGGGCTGCAAGCCTTGTTCTACTCCAATGGATTCCAAAATAGTCTTTGATGATCAATCTCCACCTCTTAAAAACCCTGAACTTTATAGAAAATTGGTGGGCAAACTTCTTTATTTAACTGTTACTAGACCTGATATATCTTATGCTGTCCAAACTGTGAGTCAATACATGCATTGCCCCACTAACTCACATTTGGTTGCTGTTCATAGGATATTAAGGTTTCTTAAAAGTAATCCTGGTACTGGTATCTTCTATCCCAATAAGAGCACTTTTAAATTGCATGCCTTCTCTGATTCTGATTGGGGTAGATGTACACAAACTAGGAGAAGTATCACTGGTTATAGCATTTATCTTGGTCATTCTTTAATCTCTTGGAAATCCAAGAAGCAATCTACTGTTAGTAGGTCATCTGCAGAAGCTGAATACAGGGCCCTAGCATCCACTACATGTGAACTCCAGTGGATACATTACATACTTGCTGATTTGATGATTCACCATTCTTCTCCTTCACATATGTATACTGATAGCAAGAGTGCTTACTCTATTGCTCACAATCCTTGTCTTCATCAAAGAACTAAACACATTGCCTTGGACTACCACTTCACAAGGGAGAAGATCAAAGAAGGATTGCTCACTCTCATTCACATACCCACTGAGGAGAACTTGGCCGATATTCTAACAAAGCCCCTTCCTCCTGCTGTCTTTAACACTCACAGAGCCAAAATGGGATTGTTGGATATCCACTCTCATTTTGAGGGGGGGTATCAAGGGATGATAAATACACCTCCTGGCTAGCCCTAATACACTTTCAATATTGGTAGATACATCACTGTCTTGTAATTAGTTAAATTGTTGATTAGTGGTTAGACAGTTATTAGGTGGTTATTCTACTTAGCTTAGCAGTTTATTTTTGATTTAGTATATAAACACTTGTAACTCTTTCTTTTGTTTTAATACTTTTGATTACCAGAGAATAAGAATTCTTTCAAGTTTGCATTCCCATTTTTGGGGTTCTTCCATTCTCTCTTCCAATTCTTATTCCAAAATGTTTCTGGTTTCATAATTCCACAGCTCAGCAAGCTTGGAATTTTTCAACACCTTACGATTGGGTTGAAAATCATATTCCTCAGTATATTAAGGAGATGTGTTCTTTTTAAATCTTGTATACTCCTTGTATATTGTCAAAAAAAAAAAAATATGAATCCTAATGTTGTCAACGTAGCTTAAATCCTTTTTTTTTTTTTTTTTAAATAATGTAAATTGGCTTTCGTTCTGCTTTTGGAGAAAATTTGGTTGTTTTGACTATGAACATGTGACTAAATAGCGCGTATCATAAGATATTAATTTTAATATTGAATATTTAAAAATGAATCAGTTTCTTTTATTTTTTTATTCATTAATCAAAACCTAACTTCAATATTCATAAATCTAAATTTTTAGGTATTTTGTGTTATGAATGTTGAATAACTTAAAATTTGATTTCAAATATTATAAATACTTTGTCCCCATGGAAAGTTATTCATTTTATTATTTTCGGTGGTCGTGCGCTGTGCACACTAACACTAATGCACATTTTGGAGATCGATCAACTCATATGTATTAGTGAAAGCCAAATATTCAACATAGTAACCGTTGCCCAAGCAGTACAAATAGTGGGCGAATGAATAATTAATTCAGGAGACAAGTTAGCGCGAACAGGCTCGCGAAATACAGATGTGGGAGAGAGAAGAAAGGAGTTAAAAAAATAATAAAAAACGTGTCGAGTGTATGGTGAATTTGAGATTTTACCTTTTTTTTTTAATACTCATTATCTCTCTATATTTTCTCGTTCATATGATCTTTACTTTTTCCTACCTCTCTTTCTCTCTCTCTACTTTTTATTTTTTCTACATCTCTATTTTTCAATAACTTTTTTGGATTTACATTAAATACTCATCCATTTTCCCCTTCCCCATGACTCGAACCCAGGCTCTATTTTTCAATAACTAACTGCACATATAATACTATATTTTGTTTATCAATGTGAAAAAAGAAATGGACATCTTTTAAATGGAGAGAGTAAATTTATATCACATACTAGTCGATATAATTTTATATATAAATATGATTAAAACTAGAATAATATTATTTTATTAAATACAATATTAAAATTTAGGGTTAATTCTAAATAAATACATCACCTTTAGTTTCAGTATCAATTTAATCACCACCTTTACGATTTTTTTTTAAAACTCCAACCTTTCAACGTGTTGCAATTAGATACACATTTTTTTTCTCCGATCAACAATTGATGATGTGGCTTGCCAAAACTCGCCACGTCATATTACACATATTTTTTTTATTTTCTACATAAAGATTACACCTTATAAAAATAAAAATATAAAATTTTATAAAAATAAAATTTCATGCGTCTCCTCCGCTCCTCAAACTAAATCAAGTTTTCTTCTACCATTCTCAAATAAAAATATAAAATTTTATAAAAATAAAATTCCATGCGTCTCCTCCGCTCCTCAAACTAAATCAAGTTATTATCTTCTAACTATAAAAATTACACTATGTAGAAATAAAAATAAAACTCTCGGCATCCTTCTCAAACTCAACAAAGTTATTGTTATGCACGTCTTTCTCACGTCTCAAACTCAATCAATCAAGTTCTTCTCTTCAAATCCTAAAAATCAAAATCATAAGGATAGAATAATTAATTGTAGTCCTCAGCATACAAAGTTATCTTCAGCATACACCCAAATACAATAATTAGAAAAAAATTATAGTTCTCGAACTAGTTGAACAAAACAACAAAATTATTAAATAATTTAAGAATTTCTGAAGAAATAAACCACCAAATCACCAATGTCATGATTAGATGCATGAGTTTTTTTTTTTTTTTTTGCTTATGATTTTTTTTTTATGATTTTTATGGTTAGAAGAGAATAACTTAATTTAATTTAGTTTGAGAATGGTAGAAGAAAACTTGATTTAGTTTTAGAAGAAGACGTATGAAATTTTATTTTTATTTTTATAAAATTTTATAACGAGCTCCGGCAAGCCACATCATCAATTGTTGACTGAAGAAAAAAATATGTATCTAATTGCAACACGATGAAAGGTTGGGGTTTTAAAAAAAATCGTAAAGGTCGTGATTAAATTGATATTGAGATTAAAGGTGGTGTATTTATTTAGAATTAACCCAAAAATTTACTAATATATATGTAAAATTAATAATTTCAAAGAAATCACCAGTACACGACATGAATCTTCCTCGTTTTTTTTACTAATTCTTTTCTAAATTTCAGAGAAAAAAGAGGCGTGATAAAATAATAAAATAAAATATAAAAGTATAGAACTTACTCAATGTATTTTATCTCCCTCCAAAATTTACAAGAAATTTATGAGAGATGAAGTGGAGTACACTAAATCCTACTATGTTTGTTCGGGAAAATTTGAAACTTTTGTCATCCAGTTTCATTTTGTGTTTTAAAACAAACCCACATACTCTAATTATAACATCAAAAACTTTCACACATATATTTGACATAAAACAAAATTTTAAATTCATAAAATTTCAAAAATCGAAACATAAAGAAGTCCGCACAAACCATATCATGCTTTGACTTCTAATTTTGATTATTTATATGGTCCTTCAATCGCACTTTAATATGAGTGTAAATGAATCAAATCGGATGCTTGATTATTCAAGCTTATTTGTACACTAAATATACACATTTTATTTAGCATTTAGCAATCAAATCGAGCTTGAACCTCAAAATATAGATTTTATTAATCGACTATGAATTTTATCAACTCAAAATTTATTGTTTTCGAACCACATAGTAGAGCAGAACATAGGAGATGATGTTATACTAATGCCGAATTCTTAATTTTATTTGGTCGTTATAAACCTAGAAAACTTGTCCACCTGCATACCAATTACCAAACAGAAATATTATATAAAATGTTGCAACCTGTAAACATCCCCCACAAAACGTGGTAAATTGGTAAATTTTCTGAATCAATGCATTTTGTTTCAACAAACAAGTGAATGAAAAATCCTCAGCAAATGAAAATGGCTATTACTATAATTCTTACACACACTCTTCATGAGAGAGTACGCTTGTTGAAAGATTCCACTGTCAGATTCGCCGTGAAGGCAGGAATCGAATTCATCTTCCGGATAAAGATATCAACCTGTAGCAGCACAAATACGTTTGAGATTCGATAAAACGAGACTCAAATGTTCTCCATCTTAGGGACCTTAGAGTGCTGAGTAATATGAAATTACAGAAACACTCAAGACATCAAAATCTCCATTAAACAAGTTACTATGTGGTTTTACATGCTCTTTAAGGTATGCATCTGAAAGGCAAAAGTTCTCTTCATTGATATCAAAAGTTCACTTGGATGTTGTTTTTTTATAAAATCAATACTGGGAGACAGAAGCATATAATTAAATGAGTATCGCAGATACTTATTGAATCACTTTGGATGTTTACTCTTCATATAGCAACAAGTTAAATCAGTGCCAATGGCATATTTAGGATTTAGAAAATCTGAAATAAATAAAGCAACAAGCTCAAAAGACTTTTAAATCAGACCTGCCGAGATATCTCAGGATGTGAAGTATACTCATTTACCTGTCATTAAAGAAAACAAAAGAAACATAAGGAGAAAAATACATTTTAGTTCCAAGTTGAATATCTTTTTATGCAACTGTTTGCCCACGTGGAGCTTGATAAGAAATCTTAATTTAGAAATTCCAACTTTACACATGCAATTTATCATATATTCAGATAAGTTGATGCATCAAACAAGAGTACTTACTCCAACTGGTAAAAACATGAACCCTTTTACTTCTCAACCATTTTACCATGATTTCAGGGACTTTTCAGTTCTTAAATTAAGCACATTTAATATAAGTACATACATCTTCCAACAAGTGTTTCAGATAAAATCCTAGTGCCCAAGCTATAATGATAGTGTCATTAAAATGTAACTTGCATTTCCCACTGAAGAAATGTTTACATTTCTATTAGCCATATTTCTCCATAATATTTAAGATGTGTAACCACTCACTAATTTCTCAATATAAATTGGAAAAAAGCAAACCTTAAAATTTCCTCAACTCATGAAATTAAAATGAACCACTACTCGGTTCCACGCCTAACGTGAAATGGCCCCTCTCCCCCTTCCCCAAGACCAAAAATACCCACACGTACATCCCTACTAATTCATAACCTAACCAAATGAGTTTATTGTACGTTCAGAGTTAGACAAATTGCTTGAGATGTATCCATCCAAATGTGAGTCAATTTTATTGGCCTGAAAATCGATACAACTAGAAGTATAAGAATAAGAATAAGAAAAACAAAGAAATTGAGTTTGGCATGACTTCAATTCTTTTCAGGGTTTTGTGGTCAGATACCAACCCATCACCTCATCCGCACCCAAAAAATAACTAATACACATATGCCAGCTTACCACAATATTTGTGTTCCCAGATTCATATTCAAATTGGAGTTTCTCATCTTCGCTCATGGCATATATAGAATGGAGAGTAAATCTCGTGACAGGGATCCCATCTGAGCGTTGATGGTCATCCATTACAATCTGAAGCACATTGAGAAGATGAAAAGAGCATTAAATATCAGTAGAACACTAGATGTGAACTATTGCATTTATATAAATACAAAGCTTTTGACACAGAAACAGAGTTCATTATCTAAGCAAGCTTAGTATTACAAAAAAAGACTTATGGCATCATTGTTATGTGGGAATAGAACGGTCACTCCCTAATTCATTGCTGTTTTCGATGCTTGGAATCTCTATTGGTAGGAATTCTTATTCCAAAAGGCAAGAGATTAGTATTTCCTTCACCCATGATTTAGGGTGTGTATGCCATGAATAAAAACAGCTTTGAGAATCACTTCATTTCAGTAGCTGTTAGGGGGAGCTTTTGAAAAAAGTGATTATCTCCACGTTTTAGAGTTTGCAAACACCACCTTAGAGATCCTGAAATTATACTCATTTGATATTGGAAAATTTATCCTTTTAAACTTTTTTATTTAAGAAGAAAAAGGTAATCGAATAACATGAATTATAAACTTCAAAACCATAGTTTTATATAATAAAAATACAACAATTAATACTCCCTCCTTCCCTCATTAAGTTACCCATTATTTCCATTTTGGGCGTCCCTTGTTAAATTACCCATTTCCATTTTTTTCAAAACCTCACTATCTCTATCTACAGTTTCTATTTCCTATCTTTCTCTACCTTTTCTCTTTCCTATCTCGCTCTACCTCAATAACCCCACTACATATTAGTATATTTCTTAAAACCTATGCAAACAGTAATTGGGTAACTTGACGGGGACAGAGGGCGTATATATTATAGAGATATCATTTTCATTTCAAAAAATTAAAGTGAACAGGAAACAGTTTGGTTCTCCTAAACGTTTTGTTATTACACAATGGTAATATCAAAATTGAAGTTTCCTAAATCACAACGTAACAGGTTCACTTTATTTAGTAAAGGTTCTTAAACACATTATTTAAGATAAACAGGAGGTGTTCCCATGAAAAAACTTCATAAAAGATTACTGGCAACCAGGAGAAAAAAAAAATTTACATGAAAGACATTCAATTGTGTTTTTGTTTCTATTTAAAAGGTACACCAAAGCAAGTATCCGAGATATAATAACATAATCAATCATAATATTGGAAGTAAAAGATATATTTTGGTATGAGATACCTTGTAACCAAAAAGTTCACAGCAGGCCCTTCTGAAAACGGAGATTCTTTCTGCAAAAACCGCCTTGTACCTGTTCTTCATCCATGGTCTAAGTTTCAAGCTAAAATTAAAGCTATAGAATAATAAAAAAAAACAGTATGTCCACTCACCTCTCCTCACGTTTTTCAAGTGTTGCAATTTGCTCTTTTAATTGCTTAATCTTCCCGGCAATGTAGGAGTCAACGTGAGTGCCAGCATCAGCTATACAGCATAGTATTCCAAAACAAGAGCAAACCAAACACTATCAGAACTAACAGAAAGTGCAGATTATATTTTTCATGGTACACTAAGCATTGAGCAGATTGTATAGAAAACGTCATTAGGTGATGGTGCATGTGATTGCTTTGAATTTGTGTATAGGCTACAGTCAGAAAAAAGAAACATTAAACACAAACTACGTAAGTTACTTGATGCTCAACTCTAGATTGACCACTAGAAGCACATTCAGATAAAATCGTTAAAATTATGAACAAAGTTTAAATAGACTTTATTTTCAGTTTTTCACTAAGAAAAGTTGGTCTCGATGGTAAAGAAAGTAATAATAATAATAACTAAGCAACTGAAACACATTTTTTTCTTAGCTCGATTAAAGTTCTTTAAAGTTTGATTCAATCTAAAATCAAACATAGCTCTAGCATAATCTTTTAATCTTAATAAAATTCTAATAAGCTTCACAGTAATATGTTTCACAACTTGATGTGGATACAACTCTACCTTTGTTAATTTTCATTTTTCAAGTGTGAAAGGGTAGGGAGAACGGCAACAAAAATTAGCAATGGCTTTTCTCCATCCTATACACTCTTGGATACAATTTGTCGCAAAATAATTTAATGTGGGAGTGCACCAATTTGTTGTTGTTACAATTGCAAAATAGTAGTAAGAGTTATTCACTTTTTATATTGCCTGTCAGATTATCCTGCGGAATCAATTCAGTAGTCTTATGGTCTATTTGGGTAGAAAGAAATAGCAGGATCTTTGATGATAAATGTGAATCTTTAGTTGATGTATGGGATAGGAATTGGTGTTTTGTAAATCTGTTCTCTGTATCTTTGTACTCTTATAGGGATCTATCATCTAATCTTTTAGCAATAAATTTCTGTTTCTTATCAAAGAAAAAAAGAACTAATTTTAGTGTTGAAAAAGATGTTTCAAAATCATGTAGAGCAACTTTTGCTGTTAATTATGAGGGCACCAAAAGTGTAAATGAAAAACCGAATTCAACGAGTTCAGCAGAAGTCGTCTTACTTACGTGACTGTTTCTTAAGTTCTTCAACAGCCTGCAACTTTTCCTTTGTCTTTTGCAGTTCATTTTGCAAGGCCTCTATCGTTTGTTTTGCCTCGTTGTCAACTGCTAGAGTGTTTACCATCCGCAGAACTTTTGTGTTGGCAGAAGAAAAATCACCATGTCCCAGCTGCAAACAGAGTATAAGATACTATCATCAAAAGACAGCAGATAGATGTAGGACAGTGACTAGATAAGTAAATCATTCCCTCTAGAGGGGAAAATGTTTGCTTAGCCAGCTGCTTCAGCAACTGACTAATAACATTTTGCTTCTTTTTGTTCCCGTAACAGAAACACAGCTTCAACTATCAATTCAGAGAGTATTAGTTGCCCACATTATATTAACATCCAAGGGAAGAGACCAAGTTAAACCAGAGTAGATACGCAAGCCTGCCAGCCTGGAGTATAAGCTGTCAACAATGCCACAGCTATAATCTGTTACATTTATGTAACTCAGGGAATATACTTTCTACAATCATCCATTTCAAGACACGTGGATATTTAGTGAGTGGAGAATACTAGCAAATCATTAAGAAAACTGCCAAGATATTTGGTTAAGGAGGAGCACCCTGACTGTTTGAACTTTGAATGTACCAAAAAAATAAAAGAGACAGTTACATGAGTATCCTGTTACAAGAAAATAATGACAAGGAGCTTTCCAGAATTGATTAGTATTTAATGGATGGACAAAAATGTTTAGCTTGATTAGAGGGTTGAACAAGCTTTACATTAAATTGTTTTAATGAGAAAAGAGGTGAGATCCTGTGGCTTCTTTGCCCTTTGGTACAGCATATGCAATTATTTTATTCTGGTCGACCACATAAATACTTAACTACATGGAATTTGCTAAAAGCTTTAAAGTAATTATAATATATGTTGACCTTGAGAAGCACAAGAATTGAGGACAGACCAAAATATATTAACTTGGAACACAAACCTTATTCTCCAACAAGGATATATCAGACCGGAGGCGGTCACCTTCTCGCTCTAACATCTTTACTCGTCTAGCTTCATTTGTTAGTCTTTCATTTAGCAAATTTATCTCATTGCGCTGGCGACTATTGATTCCCTGTAGTTCAGATAAGCTGTTCTCTAGTTCCTTGACATAGATTTCCTTCTTGTCAAGAGATGTTTCAAGCTCCTGTCAACATGAGAGATCAATAACCACAGTAAAACGCAGAAAGACTTCAAAATTCTAAATAAATGAAAATTAGTTCCAACCTGAACAATGGTCCCACTGACTGATCCAGTTTCACCATCAAGATTCTTACGCTCTTTTAATTCTTTGACAACATTTTGTAGACGGTCTCTTTCCTCTGTAGTCAAACCTAGCTACAAGATAGGAAAGGATGCAGATCAAATCAAGCCCATATAGGACAATCAAACAAGCTAACCTTAGGATGTGTTTGGGAGTTTAAATCCCAAATACCCATTTGTTCCAGGATGTAAGGTGGAATAAAAATACTGGCACAATCCAACCGTAACCTTACACCCACCTACTTTCACAATATAACTATACAATTACACCTACTTTCACTATTCCTCAAGGCTTCCGAAACTAAAGATTTCCCCATCCTGCTTAAGCCCAAACATACCCTTAGACCATCTGGAACGGATTTAAGTGGTGGGGCAAGGGAAATCTGGACTGTGAAATTTAAAGATCTGAAAATCCTAAAGTATAGTTAAAACGTGTGTCCTTTATATGATTGTACAAGGCGGGATTTTGCTGAATGTCACATCAATGCTAGAAAAAAGTAGGTTGTGTCATATTATTATATTGTGAATAGTTATGTGAGCAATGATTCGATGATTGGATAAGTCTGGGTAAATACGATTAGTAGGTGAAACGGTAGTGTTTAATAGGTAGTATTAGGGAGAGATGGGATTTTACAATTTGGCTTTTAAACTCGAAAATAAACAGAGACTTTAGATTTTAAAATAACGAATCCAGACTGAGAAAATTCATTTCAAACATAGGCTAAATGACTTTATGCTGATAAGATTAGGACAGACCTGCAAATTAACAGGAGCGGCAATTATTTAGCAAAAATGTTTGCAGGTTCTTAAGCAGAAAGGCCAAGTTCAAAATTCTTCCTTTTTTTCCTTCATTAATATTGAATTACATTACTTTATGTTTATTTTTAAAAAAATATGGTTCCTTAACAAAAAATAAAAGGTTTATGAAATATTTAAACCAAGATTATATGTTATGTGGTTGAACAATTAAACAATAGAGAATATATACACCAAGATTATCTTCAACTTTAAACTATTATAAGAGACATAGCAGAAGAATAAAAATGGTGGAGCTAATGAAGACAAATTGCATTAGCATCCAAAAATTCATTGTAGAACTAACCATCAGTGTTATCCTTTTGATTTCTGCTTGATATGACTCTGCCTTCTCTTTGAGCATTGTAGCCTCAGTTTCTGCATTTTGTTTATCAAGAATTGCTGTATCAAGAGCCTCTTGAATTTTTTTCATGTTAGCCTGGGCTTCACCTGCTTTCATCATGCTATAAGCCACCTCCCTGCATAAGTACAATTGATACATTTCAAACCAAGTTATGCATTGAAATTTTAACACATAAATAGTATGTGTTACACTCAGTATTTGTGAGCTCACAAACATTATAACCAAAAAAGTTATTTACTGTCACATAGGTGCAACATGAAGCAACCTTCTTTCCTCGGAAACAATTTGAAAACAATCAACATGGTAGAACCATAAAACTTTGGAACAACATGAAAATCAAATATTTAAAAGGCAGTCAACACAAAATAAAAATTAGCAGTTTATTATTGCACAAAGTCTAGAAAATGAAGTAAAACCATGACAAATGCATACTTCTGTAAATCTGAAAATTTTTGAGGTATATCATCAGCAGATGACACGCCAGGAAGTTCCTTAATCACTGATTTCCATGTAGACAACTCATCCTCCAACCTCTGCATGTTCATTTGGGTGTCAGATAGCTTTAGTAGATCCAACTCTGCCCTCTCCCGGGAGCTTTTTTCTTCATTTAATTTTTCTTTCAACAACTCAATATCTTTATGAGAAGCTCTTAGTTTTCTAGCTTCACGCACTTCAGTCTCCTGTAATATATTGAGATGACCATTATCCACATGCTTATATTAAAGTGGGAGCACATGCATTAATACGATAATCTCAGTCATGAAAATCATGGTATGCAGGGAAACACTTAGGCTGAGGTGATTCCGTACAACAGAAGATATATGTGCCCAGTGTGCAATGTAATGATGACTAAAGAGTCAGTTTGAAAGCAGAAATGTGTTTACTCCATGAAACCACAAATACGCAACCTAACACAGCCAACTATTTTAATCAATCTGGATTTCTAGTTGAAGGCTACAGAGGAGGCCTTTTAAGCAGATTTGCAGTTCTTTTTCCTCCCTTCAATCATGAATAATTCAAACAGAAGGCTTCTGAAGGATCAATAGAACGTAAATCTTAGCCCTTGCTCCCATCCTTGATTTTGTTCTCCTTTGTATTCTTGCACTGTTGTCTTATTGTTCTCTAAGAACTTTGTTCTAGTTTCTACAAAGTACATGACCAACTAAACGTAATAGGCATTATCTAACATGTAATGGTTTAATTACAATAGCAGGAATAGTTAAAACAGGGGGCTGCTCGATGATCAAAACTCAAAAGGATGTGTTTCTTAACCCTTGCTCCCATCCTGGTTTTCGTTCCATTAATAAATGTATTTGTAGCCTTTTTGTTTCTTTATGAACTTGTATCTAGTATCTACAAATATTTAGGCCAGCTAAATGTATTAAATATTATCCAATATGTAATGGTGGATAATAAAAAGCTCACGTAATTCCTCAGTTCTTCTTGCAAATGCTTCACCAGCAAACTCGTGTCCTTAGACGAGGATTCTGGGGATGTGCTAGATATCTTTTTCTGCAACTCAAATTTCTCCTGCATACACTGCGAAGAAAGAGAACTGCACTATTCAACAATTTTCAGATATAGAGAACTATGAAGAATATGTGTACCAAATTGAAATTAAGAATAGATCTGCCATGATTTTACAAATAATGCGTAAAGTAGCGACTCAGGCAACAACTTTTTTTGTATTTCGTGCAAGCATGATAACAGAACCATTGCCTGCATTGGCATCTACTTAATGAATTTTACTTAGTATTTTGTGCGGGCATGATGACAAAGAAACATTTCCTGCATTGGCTTCTATAGTTTTATTCATCAAAGCAAAGATATGGAAAACAGTCAACTTTCCTTTTAACGAAGATTTATCCCCATCTGTCAACAATAATACACTAAACTATAAAATGAGATCATTCTTAATTTAATGTTATTTTCCAAGTAAATACATGTTGCATTTATCCCATCAGTCAACTGTAATATTAAACTTATAAAAAGGGGTTATTCTTATTTTATGTAGTTTTGCAAATAAATATATGTTGCACTGAGTTTAAAAATGATGAACACCAGAGCTAAAAGAGCAGCTAGATTATTGATAATGTAAGGTGCATAAAATAGTCTCATAGGTGAATGAAGCTCTGTCATTAGACATGAAAGTAATATGAAGTTAAAAAGTCAATAATAATACAAACTATATGAAATCTGATTGGCTGGAATATTTTAGAGCTAATAAAACTCCATATAAGACAGTAAAAAGGTTACCTCATCTAGTCGTTTTTTTAGTCCTTCGAACTGCTCTTTCAGTAATGTTGACTCTTTTTCTGCATTTTTAGCTCTACATTCCATCTTCTCGAGCTGCCCAAAAATATGAAGAAATACTAAGTAACAATGCACCATGAACAGCCTTTACCAGTAACAAAATTTGAAGAACTAACATCAGCACTTATTCTGGAAACTGACAGCTTTGATTCACTTCTCATTTGAAGAAGCTCCTTTTGTAGACGACCCTTTTCCCTACCTATGCTTTCTGATACAGTACTTAGCTTTTCCTCCAAAAGGCCAGCTTTTTCTTCAGCTTTGGCTGCTGATAACTCTGCATTTACGCGTACATCCATTTCCTTCTGGAACTTCATCTACAAAATGAAACAGGAAAGGTTTTGGTTCACTTGAACAAATAATGAAGAAAGCACAACCAGAAACATAGAGACTGTATGGCCTTTACATATTCTAATAAAAAAATTGTAATAGAAAATAGTCCAACTGCAGTTACCAATGAATAATTCTCAACTGGAAAACAACACATACAGAACTCAAGAAGAAGAGCAATAGCACAGTGACCAAATTTATATGATAAGAAAGGAGTTGGTATTAGATATTATTGATAAGTGTACTCTGAAATTATCAGTCTTATTCATTTGAAGTTATTAAACCACCACATGTAGAAGGCAATGACCATACACAGTGATCCAAAGCAAGAATGCAGCAGTAATTGTGCATAGTCCTTCAAAATAGATGAAGTTATCCCAATAGACCAAGGAATAACACCACATCAACAAGGATCTTCCCTTATCTGATTTTAACTCCATGAAAGCTGAAGTGTGGATACAAATGATGCTCTGCTCAGTCACTGTATGTTCTTGAACTCAGTAGATCCTCATATCAATAAAGTCGGAAGATCAGCTGGGCATACGAAAGGTTATCATATGGAAAATTTACAGATTTAGGTACTTAGAAATTTTAGTTTCAAGTCTCTTGTACCAGAATTCAACTAAATCATACTGATGCCAGAAGTAATATTTATCGTTTGAGTTTTTCCATTGAATCTGAGAATTAAATTATAGGCTAAATATGTTTAAAACATAAAAACAAAATTGCAGAAATTGCTAGGCATTAGTCGGGTAAAAGTCGTCCGCCTTGTAGCCAGGCCACCTAGGCGAAACATTGTTTTTTTTAGTCATAACATGAAAGAGGAGTTTCCAAGGATCATGTTCACATATTACACCTGATCCTCGTTTCTCATTGCAGGAAGATATCTTTGAAATAACGATACAAATGACAATTAAGAAACCTGCCAATCTAGTCAATTGTACCATAATACAAAAATGTACTGCTCAAAGTAGGAAATAAATTTCAGTTAGAGAATCTGACAATCTTCTAGTCAACTATAAACATAACAAACGTATCCTGCTAAAAATAATCAGGAAAATATCTGGTGAATTATACCATATGTACACAAAATAAAGTACCCACATTACGACATAAAAGATTCTGGAAACGTGTTCAACATAAGTGTAGAATAATAAAAACCTCAAAATTACTTGACACCTGCTACTTTAAGAACTCTAAGAACTCAATGAGGTTGACACAAGACCTCCTTGCAAAACCATTTTTGACCATCCATCCATTCAAATCTGACCATGTCAGATGGTATCAAAAAGCTTGACTGTTTATTACCCACTATCTATATACAGCATTCAGTCTTAAAAAGTGCATAAGACCATAACCCATATTGATTCAATAGTATACCTGATAATAAAGTGTAAGAAAAATTAGAATGACACAATATTATAGCTTAAACCAATATAAATGGCAACACCTCAAGCTCACTGAAGGACTGTATTTGTTTTTTGAGCCGTTCTTGATAAAATTCAACCTCCCTCCTAAGTTGCTCCTGCAACATCTGCTGATGTCCTTTGGCAGCTGCTAGTTCCTGCTCAGCATCCATGAATTTATCTCGAAATTTCTTTCTCTCAGATTCTGTAGCAAATGAAGTTTATGTACCATCAAAACATGCTATAAAATGCAACAAGTAAACAGAAGTAACGCCTTAGAAAGATAAATAACCCAAAATTGGGCATGAAGAATGAATATGATGATTCCCTTCTCCAGTCAAACGATAAATCACGCTATACAAATATGCACATCATCAGGAACAGCAAAGAAAAAGTATTCTATGTTACATGTTCTGACGTTCATTGATTCAGAAAAGAATATCACAATGAAATACTAAATATAGTAATAAGAAAGTCAATTTGCCAAAGAGAAACGAAAATTACTGCAGGCATCATTGTGAGGATCAAACAGCTGGCATGTTAGAGAAAAGTGAGAAATTGAGAATGGAAACTCCTTCAGTTGTGGAATATTTGAGACAGGAAACATCGCCACGTATTTACCCAAGTAATAATGAAAGATCAAACAACTATGGAATGAAATATTAGTAACACGAAACTTACTAAAGCTTTTCTAAGCCCATTGTCAAGGAAAACATATTTCCCCAACATTATAACACTAAAAGGTAGGTGTATTTTCACCCATTTTCTTTTCCAACCAAGCAATTTTTTTCACACTAACTTCAGTGTGATATATTCACACTAGATCTAGAATGATGAATAGTATCTCCAAAGCTCCAAACTATAATCAAATTTTAGTTCCATTTATAGCCTACTTCAATATCCAATTATTAGATAATTTAGTTTTATTAATAAAACCTAGAAAAATAAAATACTGAATATAATTAATCACTTAATCTTGTTAAAGTAATTAATAAATAATATGAAAAAACCATATGATTATTTTTATTTAGTACTAACTTTTAATAGTGATAGAGTATAAAAGTATAAAACTAAAGGAATTAAGGAACTATTAATAGTAATATTTAATTAGTACATAAATAAAATGCAAATGAAATTATCATTTGGTGCAAAGTTTGAAGTAAAGTGGGTAGAAGAGATGGTTTACACCAAAACTGAAAATTTCCAGGGAAGGAGTTGTAGATAGTTTACACCTAACATTAAATTTGGGCCAAAATTAAAACCAACTTTTCTGGGTCGAAGATGGCCTAAGCAGTTGACTCAAAAACAAAATGAATGCAACACTTAAAATTGAATATATTGCAGAAGGCGCAGAATATTGGAATCATCTGAATATACTATTTACTGTTTATATTCTCAATAGCTATAGAAGGTCATGGGGTGTAGTAATACATCAATTATATAGAAGACTAAGAAAATATCTCCCCAAAAATCTTAATAAAAGGTCAATTTTTGCCATAATTTGTAAATTTATTAATCAGATGAATAAGTAACTATCATTCAATAATTTGTCATTATTCACGTATAAGCAAGTGATATTCATACCCATTAACAACTTCAGAAACTTCAAAATAACACGTTAAGAAGTTGATGGAAGACAGTTTGCAGTGCCAGTTATAGTACCAGCATAATCTTCCAATGTCAAGTAAAACCCTCACCCCTCATATTCATTTGCAAAAAGTGCACTATTTATTCATAAACGGGATCTGACAAATCTTGCAAGTGCTTTAAGTCTCCATTGCACCATAAGCATTAATTGCTATCTTACCAGATTTTGAGAAATCTTCACTCAGTGCATCACACTTAGATTGATAATCATGCGCTTGCTTTTCTGCACTGCTTAGGGCATCAAAAAACTCTGATTTTACCTACAAAAGCTAGTTTTGTCAGCCATGAAAAATGCTAATATAAGTTTTGCAAGTGCAAGCAACAACACAAGAAGAGTAACAGTGTGAAACAGTGAAAGTATGTCATGGTCGTTGAGAAACATCAATCAAATGAAACAAATCTAACACTCAAGCTAACTTACAAACTTTAAGTGTTATGTCCGTCCATTCATTGTGTAGGTTGGAATAGATGTTTAAATTGAGGGAATGAATTTCTACCAGAGGCAAATGTAATATACAACTTTGGACATTGTTTAGAAGGGATAAAACAAAGAAATAGGCCACAAGTTATATCATTTTCTGCATACCACAAAACTCACAAATCTAAGTTTCCCCACCCAACATTGCTTTCTATGTTTGGAAATTTAGAAAAACATACCACCATGAAAAGGCAAAAAGCTGTCAAAAGCTTCAAAAAATAAAATTAAATAGAAATAAAGTTACAGGTTTCCTTGTCTAAATTTAAAACTTTTTGCGTAAAGATTTAAATATATAATGACTTTTTTAATTTCAAATCTAATTATAATGCATAATATATCAAATTAATCATTTATAAATGGTTTTTAATTAGACACTCATATTCCAAACTCGAAAATGACATTTTCAGATCTGAAATGTGAGTTATCGAAACGTTTGAAGTGTTTTTTTATGAATTTTGGATGTTTATAATAAATTTGAGTGTTTTATGCGGAGGGTTTAGTTTATAATATGAAATTTAAAAAACTGATAACATAAAATACATTATAGCCAAAAAAATTATACATAATAAAAAAACGTATTACTTATGTATGACTGATTTATAAATAAATTATAAATACTAGCCATGCATCGCAATAGAGCATTTCTAGTTAGAAGTAATGTTTTGGTTAAGAGGTGAACTGCAGAATGCAGAGGCACTCATCTCATGAACATCACCCACATGGACTCACTTCAGACCTTAAATAATGTGCTTTGTAGACTAGGAGATTTCCACCTTGCTTAGCCCCCATGTTTATAGTTCTACATAGAATTTTCTAGCACTATATGAAATGTGTAGGCATTGTAAAGAACACTCTAAAATGATTGTAGAATGTCTCATTTGTGTAGAAGATCATAAAGCATTCTACAGAACATCATCCAATAGGCAGGTGAGCTAAGCACCTTGCTCCTCTAAAACTATGCTTTTGATAAAGGATGCTATAACTATTTGCTTATTAACCACTACGTATGATAACTCACCTCGTGCGGAGAAGGGCTTTATAACATCAGAAAGATGAATAGAAATTATTAGAATCTAACTGCAACCAATAAAAGCAAGCAATGGCGAAACTCTCGCCAAGGTTAGCATGTTAATTAGCGCTAATAATCAGGCCAAAATTTCATATTTAAATTACTTAATCAACTTTATTGACATGATTCATTTGCTTAAGTCCCCACGTCAATTGCAAATTTAATTGTTTCACCTAAAAAGCATAGCATACGTGCTCTCAAGGAGCCAATATTATTATCAGTACCAAGGAACAAAAACACCATCAACAAAAAAACAAACTACAAGAAAAAATCAAATTTATAAAAAATGCACTGTCAAATTGGAAAAGCAATTATAGCATACCATCTGACGGCATTGGTAGGTGCAGAGCATTTGGTCGGAGGTAATTGGGATGGAATGGTCATGAGAATGTTCCGGCACCGGAAGATCCTCGAAAATCACTAGCTGTTTATTGGAACTGGGGCTCTCAGAAGCATTATTATCTTCCAACAGCTGGGATTCCAGCCGTCTCTTCCTTGGTGGCGGCGTTCTGAGGATCATTTTTAACTATGTATTCCTCAATTTGCAAATTTGTCACTGTATTTGGCTGAGAGCAGGTATGAAAAATGTATTAGGGATTCAAATTAGTATGATTGGAAAAGGAAGAAGTATTTTGAAAAGAGACACGATATTATATAGTTTTAGGTGTTTGAATAGTAACCCAACCTGCATAAAAAGAGGAAAGAATAAAAGAGAAATTATGTTAAATAGGAGTACCAATTAAGGGAGTGCTTGGTGAGGGTAGAGAAATGGGAATGATAAGAAAGGCTGATGTTTGTTATATTACTCTCACTCTATAAATAACCTAACCCTACACATAAACCCTAGAAATGTAGGAATTAAAATGATTTAAAGGAGAGGAGGGTGAGAGGTTTTTTTTTTGTTTTGGGGTGTGCTTAACATAAGGGTAGAGTTGGAATAAAATGTGGTGTAGTTAGTAAAATATAGTACTCCGTTTTTCTTTTTAAAAATTAGTGGGGTGTGAGTAGTGGTACCCATTCGTCATTCCGCTTCGATATATTTCTTTAAAAAAAAGATTGGGCTGTCAGTTTCTATCATGGAAATTGGTTTTGGATTAACAAACTTATGCAAAAAGTGCTCTATTCATTCAGAAACGGAATGTGACTCCATCAATCCATAATCATTAAATACAGTCTTACCAGCTTTAGAGAAATCTTCAATCAGTGCTTCACATCTAGATTGATAATCATGTTCTTGCTTTCTGGTAGTACTTAGATCATCACAAAACTCTGATTTCACCTACAAAACCCAGTTCCATCAGACATAAAAAATGCTAATAAATGTTTTTGAGTTCAAGCAAGACTAGACCAGAAACAATGTGAAAGTATACTATAATTGTTGAGGAACATCAATCAAATTAAACAAATTCAACATTCAGTTAATTTACCAACTTTAAGCCAGTGTATTCATTTACCAACTTTAAGCCATTGTGTTCATTTGCTGTTAAGGTTGAAAATAGATATTAAAATTGAGGATGTGAACTCCACCATATGCAGATGTACTATACTAATAGAACATTGGGACTGTTCAGTAGGGGGAATAAAACAAAGTGATAGGCCACAGGTTATATCATTTTCGTCATACCACCAAACTCTCAAATCTACATTTTAGAAAAGGTCATCCATTCGCAACGTGTATCGTGCCCCTTGTGGAATAGAACTGAAAGAAGTTAACATTTAATTGGGAGTGGGAATGCTCATACAAACTACCCATGACAAAGCTTCATAGGTGACACGAATATTGAGTGGCATGCTTTAACTTTAAGATTTCAAGATCAGGGAAAGGAATCAATAGACTACACTAGTGCACATAATATTAATTGATCAAATCATAAAGGGTGAAAATATTGTGGCCATACAAACTACTGAGTTTTGTACATTACCATACCAGCGTAGATTTCCCTTTGAACTATTCCATTTTCATACCTTACATATCTGGTGGAATATTTCAGTAGAAATGGTAAGTAAAAAATAATTAAAAGTTCAGGACATTTTCGTGCAATAGTACAAAAATCAAATAGATCAAATGGAGATGGGTTATGCGTGTTTTAGTACAAAAATAAAATGGTTCGGATGGGAAAGAATTTATCCCCAGTCATAATTCGTCAGCATTCCTGAAGAACAGGGACAACATTAAAAGATTGAATCCATTCTAACTATAAGATCGGATAGATATCCAAACATTTTGGATCAAGTTGTGAGGTTCTACCAACAAAAAAAAATCTTACTTTAAATTGATGAAACAGTAAATCAATCATGTCCTTCAATGATCAATTACCCCTTAAAAAGTTGAAATGTTGATGCTACTCTGTTTAAGCTTACATAGAAATTGTGTGCAATACAACTCTATTGAATAAAGGTTTCAACACTACTAGCAAATATAATAATTGAAATGTAAAGTAATAAATTAGTAGACAATCAGAGTGCAGCCACTGATGCATTATCTCATGGCAGTATGGCACGTAGTCAAATCTCTTTTTTTTTTTTTAGTGCATTGCCGATTTAATTGAAATAAATGGTCATCCCAATTCCCAAGTAACAAATTTAACATACTCATTCAAGCATTAATCAGAAATTTCTAGGACTAATGGCAAGAAATATCAACAGAACAAAGATGCGGTAATGCAGAAAATTGGCATTAGAAATGTCTGATGAGACACAAGTGCACCCTTGCATTAGCCATCTGAATGGAGATGGCCAGAGGCAGGTAAAATAGCTGTTTGCGGTCGAAACAAGAGCATGTCGAGCATAACAACAAATGATGAGTTGCCCGAGGCCCCAAACCAAAATCCTGTTTTGATCATAACTGTTAGGGGAGAGGTCACGCAGAGGTGCCTAGGGGCCTCCTAGCGCCCGAGGCGCGACTCATGAACATAGTGATAGATTTTGTTAAACAATATGTGTATGTATATATATATCCTGCCCTGTTATTTGAGGAATATGTCTCAGAGAGCAAAGCAAGAGATAAGAATCACAAAACGGAAAGTACAGAGCTAGCAATGTTGTGCTGGAGAAACGACGGCATATGTCGGATCGACCGGTGGAGCGGGTGGAAGTTGGAATACGCTGGGGAATCGACATTCAAAGGAACCATTCACCAACACAGAAAAACAAAAAGTACCTGGAAAGCAACGCGAGCAGGGGTAGCGCTGGAGAAACGGCCGGAATCGACTGCGGAGCAACGCCGGTGGTTGGAATTTGCTGGATTCAATTTGGGGAATGAGCGCTGTTTCTTCTTTTTTTTTAACAAAGTTTCCGTTAAACCCTACGACATAATTCAGCGTTATTTTATTCTTTATATATTTTCGGGCTAATTTGTTACTCTCTCAGCCCACCAAAAATATTCTCATTGAAGTTGATATATATATTTTTTTTTTTAATTTATAAAATAGATAAAGTAATAATATTGTGAAATTTATTATGAATAAAGTTAAATTATGTTAATTTAAGTAATTAAGTAGGGGTTGAAAGGTGATAGTTTAATAAAGTGTATAAAATTACATTTTATGGACGTATAATATGAAGTAAATGGACAACATTTCGTGAACGAAATGAGTATTTTATTGTAGTTTTTGAAACATGAGTATTCAACATATTGTAGTTTTTGAAACATGAGTATTCAACATTACGTTTTAAAATTTAAAAAAAAAAAAAAAAATTACTTTGTTTTATGGATTACAATCCCACGTTTTTTAAATAAAAGGTGTTGTTGTTATTTTTGTTCTTTAAAAAATAGAAATAAATTTCATGTCACTAATTATTTAATGTTTACCTTTGATAGTATTTATTAAGGACTAAAAAAATTAAATTTGTAAACATAAGGGGCTAATTATAAAGTTGAAAAATTTAGAGAACAAAAAAAAATTATACAACTTTTGGAACAAAAAAATATATTTTTCGTAAAAAAAAAACAATTTTGCAACCAGAATACCGATCCTCTTATCAACTTTTTTTTTCTCGATCAACCAATGTCGAAAAAAGGTAGTACAATTAAAAAAAACAGTCCTGAATCTCGAAAAATAAATTCTAAAAAATAACAAAATTCACAAAGGGGCACAGTTTTTTCTTAAAAAAAGACCAAAAGTTAGAAGAAAATCGAAAAAGACAAACAATTCGAAAAAAACATTTGAGTTTTTCAGTCTTATTTTTTCCAACTCGTGAAAAGCAGCAGCGAAAGACACTGATAAAAAACAGGTATTGGTTAAACGACTGAACTTAGGATGCGACAGCAAATTACATGGCTTGAAACACGGCTGTGAAAGACCGAGTTGGGGAGGTGGCGTGAGAAAATGGTAGAGAAGGAATCGGGGAGACCATAGAAAATGAAATGAATGAAGGAGAATTTGGGTTTAAGTTGGAAAAAGTAAAATAAAAAATTTCACATGGGTGTACTAATCATTTAAGAGGTCTGCTAATCAAGTGGGTATACTAATTAATTCAGGGTTCAAATAACTGTGGCCTATAGAAAAAGGAGTAGCCCAGCAGGCCCAACTCTATCAGGCTGAGAACCCAGTTCCCATCTAATCATCAAGGCCCAACTATATATCGGGCTAAGAAAAATACTCCGTACATTTTTTGTTAAAATCAAATTTTCATTAAGGGGATGTTTCCTTTTGGTTTTAAAACCAGGTTTTGGATTTCAAGATCCAAAATCCGTTTTACTTCGGGATTTAAAAACCGGTTTTCAAAATCCACTCAAAACCACCCTTATCAAACATATTGATTTGACATAAAGTTATATCCATATAATATTACTCCAATCATTATATTCTTTTTCAACAATAATATAATAATACTATAATAATATAATAATACAATAATATAATACATTTAATCAACTAATCATTATAATCTCACCAAACAATAATATAATAATACAAACTCATTCAATCTTACAACTTGATTTGACATAAAGTTAAATCTTTCACTATTCCAAAACCCAAAAGAAACACCCATATTACTATTCATCGGGATTTCAAAAACCAGGATTTCAAAAATCTGGTTTTTAAAACCACCCAAAGCCCAAAAGAAACACCCCCTAAGAAAAAATCATTTTTAAGTAATTAATTTTAAGTTGATATACCACTGCTTATCAAAATCAGTTTAAATAAACTTAAATATATTAAATGATTATTATCAATAAAAATAACATCTACCCTTATATATTAACGGGAATGTTATAATGCCCACTGGTGGGCACTATTTTTTGTGCCCGCTTATGTGGCATGCCACATCATTATATTATGTAATTTTAGATTATTTATTTATTTTGTATATTTTCCATAAAAATAGGAATAAAATCTTTCCTTGTCTTTTATTCTATATTAAATTATATTTCCATGTAAATAGGAATAAAATATTTCCATTAACAAATTAAAAAATACGCATATCCTTCCAGCTTTAATATTTCGATCTCAGCCTCAAAATATTTTATACATACCCCATAATTTTAAAATACAAAAATAAATGTAAAATAATTTTAAAAAATAACTTGAAAAAATATGAAAAAAATAATAATTAAAATTTAAAGTATTTTAAAAAACTAACTAAATCTTTAAAAAAATAATTAATTTATATAAATTAATTTTTTTTTTTTTTAAATCTTAGAAAATTATATAGAATCTGAAACTAAAAAATAAATCATAAAAAAAATAAGTATTTAATAAAACGTTAAAAAAGGTAACTTAATAAAATCAATTAAAAAGAAATATTTTATTTTTTTATTTAATTTTCTTAATATTAATTTTTGATTTAGTTGATTTTTCTTTCATTTTTTTATTTTATTTAGTTTTTTTAAAAATTGAATCAGTAATTGGTATTTTAAATTTAATTATTTTATAAATAGTATTTAATTTATTTAATATTTTTAGATTTTATTTGGATTTAATTGATTTTTTCATTTAAATATTTTTTAATGTTTAGTTGATTTTTTAAAATATTTTCAAATTTTATTTAATTTTTCGTATTATTGAATATTTTTGAATTAATTTTTAAAATTTATATATAGTTTTAATGATTTAGTTGAATTTTAAATTATATTTTTAGTTTTTATTCAATTTGTATTTTTATTTGTTTTGAGGGATAAATGGTAAATAGAAAAGAATTAGGATGTGTTTAGTATTAAAAATTGATTTACTAAAAAGTATAAATTTCATCTACTTCAAACTAATTAATTAATTTATTTGAAATATATTTATTTATCATGAGTATTTGATAAAATGATGATATTATCATTAAATTTAGTTATACGTTTCAATTAATAGAGGAAAATAATGTAAGTGTTACTTAGTCATTTTATATACATTTATTTTTGTATTAAAAATTATGGGGTGTGTATAGAGTATTTTTTTTGTGTTATTAACTCTATTTTTTTTTAATATATATAAAGGATATGCGTATTTTTTAATTGAAAAATCATATTGGGACCGAAATATTAAAACTGGAAGGATATGTATTTTTTTAATTTGTTAATGGAAATATTTTTTTCCTATTTACATGTAAATATAATTTAATATAGGATAAAAGATAAGGAAAGATTTTATTCCTATTTTTATGGAAAATATATCAAATAAATAAATAATCTAAAATTACATAATATAATGATGTGGCATGTCATGTAAGTGGTGGGCACAAAAAATAGTGCCCACCGGTGGGCATTATAACATTCCCGTATATACTAATTATGAATCTATTATATCCTACGTGGCGTGGCGCTCCATATTTTCTCCTTTTCAATTTTTTATTTTTCTTAAATTTCTGCATTTTTTAATTAAGCAATTTAGTTTAGTTTCCGACAAAGTGGGATAGCTCAAGTGGTTAGAGACCACTACCTAGACCTTAGGTCCTGGGTTCGAGTCATGGGGAGGGGAAAAAATGGATGGGTCCATCAAAAAAAAAAGTTTAGTTTAGTTTCCTAATTTCTATCCACTCCAAACTTATTTTCTTCAATTTAACTTTTGTTATTTTATAAATTTATCTAATTTTAAATTTAAATTCTTTTTTCTCCTCTTTCTTCTATTCTTTTTCTATTTTTTTTTAATAAATATATAAAATTTTCTTATGTCCTGCGTAATAAGCGGGATTTTACACTAGTAAAAAAATATTTCTAGACACCATTGGGTTTGCGAACAGTCTCAAGCTCGATTTTCTTTATTAGTTTAGAAAAAAACAAATATGTAAAAAAATTAGGAATTTGTAAGTTGCCATATGGGAATTCGGTATATTCAGGGGCGATCGTCCTTGACTCCAATATTTTTGGGGGCATACTTTTATTTATATATATATATAATATATATATAAATAAAAAGATACGTGACACATTTTATAGTGTGATAAAAGATGTGTGATAAAAAAAAAATTCTTGTGAATAAAATACAAATGTCATGTGCACATTTTATGCACGGATGTGCAAATATTATGCATGATATGTATATGCATGTTTCATTCACGGTTCATATGTGCGCATTTCATACTTATTTTAAAAATTAGATGCAAAATGAATGGTAAAATACCATTTATATCCTCTATAAAAAAAATAATCTTCCTCACTTACTTTCATCCTCAATATGCAAAATATTAGAAGAAGTATTAAATTAGTTTCCTGTGTTCTTTTAAAAAAAAAAAAACAAGCAAATGATAGAGAGAGAAGGTCTCACATCTCTCTGAAAAACAACACAGCCCATCGTTTTAAAAAAAAAAAAACTTGCTCCTCCCCACCGTCTCCTCCCTCTTTCTGATCATCTCCATCAAGTGCATTCGTTCGTAGTATTATAGATTGGTGGTCGTCCGTTATCGCCTGCATCGTCGCACACCTCCGCCTACACCGCCATTTGTCATATTCGCCGGCACCGCTTTTCTCAGATTTATTTATGGGTTAGCAAGTATTTTTAGTGCGTGGTTGGGATCAACAGGGTAGATATCACCGACGGAGCCATGGTGGCCGATCGGAGAGTTACTCGGTGATCCCAATTTCTTTATTTCCTGTTTTATTGTACTTTTTTTCTAGTTTGTAGCTTTCTAGTTAGCTTGTTCTTCTTTTGCTTGGTTTGGTTTTTTCCAGATTGTATCTTCCTTTATTTCGTGCGATCCTCCTCTGTTTTGGGGTTTTTTTTCCCTCGTGTTGGACTCTTTTCCCTTATGTGGGACTTTCTCTTCGTGTGGGACTTATATTTTGAGTGGTTTGATGGTTCGGTAGGATCCTGGTATTTGGTGGAGCTTTGTTCCTTCTTCTGTTTCCTACTTTTTGATACAAGTAAACCTTAGTGCATGTTTGTTTTGGGATGGGAAATCCAGATTTGGGATTTCGAAACTCCACCCCCGTTACAGTTTGGGATTTTGATTCAGGATTTCAAAATCCCACTCTATAAATACCTAATACCCTATAAAAGTCAACCCTATAAATACCTACAAACTCTATATAAATACCTATAAAACCTATAATCCTATTCTATAAAGTTAAATCCTACCCTACATAAATCCCAAAACAAACACAAAACATAAAAAACATTAGGATTTGAAAATCCACTAGATTTTGAAATCCGGATTTCAAAATCCTCAAAATCCCAAAACAAACATGCCCTTAGTGTGGGGTTGTCTCGTATTGAGAATGGGGACCTGGACTTTTATGTGGAGCAAATGGTACACTCGTTTTCCTTTTCCTCACGATTGGAGGAGGCAGCGACCGTGAAGATCCGTCTTGGGTTTGAAGATCATTAGTTTTGAGCTTAATATTGTATTGTTATTTGACTTTGATCTTGTAACCTCTTAAAAAATATATATATATATATATAATTTGAGAGTAACCAATTTAATTCACATGAATCGATTAGCCTTTAATAAATTATTACACAAGAGCCCTCATTCTATTTTTTTTAAATAACTAATAAATGAAAAAATATTAGTTAAAGGGGTGGTTTTTGTTGATCATTAGACAAGTAGTGAATAATTAAAAGTCTAGAAGGAAGGGGTAAAAAAACTTTCATAATTAAAAGTCTAGAAGGAAGGGGTAAATAAACTTTTAAGCCTTTTTCTAAATCTCTTTTAATGTGTCAACTGATTGTGATAGATATAGCATGTATGCAGCTGATAGAGTGCGAGTGTAAACTTAGTTAAATACTTAGTTTATTGAACTAACAATTAATCTTAGTTAAATACTTAGTTTATTGAACTAGCAAGTAGTCTGTTGATTTAATCTACTGTTTACTAACTTAGGGGGTGTATTCAATTGAGATTCTATTGGATTTTTTTTAACTTTAAAAAGTACGTGGATTTATAAAATCCATAGTGTCTATGCAGAGTTTGACTGACTTTTTTTATTGATTTATATGGATTTTGATAAACTTGATAGGATTGTGAAATATATTTTTTTTATTAATTTACATATATTCTCATAAATTTCGGCGTTGAAACTATTAATGTGAAGAGTTTTTTTTTAATTAATATATATATATATATATTCACGGGATATTATTTTAAAAATTAATAATATATATATATATATATATATATTAGTGAATATTCGCGGATCTGATCCGACCCATTCTCAATACGGGACATATTCGACTTGACCCAAAACTCGTGGGGTGGGGCGGGGTACCCGCGGGTCGGGTCAATATTGTCATCATTACTTCTGACCTTTCGTCTTCAGAGTTCTCTGAGAGAATTAGTTGAAATCTCTGATTTTTTGAATAGATTTTGGATAGTGAAATTTATTTATATTTTTTAAGGAGAATCCAACAAAATCCATAGAGTATTAAAATCCATAGACTCTCGAATACCTAAAGATTTTTAAAGACTTTTTAAAAATTGTATTGAATACCTTAGAATTTTTAAAGACTTTTGAAAATCCGAATTGAATACCCCCAAACTTTGAAAATTCAAAAAAATCCTACAGAATCCACAACCAATACACCCCCCTTAGTTTTGTGTGTGTGGAATAGTGTGGCCCTTTTAATACTCGTGTGAAAAACCTTTTGAAACTTTGTGTAACTTGTTGGGATATTCATCCAGCCCCTAATCTGATTGTACTTAATGTTTAAGTTTTTATGGCAAAAAATAAATCAGTGGAGTATATGTTAGATAGATAATTTGTAATCTAGAACTAAGGTTCCTAAGCCGAGTCATAAAGCTTAGAAGTAACGAAATTGTTTTTAATTCTAGTCTGAGAATCAGCTGTATAGATATCTGCTGATTACTCATCTGTATACTCTACTGAAGACTGTCAAGAAGAAAGCAGAAAACTAGAAGACTTCAAAAGTTTATTAGTAAATTCAGATCTAAAGGCTGTTGTATGCCTTATGGACTGGATGATCTATAAGATAATCTACACTCGAAGTTCAGAAGACAATCCAGTAGATATGAACTCATATGTATCTTGTCAAAGCAAGCCTTAATGAGCATTCAAGTCGAAGCACACCCTCAGAATGTTTATGACAATTAACATTTATGAATAAAACACCTTCACAAGTGTTTGCTCATTTATGAACAACTAAGTCAGATGATAAAGGCATGCAAAATAGAAGACAAAGAGAATGTCAGATTAAGTTCTGAATCACTCTAACAGAAGACAAGACAGCTCTCAATTACCAAGCTGATGTGGACCAATGAGACATCAACACGAAACTATGAAGTTAACAGCTTAGTAGCTCGTACAAGAGATCTGCAGAAGAAGTACGGAGCATTTAATGCACATTACCTCTTGAGACAATATCGTACCGGAAAATCTGCAAACACCATTCCAATGAAGATGACAACCATACTAAGAAAGATTTGTTGCAACGGCTAGTTCTCACCAACGGCTAGTTTTTGAAGCAAAAATCTATCTATAAATACAACACTTGTTCTTTGGAACAAGGCACCGGAAACCCTACAAGCAAGAACTCTCTCTCTTTGTATACACAACTGATATCAAGAACAGCAAGTTTGAGAAATACTTAAGTGTCGAGTTCTTTAGAGCCAGCAAAGATTTTCATCCTTAGTGCTCTAAGTTTCCGATCCTAAGCCCATATAAAGAATCCTATCTTTAGTGCTTAGAACAATAGTTGGTTATACACACATCTTGTTATTTGGTTTTAACCATTGTAAAGGTTGTTTGTTACCTCACCAATTAACAGATCCGAGCCTCAGAAAGTAGTTGAGGTTCTTGATCGAAAGTCTTCTCTTGGGACTATAAAGAAGCAAGATATTGAATTTCTCTATCCGATTAAAGAGAGTGGACGTAGGATATTGAGATTCGAACCACTATAAACTTATGTGTTCTTTATAGCTTATTCTTTATTCAGTAATCATATTTATTATCGTTCATATTTGCACAAAACATACTTTCATAAAATAGTCGATATTCTCCAAGTGTTTACATTTCTTAATCAGCAGACATCAAGTCAGTTGACAAAGTTGCACTATTTTAGAAGTCATTGTGTTAAAGGTTTTCATAAAATACCCACGAGTCTAAATACGTAGGGCCTACACATTTCCACACTCATAGCTCTTAAGATAGCTTTCAAACTGATCAGCTGAACTCAGCAATCAGTATGGTTGTTATCTTAATCTACTATATCACCTTAGCACTCTACAAATCAGAACATCTTATTTGCATATAGACGACTGAGTATATAACTCATCTGAACGTCTCATCTGATCCAAAAGCACGAAAAAGTTTTAAACATCTGATAGTCTATTCACCCCCCCTAGACTGTCATTGTTGGTCCCAAAGTTGAGTTAATAATATTGAGTAAGCTAGTGAAAATGTCTAGAGGGGAGGGGTGAATAGACTTTTCAAAAATCTTTCAATATATCAGAATACACAATGCGGAATAATCAGATTACTAATGAGCCCAATCAAATTTATACTCAACTTTTATCTAGATCTTTATCTTTGTTAATTCTTAATGTTCTTGATTAAACAATTCAAACAAATAACAAACAGTAAATGTAAAGAACACAGAATTTTATAGTGGTTCGACAAATGTCTACATCCACTCTCACAATCCCAGTTGTGAAGTTTTATTACTCTTCTTGAGCTTCTTGTGGCTTAGAGTCCCAAGATTAAGACTTTGATCTTTTCGATTATACCTCCAGGTATATCTTCGATCTACTAGTAATTCTCCAAGTAACTAGCACACTTGTTTTTACAAAATACAAACTTAAACTTGAAAAGTAAAACTTCTCTGTGAATAGCCTTTGATTCTTCTCTTCAATTCAGTGGCTCTTCTTGCTTTGATTTCCTTCAACTCTGTGAGTTCTTGCTTGTAGACTTTCTCTTGAATTCTCTAAGATCAGTAATTGCTCTGTAGTCTTCAGCAGTAGGAGATCATACAGTATTTATAGAACTTAGTATGATAGTTAGCAGTTTGTGAACTAACTCTCAACTAACTCTAAACTGTTTTTGTAACTTCTTCTTGTAACCGACTTTGTAACTTCCTTCCAAGTCAGCATATCTTCAAATATATCTTCAGTTACTCTTTAAATAAGCTTTCCAAACTTATTCTTCAATTTCACTAAATCAGCACAGTAACTTACTGTTCTGATTTTTACTCTTCGGATTTTACTCTGCTGATTTTTACTTTTCTGATTCAATCAGCACAGTAACCAAAAAAAACTTTCAAAACTTCTCCAGATTTCTTCTAAGCTCTTCTTCAACTCTTCTTTAAAGTCTTCTTAGTCTGAAGTAGTCCTCTGAGTCTTCTTTAGTCTTCTGATCTTCTTCTAATCTATTCCTAATCTAGTGTTCTGATTTTACTGTTCTGCACTTTACAAAGCTGAATACAACAAAATACAACTTTACATATATAAAACCTATCTATACATCAACTGAACTATATACAGATGAGTATATCTAAGTCCTATACTATAAGCTGTCTATACAATATAAAACATCAGCTTAGTTCCTAACAGTTCATATATCAGATCAGTAACCAATAAGATCAGTAACTCATAAGATCAGTAACTCATGTAAGTTCAATAACTTCCATATAAGATCAGTAAATACTAAGATCAGTAACTTACATATCAGATCAGTAACTCAGATTTCGAATATCTCATATAAGATCACTAAAATATTCTCAGTTTCCATACTCAGATCAGTAATCTTATTCCATATGACTCAGTTAAGATCAGTAATTTTATTCTAAATATTACTTCATAAGATCAGTAAACTTATTTCAGATATCATTAAGATCAGTAATCTCAATTTTAAGTTTCTCATCAGATTAGTAAGCTTATATTCAGATGACTTAGTTAAGATGACTTAGAACCACATATATCACTAACTTTAAGTTGCTTTTGGCCATCAAAACATACTTTCATCAATTAGAACATTGTTTATAGGATTCATATCCCAACAATTTCCCCCTTTTTTATGAAGCCAAAACTACTTAAATGTTAATAAATCAGTAGTTAAGTATGTAGTCAATCATAACAGTTCATCAATTCAGAATTTCATATCATATTCACAATCAAATCAGATATTTCACATATTACACATACTAACAAAATATGCAAAACAACAAAAATATAGAAATAAAGATTAAGGTTAAGAAATGTTATCTTCTGAGCTTGTCCTTCATCTTCATTCTTTATCTTCAGATTCTGAATGCAACATACATCCTTGCCTTGATATCCATCATATGTTGATGGTCAGTGATTCCTTCTTCCTTGATAATCTCAGCAATAATGTTGTTGATCTCTTTGTAATCAGGTTCGCCATTTTCCAGTCTTGGAGGTTCCCAATTAGGTTCTTCAGGGCACAAAATCTTTGTTCCTGCACGATTAGCAACCTGTGCTATGTCTTCCCAGAATTCTTGATCAATATTCAGCATAAATTCTTCAAAATCAATAAATTCTGCTTCTTTGCTCGAATGATCACCAAACTTCTTCACAATGAAGTTAGCAATCTGCCACTTCTTCTTTAAATTTTTCCAGTATTCCATATGTTCTGTTAAAACAATGAAATCCACAAAGTTTTCATCTTGAAAATCTTTGTCAAACTGTTTTCCTTCAGCTTTCTTTTGAGCATTCATCTTTTTCTTCAAAGCTGCAACTCGATTATCAAATCTTGTCTTCAAGAACTTGACATCCTTTTCTTTCTTCTTTTTCAAGCTTTCTTCTTCACTTGTCATAACAGCTTTCATTTTGCTCTTTGATCTAGTCATTCTTTCAGCTTCTTCCTCTTGTTGTTCTTCATCAGATAGGACTAACTTCCTCTTCCTCTGACTTGAACTTCCAGCAATATCAGGTCTCTTCTCAACAATCTCTTGACCTTGTTGCTTCTGTTGCTTTCTTTGCTTCAGTTTTTCATTTAACATATGAATTTCAGCTCATAATTCATCCTGACTCACAACCAGCTGAGCTTGTTGTGACTGTGTTTGTTCCATCACTTGTCTTGTCCTATCTTCCCCCTTTTTGGCTTCATCATGCCACTCCTTCAAGGAAGATATGTGTTGCTCCAGCTTTTTATGCAACACTTGAGACAAATTCTTTTCTTGTACTCTATGAAGATCAAAGATTTTGGACATTGTATGCTCCATGACCTTCTCATAAGAGTGTTCAGAATGCATCTTGTTCATCCTTTCAGTAGCTTCTTGAAACATTTGGATAGCAGCTTCCAATTTTGCTTGAAGCTCTGCATTCTGCTTTTTCAACATCTCAAATTCAGAGATATCAGATTCCTTTTCAACAGAACCTGTTCTGATCTGTTCTTGCACATCCTCAATAGGACCAGTAGAGTGAATTGGAATGCTTTCCAATTCTTCAACATTTACATCCTGATTTTCAACAACTTCAGTCTCCTCAATCACAACAGTGTTTTCAAACACCTCTGTTGCATTGACAATATCTTCATCAATTTCCATAAAATCTACTTCAGCAGCAGTTTCATCAACACCTTTCTCTTCACTGAACAAATCCTCATCAAAGTTAGGAGTTGCAATCTTCTCAACAGTGTAATTGATTCCTGTTAATCTCTCAACAAGAAGTACCACAGATTCTGGAGTGACTAACTCAAGAAAAGAGTTAACACCAGCTGCTTGCATTTGTTCTGCTTCCCAATCATCAAAGATTGAAGCACCTCCCATACCTTCCATGATAGCTAAATTCTCCTTCAAAGTACTCCTCTTAAGATACACCCATGTGCCTATCCTAAGGAGTTTCTCAAACTCAACAGAGCTTTCATCTAATCCAGGAAATTGTTTCAACAAAGCTATCCTCAAATCTATCCTGATTCTATCTTCTTTATCACAGATAGTGTACTCCATCAAATCAGCAGGTTTAGGAGTAATAAATTCAGGTTCAGGGGATGATGAAATGTCAATTGGTTCAGTAGAAGGTTCAAATTCATGTTCAGTAGAGTGAGCATGAACCTGTATTGGGGATTGATGTGGTGAAGGTTGATGTGAAGTTTGATGTTGAGGACTAGAATTTTGAAGAAACCAGATTTTTCAGAAGTTATGAGATTAAGAAATTTCCAGAAATGAACTCGTAAGAACGAAGAAGATGAAGTGTGATTGTTTTTGTTATAATTCAAAACCAATCTAGGGCTAGGATTGAATTAGATTATTACAAAGAATGGTTGGGATTAAATCTCGAAATTCGAGTTAAACAATAACTGTTCACATTCTAGTAACATTCTTAATTTTTTTTGGAGCCAACTAGTGTTTGATAAATACACCACAATTTTTAGGTTAGAAATAGAAGAGTGTATTAATCTTCTCTATTAGTAATCTAAAAATTTGAACAATTTTTGACTTAGAGTAATCTAAACCAAAAGACTGTTCTGATGCAGATCAGCACAGTAGTTTCCAAAACTATTTCACTTCATTTTCTTACAAGTATATAAAGAAAATTTTACTTATCTGGATCAGCTGAGTACTGTGATCAGCTGAGTAACCTTTTTATAAATCAGATCAGTAGATGAATCAGCACAGTAGATTTCAGATCAGTAGATGGGTCAGCACAGTAATCCTCAGATCAGTACCCAAATTTTCTGATTTCACCTCCTTCATCAGGATCCATTCTGTATGTAGGTTGCATGGGCACACCAACTGTCTTACAGGTTTTAATACCAAATTTATCTAACAAATTCTTAGTGTACTTTGCTTGATTTATAAAAATACCTTCTGAAGTTTGTTTTACTTGAAGACCAAGAAAATATGTCATTTCTCCCATCATAGACATTTCAAATTTACTTTGCATGAGTGTAGAAAAGCTTTCACTCAAGGTTTTGTTGGGTGATCCAAAGATAATATCATCCACATAAATTTGAACAAGTAATATATCATTACCTTCTTGTCTTCTAAACAAAGTTCTATCAACTTTGTCTTTTGTAAAACCATTTTCAAGTAAGAATAGAGAAAGAGTATCATACCATGCTCTTGGGGCTTGTTTCAATCCATAGAGTGCTTTCTTTAACCTGTATACTTGGTGACTATTCACTTCAAAACCAGGTGGTTGTTCTACATAAACTTCTTCAGCAAGTATACCATTCAAAAATGCACTTTTCACATCCATTTGATATACAGTAAATTTCATATGTGCAGCATAAGCAAGGAACAATCTTATAGCTTCTAGTCTAGCTACAGGAGCAAAAGTTTCATCATAATCAATACCCTCAGCTTGAAAGTAGCCCTGAGCAACTAATCTAGCTTTGTTTCTTACTACAAGATCATTTTCATCTCTTTTGTTCTTGAAAATCCACTTAGTGCCTACAACATTATGATTACTAGGTCTATCAACAAGTTCCCAGACTTCATTTCTAGTGAACTGATTGAGTTCTTCTTGCATGGCTATAATCCAGTTACTATCACTTAAAGCTTCAATCACAGTTTTAGGCTCAATAGATGATAGAAAACAACACCAGCAAAATAAAGACTTACTAGGTTCTTCCTTTGAATCAAACAATTGTTTTCTAGTTTTAACACCTATACTAGAATCACCTAGAATCAGATCAGTAGAATGAGCAGACTTCCATGTCCTTCTATTCTTAACAGTATCATCATTTACATCATGCAAATTATCAAGCAGATCAGTATTATTTATATCAGCAGTTTTGTTCACAGGAGAGCAGTCATTCAATTTTTGTATTTCAGAAGTTTTAGATGACTCACCTTTGTCTTTTACCTTTTCTTTAACAGAATCTTGATCTAGAACTTTCAGGAAAGGATTATATGCTTGTACAGATTCATATATTCATGTATCATCATCTTCATTGTTGATCTGAAGCTGTAGTTTGTCAATTTTCTTACTGAGCTGATGATCAGCAGAGTCCTGCACATTCTCATCAAAGACAACATGGGGTGTTTCTTCCACACATAGGGTAGAGTAATTGAACACTCTAAATGCTTTGCTTACAGAAGAGTATCCTAAGAATATCCCTTCATCAGCTTTTGCATCAAAAGCATTTAATTTACTTTTGCCATTGTTATGTATGAAACACTTACAACCAAAAATATGAAAATAAGAAACTCTTGGTTTTCTACCTTTCCATACCTCATAAGGTGTTTTACCATGCACCTTATTAAGAGCACTTCGATTTTGAGAGTGGCAAGCTGTGTTAATAGCTTCTGCCCAAAATTTCTGAGGTGTGTTGAATTCTGCAATCATGGCTCTGCAAGCTTCTTTTAGTGTTCTGTTTCTCCTTTCTGCAACACCATTTTGTTGAGGGGTTTTGGCTGCACTTGTCAAATGCTGTATGCCAGACTTAGAACAGTTGTCAGAAATGTAACAATTAATAAATTCAGTCCCCTTGTCACTCCTAATCTTGACAATGGGATGACCTTTTTCAACCTGCAATTTCTTCAATAGATCTGGAAGTAGTGTTTGTGTATCACTCTTTTTGTGTAGAAAGACTACCCAAGTAAACTTAGAATAATCATCTACAACAACTAGAGTATACCTTCTTCCATTCAATGTAGGAGGATTGATAGGACCATGAAGATCCATATGCAAGAGTTCTAAAACTCTGCTTGTTGAAAGAGTTGGAATGGACTTAAATGAAACCTTTACCTGTTTACCTTTTTGACAGGAATCACATACTTGTGATTTGGAATAGATTTCATTAGGAATGCCCTCAACAAGATGTTCTCTAGCAATCTTGTTGATTATCTTAAAGTTTAGATGGCAGAGGCGTTTATGCCAGAGCCAACTGTTTTCTTTAGGACTCTTAGTAATAAGACAGGCATTCTTAGGACAACTATTCCAGTTCACAATGTATACACTTCCTTGTCTTGTGCCAACAAGTAGAACATTGTGAGTCCTTTTATCAATTATTTCACATCTTCTGGTTTTGAACTGAACCTTGTATCCCCTGTCACAGAATTGAGATACAGATAACAAATTATACTTCAAACCTTCAACATAGGATACATCTTGGATTTCAACATCTCCATTCTTGATGAATCCAAATCCTTTTGTGATTGCTATTGAGCTATCACCAAAGATGACTTTTGGTCCTTCCTTCTCATGATAGTCAGTAAGTAAGGCCTTGGTACCAGTCATATGGTGTGAACACCCACTGTCTATGTACCAGGTCTCACCAACTGAACCACCTTTCTTGTACAAGTCCAGTCGATCCTGCAAAGTAGTGATCTTAATAACTTAGGTACCCTAGTTTATTGGGGTCCTTGGGGGTTAGTAGTGAGAGGTACCCAAATGAACATTGAGGATTTGAATAAGTGGGACCTCTTCAGTTTCCTTCCAAATTTATCACAGAACAGTACTTTATTAACCAGTTCAGAATTATCAGCAGACTTAGGATCTATTTTTCTGAGATAGCCTTTCCTTGGTTCTATCCCTTTTTCAGTAAGATCAGTATGCCTGTAATAGTTTGAATAAGGTCTAAAAGCATGTGGACCATACGGCTTATAGATGCGTTTTGGTCTTTCCTCACCAATGATATTGTAGGATAAAGGAGGAGGATAAAGAACAGGTTTTTTATGATAATGAGGCACAAATCTCCTAGGTTTAGTTGAATACAACTGAGACTGCCTTATGAAAGGAGGTCTAGGCTGTTCCCAACTTGCTTGTGCTTGTCTTGACCTACTGTTCTGAGTTTGTCTCTTCTGATTCCAGAACTGATCTGATCTGGTCAGAGGAGTATAACTCTTCTGGTATGGTCTTGACTGTACTGGTCTTAATACATTCTTCATTTTACCATTCTTGGTAGTAGGAGGGATGTATTTAAACTGTACTTTGAGTTTTGGATCATCATCATAAGTCATAGGTTCTTTTCCTTTATCTAGTTGCAAAGAACTTGTACTAGCTCCATTAGTGTTCTTAAATTCTGAAGTAGATGAACTAGGCAGATCAGTACCTATTCCACTTTTATCATTTGGAGCTCTATATCTGTCTGAGATAGTTTGATTAATCCTAGTAGAGTTAATCATCCCAGATAGCTTTCGATCTAGGCTCACTACTTCAGATTCTAAGAATCTATTGCGCTCTTCAAGTTTTTCACATTTAATCTTTAAATCATTGAATTCATTAGTCTCTTTGGCTTGAGTTTTAAGCATACCCTGATATAGTTTGTCAATGGATGCATACTTTTCTTGGAGTTGGGACAACTCTTCTGATAGTCTTGCATTTATGACAGCTATATTAGGATCCACTTTTGACTGAGCTTCTTTTAGCTTAATGATTTCTTGCTTTAAAGATATATTCTCATCACTAATTTCAATGAATGCTTTGTTAGCTTGTAGAAGGTCCTCTTCAGTCACTCCTTGGGAATGATGAAGACTACTTCCTACACTGCTAACAGCAGCATCACTTTCATCAGTGTCAGAATTGTCACAAGATTGAAATGAGTTAGCAGATGATACCTCATCATTTATTTTGGCCATCATTACCAGTCCATCATCTGCTATGAAAGCTTCATCTTCATTGCTAGAGGGGTAGTCAGATGAAGACGATGGTAACTCTTCTGATTCCGAATCAGAGTCATTGTAAGCCATCATTGCCTTCTTACCCTTTGCATATTTTCGATCTCTTCTGGCTTTTCTTTCTTCTCGATCTTCAGAACTCAGATCAGGACATTCATAAGCATAATGACCTGGCTTATCACAATTATAACAAACAGGATTGTTAGAAGTTCTTTTAGGAGGAGAATGCTTTCTGTTCCTGTCATGCTTGTCAATTGAGTTCCTGTCTTTCTTATCAGAATACTTTCTGTCTCTCTTTTCAGATGAGTTCCTGTCTCTCCTGTTTTCATTAGAGATCTCATCCCTTCTTTCAGAAGAGTTTTGATCCCTTCTGTTCACAGAAGAGTCCCTGTTATTAGAACCCTTAGTTTCCTTATAGAATCTCTTGTACCTGCCATACCTCTTGTTCAGTTTATCAAATCTTTTGATCATAAGGCTCATCTGATCTTTCAAACTTAGATCAGAACAATCTAGTTCATCTTTTATGATTGAAGCCTTAGTCTTAGATGATCTAGACCCTTTAGAAGTAGAGGCTTTGAAAGCTATGTCCTTAGAGACATCCTTATCCTTATGAATCACAGTAATATGATCTTCTTCATCTAACTCAAACTCATGTGCCTTAAGTGTTTGGAACATAGTTTCTGCTGGCTAAGAATCAATGTCTTGTGTGGTTTTAATGATCATCTTGACCAATTTCCACCTTTCATCCAAGGCTTTCAAGATTCTCAAATTAACTTCTCTGTCAGTATAAGTCTTTCCTAATACATCCAGATCATTCATAATTTTGGTAAAACGAGTATCCAACTCATCAATTGATTCTCCTGGCTTCATCTTAAATGATTCAAACCTTTGGACAGCAGTGGATAACTTGCTTTCTTTGATCAGTGTAGTACCTTCACAAAGAATAGCCAGTTTGTCCCACATCTGTTTTGCAGTCTTACATTTTAATACTTTACCAAGATACTCATTTGGTAAGGTATGTAGAATGTAGTTCTTGGCAAGACTGTCCAAGTTGTTTTGTTTCATTTCTTCCGAAGTCAGTTCTGACCTTGGTTTAGGGACCAGTGCTCCAACTGGTTTTGATGGATCCAGAACAGCAGTGTTTTCCACCATGATGACAATTGGTCCTTCAGTCACCACAGACACCATCAGATCATGGGTTGAGCTAAAGATGGCCTCCATCCTAAGCTTCCAGTAGTCATAATCTGCAATCTTGAACTTAGGCAGCTTGTTCACATTAGTGTCATCCATGTTTGATTAGACAAATAGGATCAGTAGTATAACAGATAGATTTCAAGTATTCAGATAGTAACAAATATCAAGAAATAACAGCAAGATCAGTAAAATATCCCTCAAGATCTGTAAGGTTATCAAGAAACAGCAGTCCAATGAACTACTGCTCTGATACCACTTGTTGGTCCCAAAGTTGAGTTAATAATATTGAGTAAGCTAGTGAAAATGTCTAGAGGGGAGGGGTGAATAGACTTTTCAAAAATCTTTCAATATATCAGAATACACAATGCGGAATAATCAGATTACTAATGAGCCCAATCAAATTTATACTCAACTTTTATCTAGATCTTTATCTTTGTTAATTCTTAATGTTCTTGATTAAACAATTCAAACAAATAACAAACAGTAAATGTAAAGAACACAGAATTTTATAGTGGTTCGACAAATGTCTACATCCACTCTCACAATCCCAGTTGTGAAGTTTTATTACTCTTCTTGAGCTTCTTGTGGCTTAGAGTCCCAAGATTAAGACTTTGATCTTTTCGATTATACCTCCAGGTATATCTTCGATCTACTAGTAATTCTCCAAGTAACTAGCACACTTGTTTTTACAAAATACAAACTTAAACTTGAAAAGTAAAACTTCTCTGTGAATAGCCTTTGATTCTTCTCTTCAATTCAGTGGCTCTTCTTGCTTTGATTTCCTTCAACTCTGTGAGTTCTTGCTTGTAGACTTGCTCTTGAATTCTCTAAGATCAGTAATTGCTCTGTAGTCTTCAGCAGTAGGAGATCATACAGTATTTATAGAACTTAGTATGATAGTTAGCAGTTTGTGAACTAACTCTCAACTAACTCTAAACTGTTTTTGTAACTTCTTCTTGTAACCGACTTTGTAACTTCCTTCCAAGTCAGCATATCTTCAAATATATCTTCAGTTACTCTTTAAATAAGCTTTCCAAACTTATTCTTCAATTTCACTAAATCAGCACAGTAACTTACTGTTCTGATTTTTACTCTTCGAATTTTACTCTGCTGATTTTTACTCTTCTGATTCAATCAGCACAGTAACCAAAAAAAACTTTCAAAACTTCTCCAGATTTCTTCTAAGCTCTTCTTCAACTCTTCTTTAAAGTCTTCTTAGTCTGAAGTAGTCCTCTGAGTCTTCTTTAGTCTTCTGATCTTCTTCTAATCTATTCCTAATCTAGTGTTCTGATTTTACTGTTCTGCACTTTACAAAGCTGAATACAACAAAATACAACTTTACATATATAAAACCTATCTATACATCAACTGAACTATATACAGATGAGTATATCTAAGTCCTATACTATAAGCTGTCTATACAATATAAAACATCAGCTTAGTTCCTAACATTTCATATATCAGATCAGTAACCAATAAGATCAGTAACTCATGTAAGTTCAATAACTTCCATATAAGATCAGTAAATACTAAGATCAGTAACTTACATATCAGATCAGTAACTCAGATTTCGAATATCTCATATAAGATCACTAAAATATTCTCAGTTTCCATACTCAGATCAGTAATCTTATTCCATATGACTCAGTTAAGATCAATAATTTTATTCTAAATATTACTTCATAAGATCAGTAAACTTATTTCAGATATCATTAAGATCAGTAATCTCAATTTTAAGTTTCTCATCAGATTAGTAAGCTTATATTCAGATGACTTAGTTAAGATGACTTAGAACCACATATATCACTAACTTTAAGTTGCTTTTGGCCATCAAAACATACTTTCATCAATTAGAACATTGTTTATAGGATTCATATCCCAACAGTCATCATACTCGTTTTGGGACCAACATAACTTTGTAAAATATACTCAACTGATTTTATATCAGCTGGTTTCAAATTTGTAGTGTACAACTTTGTTAAAACACAAAATCTATGCAATAAATGAATGATAATAATATGGATAATAAAGTAAAGTGTGTTGTAATATTCTATATCCTTATGTTTTGTATTGATAAACCAAATATACTTGTAATAGAATAAGTTGTATTGTATAGACAGTTTCATTATTCATCTTGTAATAGATTGGGTTAGAAGATCAAAATCAGAAGACAAATCAGAAGACCAGAAACAGTTGAGTAAAAACAGCAGAGTAAAATCAGCTGTGGAAAATCAGCTGAGTAAAGACAGCAGCTGAGTAAAGACAACAGCTGAGTAAAAGACAGCAGCTGAGTAAAGACACCAGCTGAGTATGATCAGCTGAGGTCTTATTAGTTGAGTAAAGCCAAACACAACTGAGACTTAGTCTGCTTGACTAACCAGACAAGTCTACACAACTAAGAAAACAATCAGAGAAGTCAAGTGTCAAGATTAGTAGAGAAGAAGTCCAGAAGATAAGCTGAGTAAAGACAGCAAAGTAGAATCTGTTGTGGAAAGTCAGTTGTGGTCTACAGCAGAGTAAAGACAGCAGAAATCAGTTGTGATATATCAGTTGATTATTCGATATACAACAACCATACAAGCTGATGTGGACCAATGGAAGCGCGACAATAGAAGAACGAATCTGACACAAAGGCTGCAGAATCTGTAAAGTCAAAGATACTCTAAATATTACATGTAATATTTAGAATATCGAGCAAAAGATTGTTTTCCTAAAATAGTGGGATTTGTTTGTTACTTTCCAACGGTAACATTCAAGCAAATCACACTATAAATACTAAGTTCATTTCATATCTCAAGTAAGAGTGAGGGTGATGCTTAGAGGCTGAGCAAATGTTCTAAGTCCAGAAAATCAGAAGAGCTCAAGAACACCATATAGAAGACATCAAGCAAGCATCCATACCCAACGCCCCCAATGAGTGAACTCATGATATCTAAGCCTGCATAGTCTTATACACATCCCAAGCATAGAAGAGAAATTCTCAATCTTAGCTTTAGGCTGACTCAGATTGTAAGGGAATTTCTCATACTTAGTCATTCTCGAGTCCTCCCTTCTATACTACCATTTAGAGGTTAGGCCGAGGTATACACACTAAGATTCATAGAAGAAGACAACTGTAAAGGTTACTTGTTACCTAACCAACAAGTAGATTTGTATCCTCAGAAAGTAGTTGAGGATTTTGATCAAAAGTCTTCTCTTGGGACTATAAAGTAGCAAGACGTCCTCCTCTTGGAACGTTAAAGTGTTCAAGGAGGGTAATATCATGATTGAGATCGTGAGAGTGGATGTAGGATATTGAGATCCGAACCACTATAAATCTATGTGTTGTTTACTGTTTTAGCATGCATATTTACATAGCATATGTTTAAAAGGAAAATGTCTTATATCAGCAAACACCAAGTCAGCTGATATACTCATCTGTTTTGTTATTCGAAAGTTCATAATTACAAGACACCAAGTCTTCTCATATCATAAAATGTGTTTATGCATGGAATAAAAATTTTAAATTTTTCATGAGTATATAGACGAGTATAAATCTTTCTCAAATGGGCACACTACAAATTTCGCACACGTTTCTCTATTAGCTGATCTAATCAGTAGGCCGATTAATTCTAGACCCCTATTTAGTCAGCTGACGATGTCATCTATATGGAGAGCTGGTTTTATTTTATACACCTGAACTTATATATCAGATGTCAACAAGTAATCTGATTTTCCAGAAACTCGTCTGATGCATACCCCATATTTAGGGACCAACAAAGTGATGTAAAGTAAAGATAACACTAGAATTTATAGTGGTTCGGCCTCCATACATACGTCCACTCTCACAGTTTCAAGTGTGATGTTAATCCCTTCCAAAAGCTTGTGATTTAGAGTCTCAAGAATAAGACTTTGATCTTTATGCACCTCCAAATGCACCGATCGGCTTGTTATCGTGAGAACAAGCACTCTTACACGAATCTTCTAGTAACAACAAACTTATCAACTAGGGTATGGTTGAGGTTTGATTGTTTTCTAAATATTCCAACTAGTGATTCAATCGAACAATGATTGATCACTTTCTAAGCCTAACAATATGAGTTTGGATTCTGGGCTTAGGGTGGAATGGAAACTTTGACGTAGAACTTGATAGCTTGTACTCTCTTGAACTCTTGAATGCTTTGTATGTTTGTACTTGATATCAGTTGGTAGAGTTCTTGAGATAGTTTCAATAATCTTCACAATGAAGATTGTCTTGTATTTATAGAGTTTGATCTTCAAACTAGTAGTTGGAGAGCTAGCCATTAGATCAAATCTTTCCTTGTATGAGTATGATCCATAAATAACTTGATTTGATTCATTTGATTTGTTTCCTTAATTATCTTGATACTGAATCAATATTTTTGTCTTACTTCTTCCTCTATATAATATCATCTTGTCTTCTTTTCATCTTAGGTAAGGCTCTTCTTGCTTTAGTCCATATCAGCTATGTTGTTATCTCGGCTGATTTCATCTTTGTTGATTTTTATCAAGTGTTCACTAGATAATTAATAAGGTATACAAGAACTTTCTCATCTTGTTCACACGTGGACTTCTAATCTTCAAAGTCTTGAGTAAACGCGTGTTAATCCACTTAGTGATATCAGCTGAACTACATACAACTGATCTCACTAGAGACTTAGACTATAAGTTGTTCTATACAATGTCAGCTTAACCTATCAAATTATATATGAACTTGTCTTCCTAAATAAATCTAAGTGTTTTGGCCATCAAAACTATACATAAATATTGTTGTTCAATGAGGTGGGATCTATATCCCAACAGTTTTTTTGTTAGTTGTTGTAACTTTTATTTTAGTAGTTGTAACTCATTTCTTATAAATTTCTGTTTTATGTAGATGAAGGATGAGAATAATTTTAATCATCCAATTCTCTTTTCAATTCAACTACTATTTCATTGCAATTCTATGTTTCTCAATTCTCTTAATATGTATTCTATTCCATTTTTCTTTTTACGAAATTTCACAAAATTTAAGAACATCTTATAAATCAATTAAATTAATTAATCAATTAAAAATTCAATTAATTCTCAAGTGGCAAAATAATTGAAGATCTTGATGGTTGATTATCTCGTGTGAAAAACACTCATAATATATCGTCTTTTGATCTCTCCTCAATCTTAAGAAGGTTACTTTAAAACCAAAATTTTACTGAGTCTCTACTCTTAGTTGAGGAACGATCAAAATTTATTACGAAATCAAAATGAAAAATAAATACATATTCACGGTTAATTACCAATAAAGAGCAATATATATACATTTACTTAAAGCCTTAAAGGTAACACTTGTGTGTACTTCCAAGTAATAGTACAACTATCGAAATAACCAATACTCCCTCAATTACACTATAACATTCTCATTTTTTAGAACGTTTTATAACAAAAAAAAAAATCATTCTATTTTTTACCATTTATTTTATATTTCTCAATTACACACATGTATTACATATATTATTTTATTATATTTTTTAATCAAAACTATTAAAAAAACTGAGGAAAATATAGTAGGAAGAAGTAAGTACTATTTAGTAAAATTGTTAATATTATTTAATTAATAATTTAAAAATATACTTAAGTTGCATAACAAATGTTTGTGTAATTTTAAATTAAAACTCGTTTTACAATTCAACAAATAAAAATTTTGTCTTTTTTAGATACGTATACATTATTGTAACACGGCCGACAGACGCGTTAACTGAAAGTCTGAAACTAGGTGATTAGGGGACAAATAATACAAGTCTATTAAAAGCAATTTGGATTCTTCAAAATAAATAAATAAATAAGCAATTTGAACAATGCATGACCTGGTCTTATGTTGTGACATGTGAGTAACCAACAAAAATATTAAAAATCTCATATTTCTTTGTCAAGTACGTGGCCCTCTCCATTATTTCTTCCTTGATTTAAATTAAGTCCGAATTGCTGTTTTTTTTTTTGATTGAATTGATATATCAATGGAGAATTGATTGAATTATAAATCTCATTTACATTAAAAAGAGGCTGCGCAATTAATATCCACATAATTATTTTATACACTATTTTTAATTTGTGTTTGAACATAGTGACAGCTAAAAAGTGTTGTACATCTAATTGTACTTTTAATCAATAAATTGATGGAGGTTAATAGTCGCTCTCTTGAAAAAAAAAAAGATATGTGCAAGGCAAGTTCATAAAATATTTCCGGTGAACTTTAAAAGTACCCACAATAGAGGTGAGGAATCGTAGATGAATTTCTACTCTTCATCCAAAATAAAGGAATACGAAGTGATTGTGAAATAGATGATGTGACATGAAAAGAAGAGTTGAGCTTGAAGTAAAAAATAGAGCAAAAATGAGAGTGGTAAATTGAGGAGCGTGCAGCTAGTGCTGTTATTCGAACCGAGCCTTAATGAGACTCGGCTCGGCTCGACTCGTTAAGGCTCGATAAGGCTCGACTCGTTTAGCTTAACGAGTCGAGCTCGAGCTCGTTAAATACTCGATTTACTAACGAGCCGGCTCGAGCTCGACTTGTTAGGCTCGATAACTAAATTTTTGTAAAAAATTCCATTAGGCTCGTTAGGCTCGACTCGACTCGATAGGCTCGTTAAGCTCGTTAGACTCGTTAACGAGTCGAGCCGAGCTCGGCTCGGCTCGATAAGAGCTCGAGTCGAGCTCGAACCTCAAATACTCGGCTCGACTCGGCTCGAATAACAGCCCTACGTGCAGCCCATCAGCACTTTACTAATATTCAATTAGTTAAATTATAAATAAAAATGATTAATTTATAGTAAATATTAAGGAAGTAAAATAGTCAATTGTAATAATACACTTTAGTATGCAGGATCTCACATATAAAAAAAATATTTGATTTGACTTTTATTTTAAATCATTAAAACATGATATTGTACTTTGTATGTTCAAATGTACTAGAATGGAAAGTTCACATGAACTCAATTCACATGAGATTTATTTACACATTTTTTTTATACACCCTCCCAATGAATATTGGTAATTTGCTTGTAAAGAAAAAATAAATATTTATATACTCTCTCCCAATGAATATTGGTAATTTGCTTGTAAAGAAAAAAAAATCCCATTAGACAAATTTTAGCCGAAAACTCTAAAAATACAAAAATGAAATTTGTTAACAAATAAATTCAACCATACCTTATTCGGAAGCAACAAAAGATTTGGCACAAAAAGGAAGAAACTTCTCCATCTTTATTCAACATTTATGCTGTACTAGCATATCACTAAAAAAGGAAACCATTTGTTATATTATATTAGTATAGATTTCGATTATTCGTATTTATATTTCTTTTTTATTTATGTTTATTTATTTTAATTTGTCGGTGTTGTATTATTTTTCAATATTTCAGTTAGAGATTGCGTGTATTTCGTGTTAGGAAAAATAGGATCATATATTTATATGTAATAACTAACAAGTAATGTATGTTTTGTTTTATTTTTAGTGTTTTTTCATTGGCAAAAAATAAATACGTAATAATAATAAATAAAAGTAAGGAAAAAAAATCTATACAACTAAAAATCATATTATAATATTTTTATACAAGAAATGAATTGTAATAATTTAAGAAATGAACTGCTATTTTAGTCTCAATTAATTGTATTTATAATTATTAATAAACTAATACTAGTATCTGATAATTTATCAACCTGCTTATACATTACCATTGACACTCCTCCCACTGATACAAATTATACAATGGCTTGTAAATATATTTTCTTTTAAAATAGTAAAGTTGACTTGGCTTCAAAGTTTTTATTTTGTATTTCTATTGAATTCTAATACAGTAATATTCCTGCTAATACTGTTTTCTTCCGACAAATATTGATAGATACTTTTAATTTAGGAGTATATTTTTTTGAGAAGGATCCTTTGAATTATTTTTGAAAGTGATACTTTTAATTATTGAATATATAGTGGTGAATCTGTACATATTTAATTGGATATGTGACCGAGTCAAATTGGACAATCCACGCCCAAACGTTATATATTGATTCTTGGAAATTAACACCCATCATCAATCAATATGAAGGAGAAATATACACTATTCAATTTATTGTATGTCAAATTTATACACCTATTTTTATAATTTATATTTGTGCAGAAATTTAAGGAAAATTGATGGTTCATTTCAAAGAGTGAAAGTTTGATAGTAGAAAATTGAACAGATAAAAAATAAAAATTATAAAAATGGAGCAGAAGAGTATATAAATTTTTTTCAGGTGATGTCAACTGTCACTCCCCTAATTTGACAACGTAATAAACCAAGATTCCGAGAAATCAGCGAACTAGTAGAATGAGTTTTTAGGGCATGTTTGATAGCAAAAATGGATTATCTAAGATTAGAATGATAACTAAACTTTATAAATTTTAAAGCATAATCTACTCTTAATTTAAGTTATCAAATAACCAATAAAAATGATATATAGTTAATCTAAATTTAATTTAAGCTATCAAACATTGTCTTAATGAGTTGTTCAGTCTTGAGGGCTTCTTGTCAATCCAAAGGAGGACGAGATGTCCACAATAGAGCATTAAGACTTTAAGAGTTTGGTTATGTCTTATAGAGATTAATAAATTTTCGCATCCGTTCAAAATATCTATAAAAAAAATAAAAATCAATAATTAGTGGTTCACTTTTACTTAATTCTATATATAACACGAAGCACACCCAGATTCGACAATAAATTAAACATTTGAATATAAAAGACAGCAATATGAAAAACAAGTTACCCGCATCAGAAAACACACGCCAAAAAGTATGCAACATGATTCTTGATTGGAGGTGGCATGTGCATATCTACAAAAGTTGTGCAACACAAGAGAAATTATTGTTTGAAAAAAGTTTTTCGATAAAAAAAAAGACTGACCGGAGAAGGAGGATCGAAACAATGAAAGAAAATGATTTTTTTCTAGAATCGACAATTCTTTCAAAAATTGTAAAAAATTAAAAATAAAATGTAATAGTTTAAATCTTGTAAACAAGAACATGACATCCATTAAATATTAAAAGTATGAGTCTGAAAGGGATCCCCAAGGAGACAAAACACAAGTATATTGCATTGAATTTCAGACGCATGTCAACTAGTTATTAAAAAGATAATGAAAAACGAGACAACAAAGTTTGGATCATTAATCAAAAACATCCAATACTATCAGAAGTAAACATATTCACTAATACATATTTGGCTTTTGAGAGCTTTTAAAAGAGCTCTCCAAGTGGGAGCTGTCCAAGCTAAATTGCACTTGGACAGCAAAGCTCTCCAAGGTCAAATATGTATTGTCGATTTACGTAAAGATCAACGAACTACCAACAAAACAAGAGAGAGGTGTAAGTGAAAAGGCTCTCAAAATCCTCCATAAAAAAGGGGTCAATGAAAGCAAAAGAGGGCATTTTGAATCATCTACCATCTTCAAATCTTCTTCTTTCTTTTCTAGAGAGTTAAATATTTTTTGTGTTCAAGTGTTTAAATTTCATTGAGTGTTTAATTTTATCCACTAAGTGCAAAACTAACTTGAGTAGTTAAATATTTATCGAACTATGTGGTTGGACTATTTACTTCTTCTTGTGCTTGTAACAACGGAAGCTAAACCTCATTTACTTAAAAAAAAATATAATAATAATAATAATAGTGAGGAACACTTTGTGAAATTCGGTGGACAAAGACATAACCCAATAATACTTTGATCAAAATGTATAAATTTGATTTATGAGGCAATTAGTTAACAAAAGCATGATATAGTCATAATTGATTTTTTTTATTTTTTTTTATGAAAAGTTAAATACCCATCCTTTTTTTCCCCTCCCCATGACTCGAACCCAGGACCTAAGGCCTAGGTAGTGGTGCTCTAACCACTTGAGCTATCCCACTTTGTCATATAGTCATAATTGACTATTTATATATTAAGGGCATGTTTGATAACAAAAACTAATTATCTAAGATTAGGATGATATCTAAACTTTATTAATTTTAAAGTATAATCTACCCTTAATTTAAGTTATCAAACAACCAATAAAAATAATATATAGTTAATCTAGATTTAATCTAAGCTATCAACATGACTTAAGGATTGCTGTAAAAATGAATCTTAATTCTTTGTTCAATGGGTATTAGAGCCTTTTTTTTTATATTGAAAATGAGTATAAATCTCTTTCTTTATGAAAATGGGTATAAATCTTTAAATATTTATCAGAATATGTTATTTTTCTATTTCCCTAATAATAACCGATATTAGTGGGAATGTGATTATTCTTCATTTCTTTCTATTAAAATAATAATTATTCATAGAATATAACATTTTAAACATTTTACACATTCTAAAAAAATGGACTATACTTATTCTGGAAAGAATAAGAGACGGCGGGGAAGTACTAATTAAATAATATTATTATAAGAAAGTTTATACTGTATAATACCAACACATAAATGTTTTTAACGGATATAATTATATTATATGACAGATTTAAATTATGTATATTTTAATTCAGTTTATTATCAGAATAATTAGTATTAACGTACATTTGTTGGACAACTAATAGTTTTCAAACACAATGATAATGTCTAATTAATACATATTATATATATTAAAGCTCTATTTTGCAAATACATTAAATTTTATACAATTAAAAATAACATTGTATATACACGGGGAGTATTATTGTATAAACCAAACATACTTGTCAAGCATTTCTCAATATTAATAGAAACACACGATGAATCAATAGAAATTTAACATCACAAATTCTTTATTAAAAATGTTTGCCACAAAAGAAAATGATCGATCAAAATTAATTTAATAACTTCTTAAAAATGTCAAACTAATTATAATATTTCCTCATTTCCGACCATGGTTCACACTTTCGCCACTCTCAAACTCATTAACCCCGACTCTCAAACTCATTAACCCCGACGGAGGACGGTGGCGAGTCGGCGGAATTGCGAGGACAGCCACCCAGACATTTGACGAGACAATTGAATCGCCTTCGTAGTTACATTTTTTTTTGACAGTCATCTTGGCAATCTGCTTGTGCTGAGACAAAGACTATCATCAACATGAACATAAAAACTATTCGATCTGTATCATCTTTGAGAGTTTCATGATTTTTTTTAATGGATGAAAGAATTATCTTTGTATATATGTTTGTTGTAGAAATGAATGTGTAAAATACTACAATATATATAATACTCTCTTCGTGTGAGTCCCCCGTTGGAAAACTTATTCATAAACACTACTTTCTCAATATTCTCATATTTTCACAAAATGTAATCATAAAATAAACTTATATAGCATAATGTGCATTTTTTAAGGATAAAATTGTCTATTATAAAGCAATCCAGTAAAGCATAAAATGTATTTTGGGATAAAATTATCTCTCACAAAAGCAATCCAATAAATGATAAAGTGCATTTTGGATAAAATTGCCTCTTATAAAGCAACTCATTACAACATTAAAATTTTGGTTATTATCTAGTATTTTCTTTGTTCCTTATTAAATGTCCCATTTTATTTAAAATGATGTTCCTACGTACCTATCTGTAACTTTATTAATATTATTACAAATTTGTTTGTTTCCTTTCAACAATATCCCTAAGTGATAGTATTTACTTTGAACTTTGATAATTTTGAAAATCATTTTAATTTAAAAATTTTAAGTTTTTAAACCTAGCTAATAGTAATATATGTGTTTCTTTTTGAATTTTTAATAGTAAAAGATTTAACTTTATGTTAAATCAATGTGTAAGATTGAATGAAATAGTATTATTATATTATTATTATGTGAGATTATAATGATTAGTTGATTGTGTAATGATTGAATGTATTAGTAATTATTGTATTATTATATTATTGTTAATAAAAATTATAATGATGGAAGTAATATTATATAGATTTAACGTTATATAAAATCAATATATTTGATAGAGGTGGTTTTGAGTGAATTTTGAAAATCAATTTTTAAATCTGAAAATAAAACGGATGTATTATCTTAAAACTCAAAACTTGATTTTTAAAACCCTCAATCTTTTACTCAATGTTATATATGTCGAGAAAAAAATTATTTACGTCCCGTAACTTTTACATTTTTTGAAAAACGTCCCAAAATAGTTAAAATTTTAATTTACGTCCCATAACTTTTTCAATTGCTTAATTTACGTCCAATTTTTACTGAAAACCCCCAAATTTATGTAAATGGGACGTAAATTGAGCAATTAAAGAAGTTATGGGACGTAAATTAAATTTTTAATTAAAATGGGACGTTATGTGAAAAAGATAAAAATATTCAACAAATGTGTACAATTCACTATAAAATTAATATAGTTTATGTTATACAATCAAATAAAAAAATAATTCATTTATTGATAAATTAATTATTTATAAATTAACTTATTTTAATATAAAAATAATAATTCATTTATTCATAAATTAATTAATTAATTAATTATTATAAAAATAAATTAACTTACCTAATTCATTATTAGAAAAAATATTAACTTACCTAATTAGAAAAAAATTATAATTACAATATAAGTACTATAAAATAAAACAAAACAATCATTATTCCTTTAACGATCTCTTGGTTTTTCAAATTACACAAAGACACATAAGGTAATTACACTCCTCAAACTAACCCGATACACTTCATTTATTACTCTGTCAAAAAAGAACTTACTATGGAGTACCATTTACAAAAAAATAATTTTACTACTTTAATATAAATAAACAATTTATATATTAAATTTCGTGTAAAAAGTAAACGTTGCATTAAATGAGAGACGAAGGAGGTAGTACTACTCCCCCTTTTCATAAAATATATTTGTCGCATTTCTCATTTTGTATAGAATTAAGGAACACATTTTTTGACACATTTACACCTCATTAATTTTTCTATTTTTATTTGCTTTTTCTTTTTCTTTTCTAAACTTCCCTTTTCACTCTTTCTTTGATCTTTCTATCATTAATATATTTTCAAAAAAATAGATATTAATAGGGATAGTTCGAGAAGATTATTGGTAAGAATAGAAAAAAAGACAAGACTTTTGATGCGTCGAAAAAGAACGCACTCGGATATCAGCCGTTCCTTTGCGAGCACTGTTGATCAAGGATGTAAATCGTCAATTTGTCCTCGACAATCTTCTCGTAAATCCAAAGATAACCTGCAAAAGTACACCGGAGGGGGCCTCCGGCGTAGAAGCTCCGACGCTCAAGTCAGAACTTATCGTAGGCGAAATCAAAGAGAAATTCCCCTGTATATCTAGGGGAATTCCGGCGAATATCGTGAAGTCTCTCTTCACTATTAGCGTATATTTTGTATGGCAGTGTGTATAATCAGTAAAATGTATGTATCGTAATAATAACTTAATCAAGAATGTGAAAATAACCTTCTTTATATACCTGGCCCCTCTCTGCGGAGAGGGAGAGACCTATTCTCCCTGAATTCTCGGCGTATATCTAGGAATTCGGCCTCACATCTCCAAGGACTCGGCTGATCCCCCTGAAGACTAGGCCCTTCAGCTTATCCAGTCCTCTTTTCGTGGGTTTGAACAAATCCCAGGACTTAGCCAAGGAAGACAGGCTATAATTCCCTTCGTGGGCCAAATCTTCCCCAGCCCAAGACCTATTAATTTCTTCACATATGGGCCAAAGGCCCAATTTCTCTGATTTCTCTGATTCCTCTACTCGAACCCAGGGGGTGTATTAATCCTGTTTCTTCAATATATTAACCTAATTACAACTATCATAACTTATCCCGTTTCCACGTGTCGACTCCTCCGAGAGCGACATATTTATCTACATCAACCACTCCCCCCTACTCTCATAAAATGAATAATTTTTAGGAGAGTAGGAGAATAATAACCCTGGGATAAATGCCAGAGAAATATTTCATTTCCTTTCTTAAAACTCAAAATACCTCTTGAAATATTCTTATTGATTTGATTCCCTCTAGTAATAATTACTTCTCAAAAAGCGTTGGGTCTTTTACACTTCCACACGCAACTGTGCCCTTGAATCTCGTAATCACGCGCCTGTATCCAACATCAAGCCGCCGTTTGTCTTTCACGCGTCTCTTAATTGGGAGGATCATTTAATTCTTCTCGATTCTCCCTCTTCTCTTTTCAGCGTAGTCATTCAAAATTCATCTTTTCCACAAAAACCCTGTTTTCCTTTCATTTCAAGTTTATCTATTCTCTATCTTCGTTTTCACCTCTGCGATCTAACTTCTTCGTGCACGTCCAGCGGCCGTTTCGTCGTCACTCCTTAAAACCGACCTTTCTTCAGGTACCTATTCCTTCCCTTTTACTCTCATTTACACCATGTCATCTTCTTCAGATTCCGTTTCAATGGAAAGTTCAACTTCCCATCCTCTTTCTATTTTTCCCGTAATCGACACTGCTTTAAAAAACACCATCGCTGGTTCTTCCTTGCTTTCTTCTGAGCGCGTTGCCGCTTTTCTCCGGTCAGGAATCTTTCCCACCGATTACGCCGTTAGGGCCGCCCATAGGAGGGAACGCCCGAATTTTCCTGGTACTAACACCTTGGCCTTCTGGGAGGCTCAGTTGAAGGCAGGCCTCCGCTTCCCGATTCACCCTTATTTTTCTGAGATCTCTACTTACCTGCGCATACCCCTCAATCAATTCACCCCCAATGCTATTCGAGCAATGCTAGGTTTTTACATTTTGATGAAGGGGAATGGTGGTGAACCCTCAGCCCAGCTTTTTCTAACCCAGTACATGTGTAAGTATGCAGATGGGTTTTTCTATACTTCTGGCCGTCCTTCCAGGGCTGGAAAATTCATGGAGAAGCTCCATGAAGGAGTCCAAGACTGGAAGGACTATTACTTCTTTGTTACAAACCCCATTCCTTGGGATTTTCCTCATGAAGGGTGGATTTATGAGAACCCTGGGGTGCCTCGTCCTCCTCTCTCTGTTTGTTCTTCTCTGAATTTGGATGTGATGAACCATCTAAATGACCATGTTTCCACTCATCGCTTTTTTGATGTAATGAGCATTTGCAAAAATCCTAGAGCCCTTTCTCATTTCGGTTTCGGTCGCCCCGATTACCCCCTAGGTCCCGACGATGGTAATTCCATCTCTTTTTCCTTAGTATTGTCCTCATAATTCGAACTGCAGTGTTTATTAATGTCGTTTGTATTCCTTTATGCAGCTATGAGTTGGTTAACCCAAATTTCTCGCGATGCTGCTCCTCTCTCGATGGTTGCAAAGTCTCCAGCCCCTGAAAGCTCTTCGAAGGCCCCTGTCATTCCTTCCTCAGCGAAACCTGCCACTGGGTCCGTTGCTAAGCGCACCCGTTCCTCTACCGAGAAAACCATGGTTTCCGTCTTGCCTCCTGTCTCCGATGCCTCTAAGAAGAAGAAATCCAAAACCAAATCTTCCATGCCTAATGTTATTCCCGATGCTCCAGACGAAGTCAATGTTGACCATCTCTTGGCCTTTATAGAACGTTATACTCCGGCTCCCGCTACCGAAGCCCTTAATGCTCTTTCTCCAGAAGAGCGAATTGTGCACGCCGCCCACAATTTCACACAGGTAGGTTTTCAATATGGATATTGCTTTGGATGACTCATAGAAGAGAGTATAGATACCTTACTTCTTGATGTTGTTTCTTGTGTAGTTTGGTCTTCTGTTTTCCAACATGTCTGAAAGAGCCCTCCAGTCCCTCCAGCAGGTAGATGATCTCCAAAGTCAGGTAGAGCTGGAGAAGGTGAAGAAGGAGATACTCGATGCAGAATTACGGGACGCTAATCAGAGGTGTAAAACACTCCGAGCGACACTCTCTGGGGAGATTTCTTCGTTGAAGGAAGAGTTCGGTAAACAGGTTAAACAGCTGGAGGTTACTCTTCCCCTGACTGGTATGAAGTTATGCATAGAGTCCTTGTTTACCTCTGCCATAGGTCAACAATTTCTAGGTACCTTGCATCAGGAGTGGTTGGAGGCCTTTCTTCAGAGCAGCAGTTTCTTAGGGGCCATGGGTGCATACATCCCTCACTTCATTGATCATGGGTTTTCTAATGCTGTGGCTGAACATTCTGCCCCTGGTTTTAATGGTCAGTATACCCGTGCTCTTCGACTGGATGAGCTGGATACTCCCCCTAAGTTCCCCGGAGATGCGAAGGAAGATATCAACACTCCTTGGTGGTTGCCGGGGATGAGGAAGGCGATCTTGGAGCTGAAGGGTGCTGCTCGGAGTTTAGATGATTTGGCACCGGCGAAGGATATGACTTTCCCTGTTCACGTAGATAATCCAACTCCGGTGACTACTGTGGCAGCACACGCTCTGGTGGAGAAGGCAGAGGGGGGTGATTCTAGCGGGCAAGCTGAGGAGACAGGAGCAGGTTCTGGGGAAAGATACCATTCCCCTCTCTTGATAATTTCTCTGACAACAGTTTGATACTTTAAGACACTTTTTATTTTGCTAAGGCCTCTAAGGCCTCTTTTGGTATTTTCCGGAGACTCCACACTCCGGGGTTTTCTTGTGGAGGGCCTAGGCATGGTGCCTTAGGTCTTTGGATATTTCTGCTTTTCTTTTGATATCGTACCTGCACAATTACTGTTTGGCATGCATACATATATCTCTAGTTCTATTGATTAGATGTGTAACATAATATTCATCCTGCTTATGCATCTAGCATGTTTTCAGCATTTTATTAACACGTAAAGGCTCTAAAGCTCCTAGAGGAACCTTAATGAGGGGATAGGGTTGATATCCCTGTACTTACTTGATAATTTGATAAGGCTTCTAGTCTCTCCCTTAGTACTAGGGTCTTTAGGGATCTTGGGGATCATCTTCCTTAGGCTGTTTATACTCGTAAGAGTTAGTTTATACCCGTAAGAGTTCGTTTATACTCGTAAGAGTTAGTTTATACTCGTAAGAGTTAGTTTATACTCGTAAGAGTTAGTTTATACTCGTAAGAGTTCGTTTATACTCGTAAGAGTTAGTTTATACTCGTAAGAGTTCGTTTATACTCGTAAGAGTTGGTTTATACTCGTAAGAGTTAGTTTATACTCGTAAGAGTTTGTTTATACTCGTAAGAGTTAGTTTATACTCGTAAGAGTTCGTTTATACTCGTAAGAGTTCGTTTATACTCGTAAGAGTTAGTTTATACTCGTAAGAGTTAGTTTATACTCGTAAGAGTTAATTTATACTCGTAAGAGTTGGTTTATACTCGTAAGAGTTAGTTTATACTCGTAAGAGTTAGTTTATACTCGTAAGAGTTGGTTTATACTCGTAAGAGTTAGTTTATACTCGTAAGAGTTCGTTTATACTCGTAAGAGTTCATTTATACTCGTAAGAGTTAGTTTATACTCGTAAGAGTTCGTTTATACTCGTAAGAGTTAGTTTATACTCGTAAGAGTTAATTTATACTCGTAAGAGTTGGTTTATACTCGTAAGAGTTAGTTTATACTCGTAAGAGTTAGTTTATACTCGTAAGAGTTGGTTTATACTCGTAAGAGTTAGTTTATACTCGTAAGAGTTCGTTTATACTCGTAAGAGTTGGTTTATACTCGTAAGAGTTCGTTTATACTCGTAAGAGTTAGTTTATACTCGTAAGAGTTTGTTTATACTCGTGAGAGTTTTGAGAGTCGCCAGGGAGTTTTGAGAGAGTCGCCAGGGATAGGGTTCTGGACAAGAGAGTCGCCAGGGATAGGGTTTCTGGACAAGTTCATTATGTCTTCCACTACTGTACCCCCTACTCCCCCTAGCTTTAGAGGCTATCGTGAATAGAAACTTTAGGAAATTTTCCTAGGTGTTCTCCATTTGAGCATTTATGAGTCGGTGTAAATTTCTCTATCTTTGCAGTATCTCTAACATGCTATATTTCAGTTTCCAAAACATATTCGTTATTTCAGCACTCATCATGCAGGCCTTCAACAATTATCTTAACACGATATTAACATATGAAAAACATTTCATCATAAAATTAGCGCATAAGAGTCATCTCATCACAATATTAACATGCATTTAGGGAAATTGCTGAAATTTTATCCAAACCGATGCTCCATTGATCGAAAACGTTTATCAACATAGGCAAATAAGGGGAACCTATGCCGGCCTCATTAAAAACCTCTCCGTGGTAAAACCCCAAGGGGAAACCCACGTAGAGGGAAAAAGAGTGCCGGTGAAGCAATTATTCGAACGAGAAGTAAATATTCAAAATTGTTCATAAAGAAAAAGGAAGTAGGGGAATTACACCTTCCTCAAACATAAAATCTCTTCAAGTGGCACACGTTCCATGTCCTTAGTATCTCTTTCCCTGTCATGTCTTGGAGCTTGTATGCTCCACCTTTGAGTACCTGTATGACCCTGTACGGACCTTCCCAATTGGGTTCCATCTTTCCCGTGTTTTTCAAAGCATCTGCCCTCCGAAGGACTAAATCCCCAACTTTAAAGGAGCGAGGGATTACCCTGCGGTCATATGCTGCTTTGATCCGACTCTTGTACCTTTCTGCTTTTAATCTCGCCATCTCCCTCTCTTCATCTACTAGGTCCAGCGCTTCCCTCATCAATTCTTCATTTCTCTTTTCTTCGAAATAAGTGATCCGGTGTGATTTGAGTCTGGCTTCAGGAGGTATCACTGCTGCTGCTCCATATACCAAGTAGAAGGGAGATTCACCTGTAGCTGTTTTAGGGCTGGTTCGGTAGGACCAGAGGACGTTGTCCAACTCCTGCACCCATTTTCCTCCTACCTCTGCCAATCGTGTTCGAATACCATCGACCAGGATCCTGTTCGTAACCTCTACCTGCCCATTAGCTTGGGGATGGGCTACTGAAGTGAACCTCTGTGTGATGTTCCACCTCTCGCACCATCTTCTTACTTTCTCTCCATTGAATTGAGTTCCGTTATCGGAAACCAAGATTCTAGGTACTCCAAACCTGCAACAAATGTGTCTAGCAAGAAAAATAATTACATTGTCCTCTTCGATTTTAGCCAAGGGCACAGCCTCTACCCATTTACTGAAATAATCCACGGCTACGATTAGAAATTTTCTCCCTCCTGGTGCCAAGGGGAAGGGTCCCACCAGATCGATTCCCCATTTAGCGAAGGGACAGGGCGAGTACATAGCCCCCATTTCTTCTGCAGGTACCCGTATCAAGGGTCCATTCTTCTGGCACTTCTCACATCTCTTCACATATTCTCTAGCGTCCCTGATTATATTAGGCCAGTAGAAACCTGCCCTGAACACTTTCTTCACCATGGTCTGGTACCCTTCATGGCTGGATGCGCAACCTTCATGGATGTCTTTGATCACTAGCTCTGCTTCTCTTTTTGAGAGACACTTCAAATAAGGTTGAGTGAAAGACCTCTTGTATAATTGGCCTCCCAGGATGCAATACTTCCTTCTCCACGCCTTTGCTTCCCTGGACATTGGGGTTACTGGACCCCTGTTCAATTCTTCCCATATTTCTTTCCTCCAATCATCCCCTGCTGTTATCTCTCCGATCAGGGTTTCCGTAGCTACTTGATCTGCCACCAACAGGGTTACCTGTCCGTCTCCCTCGAATTCAGTGGAACTAGCCAATTTTGACAGTCCATCCGCTTTCGTATTCTCTTCTCTTGGTACCTGTACCACTTCAAAAGTATGGAATTTATTTTTTAATTTCTTTACCTCTTCTAGATAAGTGATCATTCTCTCATCCTTGGCGAGGTACTCCCCCATGACCTGCTGTACTATCAACTGTGAATCGGAGTACAAGGTGACCTTTTGCGCCCCTAACTCTGCAGCCATGCTAGCTCCTCTGATCAGGGCCTCATATTCTGCACCATTGTTTGAGGTGGAAAATCGAAATTTGACAGCCACCTGCACTTCCTGACCCTCAGGGTCAATCAGTAATATCCCTGCTCCACATCCTAAGGCAGATGCTGAGCCATCCACATATACCTTCCATCCCTGTTCTTCTTCCACTCTGGTGGACTCTTGAATGAAATCCGCTAGAGCTTGAGCCTTGATGGCTCTCCTTGGTTCATAGTCTATATCATACTCCTGCAGTTCTACTGCCCACTTGACCATTCTTCCTGATAAATCTGCTCTCCCTAGCGTCTGCTTCAACGGGAAATTAGTCCTCACCATCACTTTATAAGATAGGAAGTAAGGGCGTAGTCGCCTGGCCGTCACCACCACTGCCAAGGCTGCCTTTTCCACCTCTGAATACCTTGTTTCCGCTCCTTGGATTACCTTGCTCACATAATATACAGGCTGTTGTGTGGAGCCTTCCTCTTTCATCAGGGCCGTGCTCAGGGAGTGTTCCCCTACTGAGAGGTATAGGAGTAGGACGTCTCCCTGAGTAGGCTTAGTTAATTTTGGAAGTTGTTCCAGATGGCGCTTCAATTCTTCAAAAGCCTTCTGGCATTGCTCATCCCATTCGAATCTTGACCCCTTCCTTAGCGTTCTGAAGAAGTGATGACTCTTCTCTGCTGATTTAGCTATAAATCTGCTAAGGGCTGCGATCCTTCCGTTCAAAGTCTGCAATTCTTTCAAATTCCGAGGGGGTTGCATGTCGAGCACCGCCTTTACCTTAACAGGGTTCACTTCTATCCCTCTCTGAGTCACCATATATCCCAGAAATTTCCCTGACCCTACTCCAAAAGAACACTTAGCAGGGTTTAATTTAATACCATTCTCTCGAATTACCTGAAATATCTCCTTCAAGTCGTCAATATGTCCCTCTGCCTTGACACTTTTAGCTAGCATATCATCCACGTAGACCTCCATATTCCTGCCTATTTGCCCTCGGAACACCGAGTCTACCATTCTTTGATAGGTGGCTCCTGCATTTATCAGTCCAAAAGGCATACGTACATAACCGAAAGTACCACATGTCACTATAAAGCATACCTTCGGTATATCGAGGGGGTTCAGCTGGATCTGATGGTACCCCTGATATGCGTCCATCATGCTGAGTAATTCGAACCCAGATGTGGCATCCACCAATTGGTCGATCCTGGGCAAAGGGTAGTGGTCTTTAGGGCAGGCTTTGTTCAAGTCCCTAAAGTCAATGCACATCCTCCACTTGCCAGCTCCCTTGGACACCAACACTGCATTCGAGAGCCATTCAGGGAACTGGACTCTCTTCACGTGCCCTGCATTCAACAATTTATCGATTTCCTCTTTTACTATGAGGTTCTTCTCCTTACCGAAGTTCCTCAACTTCTGTTTCACGGGCCTGGCTTTGGGATCCACATTCAGGTGGTGCATTGCTATTTCTGGAGGGATACCTGTCATATCCGTCGCTGTGAACGCAAAGATGTCTGCATTCTCCTGGAGGGTGAGTATCATCTTTCCCTGGAGCTCAGGGTTCATGTTCGTACCTATCCTGGTTGTAAATCCCTCCTTTCCTGGGTAGAGCTCGATGCTCATTAGCTCCTCGTCTGCTTTAACTTTGGGTTGCTCTTGTACTAGCTCACCCACTTTCTGTCTCTTCCATTCAGGGTCTTTTCCCTTAGATCTCTCCATTCCTCTGAACACGGCCCTGTCTGCTATCTTGACCGATTCCACATAACACTTCCTTGCCTCATACTGATCACCACATATCTCTCCCACACCCCCCAAGGTAGGGAACTTCATCTTCATGTGGAAGGTGGAGATCACTGCCTGAAAAATATTCAAGCTTGGCCGTCCCATTACTACGTTATAGGAAGATGGGACGTCTACAATCAAGAACTCTATGACTTGTACTCGACGATTAGGGGCAACTCCTAACCCTACTTGTAGTAACGCTGAACCAAGGGGTTGAATGGCTCCCCCTGAGAATCCATACAGAGCTGTTTCCACCGGTCTAAGCTTTATATTCAAGTCCATCTTCTTGAAACAGTCGAAGAGCATGATGTCGGCAGAGCTTCCAGTGTCTACAAAAATTCTTGCTACGTCGTATCCTGCTATATCCGTGGTAATGACCAGTGCGTCATTATGAATTTCTCTAGGCTCCCCAGCGTCCTCTGGCCCAAAATGGATGTCTGGGCCCTCTGCCATCTTTCCCACTTCATGGTGCTCTATATTTCTCTCATTCTTCAGCGACCGAACGCTCTGCTTTCTCTGCCTGAAGGAATCCCCATCAGCAGGGCCTCCCATTATCATATGAATAGTTCACCTCTTCTGAGGAGGGGGTGGTGGCTCCTCATTGCCCTTCCTCTGATCTCTCCTGTCGTCTTCCTGCTTCCCCTCGGGGTCCTTTCTCTTTTGACCCCTGGGGCCTTGTCGATCTCTGAAAATAAACTCTTTGAGGTGGCCTGCCTGAATCATCCTCTCTATCTCATCCTTCAGATGCCAACATTGGTTGGTATCGTGGCCATAATCGTTATGGAACCTACAAAACTTGTTTGACTTTGGGTTTTGGGGGCCTCTGCTTCTTGAGTAGGGGAATTTCATATCTGGATGGTCCCCTGCCACCTCTAGGACTTCGGCTGGCTCTATCTTCAGAGGGGTATATCTATTCGCCCCTCTCCTGGGATTCCAGGGCGCAACTTCCTCTCTTCTCACGTTTTCCAGTCTCTTGGAGCTCCGATGTCTCTCTGGACTTGGCCTTCTAAGTGGAATTTCTTTCCTCCTTTCTCCATTACCCACTATAGCCCGGGTCTCCGATCGTTTAGCTTTCCTTACCTCCTCCAGGGTGAGGTATTTCTCTGCTCTCCTCAACAATTCATCGAAAGTCCGAACCGGCTTCTTAGCTAAAGAGGTGAATAAATCTCCGTCACGCAACCCGTTGGTGAGGGCATTGATTTTAACCTCCGAGGAGGCTGTAGGTACTTCTAAGGCCGCTTGGTTGAATCTTTTCAAGAAAGCCCGTAAGCTCTCATTCTCTCCCTGACGCATGTTGAACAAAGTAAGGGTAGCTCTAGGCTGTCTCCTAGCGCTGGCGAATTGGTGCAGGAACAATTCGCTGAATTCGGACCATGAGTGGATAGTATCTGGTCCTAACTGCGTAAACCACTGCTGTGCAGCCTTGGACAAGGTAGTCAGAAATACTCGACATTTGACACCTTCTCCATACCGGTGCAGTAAGGCCGCGTTCTCAAATCTCATCAAGTGCTCATAGGGATCCGAAGTGCCATCGTATTCAAAATTTAAAGATTTGAAGTTAGAGGGCAGTTCGTCTTGTAAAATAGTAGGTGAAAATTGATATCCAGTGGTGTAAGAGGGTTTACTTACGTTGTCAGTAATATGTCTCTGCATATCCCTCATCTCTTTACGCAGGGCTTGTATCTGATCACTGACGGCCCCTTGATATGTGTCGTCCGTGCTTTCTCCCATCCCCGTATCCAGGGTGATATCCCCAAGGACTCTCTCTGCATCCCTCCGAAGGGGTCTTTCCAGGACGCTTCTCTCAGCCTGGGAAGGTACTTTCTCTTCTGGGTTTCGAGGGAGATCTTCGTTCCTGGAAGGGACTGGGACCGAATCGATGACATGTTCGGGTGGATTTGGTCGTGTGCCCTTATGAACAGGTTCAGGAGGGCGAAGTCCTCGAGCAGCAATTATCCTTTCCACTGATTGCGCTATCATCTCATCCAACTGATCTCGAGAGACGGTCAAGAGTTCTGGTTGAGTGTTAGGGTTATCCTTATTGATCCCACTCCCTGATGCTCCTGAGATACCTGGTGTGTCTCCATCCTGAGTGGGAGGGATATCCTCCGGTACGTGGTCTACTGGTTGATTCCCTAGATTTCGGTTTGAGGGAAAACCTGGAGGAGGGATATCTTCTGATGTGTGATCCATGGGACGTTTCCCTAAATTCCGATTTAAGGGAAATCCTGGAGGGGGCGGAGGAAAAGGAGGCGGAGGAGTGGAATCTCCTTTCTCCTTCGTCTGCTTTGTTGGATCTTGTCCTCCACCCATATCAGTACGGAACTTTTCTCACGCCTTAGCTTGAAATGTTCCCACAGACGGCGCCAGTTGATGCGTCGAAAAAGAACGCACTCGGATATCAGCCGTTCCTTTGCGAGCACTGTTGATCAAGGATGTAAATCGTCAATTTGTCCTCGACAATCTTCTCGTAAATCCAAAGATAACCTGCAAAAGTACACCGGAGGGGGCCTCCGGCGTAGAAGCTCCGACGCTCAAGTCAGAACTTATCGTAGGCGAAATCAAAGAGAAATTCCCCTGTATATCTAGGGGAATTTCGGCGAATATCGTGAAGTCTCTCTTCACTATTAGCGTATATTTTGTATGGCAGTGTGTATAATCAGTAAAATGTATGTATCGTAATAATAACTTAATCAAGAATGTGAAAATAACCTTCTTTATATACCTGGCCCCTCTCTGCGGAGAGGGAGAGACCTATTCTCCCTGAATTCTCGGCGTATATCTAGGAATTCGGCCTCACATCTCCAAGGACTCGGCTGATCCCCCTGAAGACTAGGCCCTTCAGCTTATCCAGTCCTCTTTTCGTGGGTTTGAACAAATCCCAGGACTTAGCCAAGGAAGACAGACTATAATTCCCTTCGTGGGCCAAATCTTCCCCAGCCCAAGACCTATTAATTTCTTCACATATGGGCCAAAGGCCCAATTTCTCTGATTTCTCTGATTCCTCTACTCGAACCCAGGGGGTGTATTAATCCTGTTTCTTCAATATATTAACCTAATTACAACTATCATAACTTATCCCGTTTCCACGTGTCGACTCCTCCGAGAGCGACATATTTATCTACATCAACTTTTTAAAATAAAATTTAAGATCAAATGCAATAAACTTTATGAAATTGATGGAGTAACAATTTTGGAATAAAACCATACATTCACTTTTTATAAATTTAAAAAATACTCTTAATTTCTAAGATATCTTTGTTATGGTTATAGGATCTTATTCAATAACGACAAAATTATTAATACATACGGAGTATAATTTTTTTAATTCCAAAAAAAGTTAAAATATCATTTATGCGTAAGATTATTTCATATATCATTACAAACCTCCAATTTGTAAATTTTAAAAATAGATAGACACATAATTAAAAAATGCATATCCAATGTGTGTCTAATCCCAAATTAAAAAAAAAAACACACACACACACACACAATTTTATGTGGTTAGTCCATATAACGTAAAGTTCTAATTTGACTGTGAAATTAATTCTCCAAATCAATTGGTACTTGATAGCGAGACTTAAAAAAAAATATATTCATATTAGTAGCCAATGCTGACAAAAACCACAACTCCACAAGCTATGAAGCTTTTGTCCAAGTGCCCCCATGTGCAATGATGTTGACTATACTGATAAATTAAAAGTTTTCTAAAATCTTCAACGGAAAATCAGACCCATAACAAGCAAGAAAGAAGACACCATGCTGCCAAAAATAATTGCCATGCAATTTAAATATTACTAGTCGAGTTTCTTGTGATTTAAAAATTATTCATATTCTCTAAAAACCAGTTATTCCAAATATTCTCCGAAAAATTTAATAAGTCTAAATTTTCTTTTTGGCTCGTCTAAGTTTAATATATAAATTTTTATAAATAAAAATATTGTTTTGATTAAGAATGCAAATACTCCTAATGAATATAAAATTGAAAAGGTCAAAGTTGCTACTCCTTTTGAGCCAACTGCCAACTCTACACTTATTATCATATCTATATCTAGCTGTGAATCTTGCTTTGCTTTGCTGGTTTTGCCCACACTACGCATACTCTACTTTTTTTTTTTTTTTTTTTAATTATCACTTCCCACCCAAAATTAAATGCAGGGGATAAATCCTCTGCTTCTGCTCTATCTTTCACTTTTTGCACCTTTTCTAATTTCTTCTCCTTCTATGTTTTCTCGTAAATTGCTAGAACGGTACAATTGATTGCATTTAGTGATTGAAATTAAATTTTAATAAATTAAATTAAATATTGAATAAAAAATTAAATTAGACAAATTGACATTAAAATTCAAGTATATCCACTTAAATGTTATACGCATATACACTCTTTTAATTCAGGAGTATAATATTATAGATAAAATAAAATAAATAATATATTTAATAATATTTAAAATAATAAATTCATAAAATTATTTCTTTAAAAAAGATGGATAAAAAACATGTAATTTAATAAAAGACCAATGCAATATTATAATATTATGTATATGTATATTTTTAATTCAATGGGGACAAACTTGGATACAATGAAAGTGTAAAATAAATAAATAAAATTACATGTATAATGGGAAAAAATAATTCAAAAGGGACGATCTCATTCAGTGTCGGATTGAGCATTTTGGATTTGGAGTACGAAAATTATAAATAATACTATACTAGTATTAAACACTTATTAAAATCATTCAACTCGATACAAATTAAATTAAAAAATACATTACATACAAATTAAATACAACTAAGTCCATAAAACTTTCATTGAAAATTTGTAGAATCACATTAATTTCAATAAAAAAGTAATAAAACAATCATTTAACATTAACTATTCACAATTTATTTTTATATTAGTTATACTATTTTCAAATAATATTTTTTTACATATTGGTTCGGGAAAAACTAGATGCATCATTAATAAGATTACAATATGAGAGTTGATCAAAGATTGCAACTTGCAAGATTAGATGATACTACATCAAATCCGTGCCCGCCCGCCCGCCCGCGTTATGTTTATCCTTAATTGCTTAATTAAATGATACCAACAAGTAGAAAAGTAACGTGTTTTGCGGTACTTTTTAGTGGAATAAAATTCATGCAAAATTTCCTCTCTCCCGTCTATTTGTGCATTCTCATTCAGATCCACTCGTTTTCTTTATTCCTTTCATTTCTTCCCTTTCGTTCCAGAGCTCTCTTCTCCTCTCTCTCTAGCTCTCGGAACACGATCACAATTCAGATTCAACAACCAATTTCAAATTCTTCCTGATTTCCCTATCCAATCTTCTTTCACAATCTCATTTCACACGTTGAAATTCATCAACGGAAGAAGGAACACTGATTTATTTGGATTCCATCACCATTTCCAAACCCCGGATAAACCCAAATTTTGTTTCCCCTTCTGATTTTGAGGGAAATTCATCTTCTGCGGGTTTGATTTCCGTTATTTTTTGTTTTGGGTTATGGTGTTGCTCTGAGAAAAAAAAAAAAGGAAAAAACGAATGGACATGGCGACGCAATTGAAGCGTGGAATATCGCGACAATTCTCAACGGGTTCGATGAAGTTGAGCGGGAAATTCAGTTTCCACCGGCAGAATTCGCACGACCCGAGGCGGAACAATTTCCGGTTTAGCTTCGGGCGGCAGTCGTCGATGGACCCCATAAGGCGGACGCCGGATGAAGGCGACGATGAGGCGCTCAAGGTGCCGGATAACCTTGATTCCACAATGCAGCTGCTGTTCATGGCCTGCAGAGGAGATGTCGCAGGGGTGAAGGACTTGCTCGATGAAGGAATTGATGTGAATAGTATTGATTTGGATGGGAGGACTGCGTTGCATGTTGCGGCATGTGAGGGCCACGTCGAGGTTGCCAAGCTTTTATTGAGTAGGAAGGCCAATATTGATGCTCGTGATCGATGGGGCAGCACGGTACTCTCCCTCTCTCTCTTTCCTATATTTTCATTGTGATGTGCATTTTGTTTGCTAAGTTGTTATCATATATGTTTTGGATATTGTATTGCAAAAAGGGGATAGATACTGTAAATTGTTAATTTGGCTATATCAAGAGGTCGATTATGGGTTTATTGCGTGCTGTTTTCATGTAGTTTTGGATATTGTATTGCAAAAAATGGATAGACACAGTAAATTGTTAATTTGGCTATATCAAGAGGTCGATTATGGGTTTATTGCGTGTTTAAATCATCTAGTTTTGGTATTTAGCTTTGTGTTTTCTTATTAATTGATTAGTAGAGCATAAGTATTCTTCATGAAATGGATTGATAAGATTATAGTAATGATATTTGCTTGTTGCTATTTTATTATTTGAGGGGAGTTGTGTGTTTTTTCTTTCTGTGGAATGTGCAAAACGTGTGTACTTTGAATAAGATAGATTTTTCGCACAAGAAAGCATGCCAAGTAAGATTTAGAAGGAGCTTCGTCCATGTTAATTATCCCTAATAAAATGGCATAGCAAGTGCTTTTTGGTGAGAACGGGGCAAACACGATTTCATATTACTGACATTTTCTTGTTTCTGAATGGTAAATCGTCATTAATTTCACAAAACTACCAATTTTCTTGTATGTTGTTCAACTTGATGATGATATAATCATCTTTTACTTTGCTTTGTGACAAGGATACTTCAAATGTTACTCTTGTCCTTGTGAAATTTGAATTGTCGTGTTTCATTGTGACCATGATAGGCTGCTGCTGATGCCAAATATTATGGAAATATTGAAGTTTATAATACTTTGAAGTCTCGTGGGGCTAAAATTCCGGTGAGTTTAAATATCACTTTTTTGTAGAAGTTTATTTTCTCTTTCCTGGGCACTCATGGAATTTATGTCATATTCCTAGAAAACCAGAAAAACGCCAATGACAGTTGCCAATCCTCGTGAAGTTCCAGAGTACGAGCTCAATCCATTGGACATTCAAATACGAAGAAGTGATGGCATCAATAAGGTATGTTCTAATTTTCCCTGCAGCTACTACATCATTTTTCTCAAAGAGATAAATTATACTACCATGTTAATTTTTTATTTTTTTGAGCAATGCTCTTTTTCGAATGGCTTAAATTTTAATCATTTACATGAAGTTCTTGCCTTCTGTAGATTTTTTAACTTGAAGGCCTTAAGTGATGTTCTAGCAGAAAATGACTTTTGGGCATCCCAAACAACAAACTCTATTTTGGAGTGTACTCTATCCTTCAATATGGAGTATTTCATTCTCTATATCAAAAATCTTTTCCAACACATATTATTAAATTCTCTATTCTAAAATTAATTTACCCAATTCAATTAAACAATACCGAGATATTAAAAAACCAAAAGCTTGGAAAATTAAATAAATGACATAATTTCGGCATTTATGTAATTTAAGAAAATGAAATATAGAGAAAATAGCAAATGACAACACTTGCTTCGGCATTTATGTAATTTAAGCATTTTGTATGAGTCATCATTTCGGGAAAATAGAAAAGGAAAAAAAGAAAAGAAAAAGGAAAAGGAAATGCCATTTCTGTAATTTTTTTAAATTTGCATCCTCCATAATCAAAACTGATCCTCCAAAAATGGAGGATGTCTGTAGCACGCTTGATTCTCCATCTCCATTTTACAGTATTGTTGGAGTGGGGCCATACTTTATTTTTTAAGAGATCCTCTATTTTGGAGGATTGTTGGAAATGCTCTTAGGAGATCTGCATATTTTCTTTATTGAATATACTTGCATTTCTGACCTCGATTGGTCTGATATTTGAATATTTTTGTTTGGTATCTGTGAACAGGGCTCATATCAAGTTGCTAAATGGAATGGGACAAAAGTTTCTGTAAAGATACTCGACAAGGATGGCCATGCAGACCCTGAATCTATGTACACTGCCTTCATTTCATTTCCTTATCTTTACTGAAACTTCTAGTGCTTATTTCTTTCTGTATTTTGTATCTTTTAACGTCAACATACACCTAATGCACTGCTGTCCAACTCATAATTGAATGAGAATTGAACTAACCATTATGTGAGTCTTAGATCATTTCTGAACCTGTAAAGTTTACACAAGTTTCTTGACTTATAACCATGCGTTAAGGCATTATCAAACAATTTAATCAAGAAGTTTGATAATTAGAGTGAAGCTGAGGATAGATTTATTAGATCTGATATTATTTTATCTATCATGCCTGTTTTCCTTTGTCATATATGTATCAAGCTGAATTCCCTTTTCTTGTTTTACTTCATGAACTGGACTTATGTTATATGTATTGCACTGCAGAAATGTATTCAGTCATGAGTTAACCGTGTTAGAAAAGGTTCGGCATCCTAATGTGGTTCAGTTTATTGGTGCTGTCACCCAAAATGTACCTATGATGATTGTTTTGGAGCATCATTCAAAAGTAAGCTCTCTCTCTCTCTCTCTCTCTCTCTCTCTCTCTCTCTCTCTCTCTCTCTCTCACACACACACACACACACACACCCACACCCGCTCGTGTGTACACACTAGAATCCTATCTGCCAATGCATATTCTATGTATCATACCTTCAATCATTCTATCTCCATACATGTTACTACTTACTACATGCTTTCATGCATATGTTTTCGAATGGCTGCATCGGTGTGCATACATATGCACTTGTCATATTTATCATACATGTAAGTCATGGTTAAGTTTGAGGGGGAAAATGCCTTCATTCATGGCTCATCCTTTGACTATGTAGGATGTTTGCCCTGCCATTTACTTTCTGTGCTTTGCCAACCTATATAATTGTGTTCTTTGACTTCATCATTGCCTACTATATTTAATCATTGCGGTAGATGAAATCAGATTTTCCAAGTGATATATATTTTTTTGGATTTGTTTAGTTTTTTAATATCCTTTTTTGCGGTGAGAGGAAGTACAATTCGAGAGGATATCCATATCTTCACCAGTATGGCTGCCCTTTGCTTACTTCTACTATTACTTTTCAGGGAGACCTTGCTAGTTACCTTCAGAAAAAAGGGCGTCTATCCCCATCTAAGGCATTAAGATTTGCTCTTGAAATTGCCAGGTAATCACAATTTCTTTAAAACACATCCATAAACTTACAATCCGTCTGTTTTGTTATCTACTCCAGAAAAATGTGGTGTACGATTGTTGTCCATCTATATTGTGTGGTCTTTTTTTAGTTTGTTTTTTCAATTTGCCACATTTTATTTATAGTTCTGTTTGTTCAATTGTGGTTCCTCTTTACTTCCCTTGCTGCTGCATGATTTTTTTTTTCCCACCTTTTCCTTGTTCTATACTACTTTCTCTCTCTCTCTCTCTTTCTTTCTGAAATTACAGATGATGTTTTGTGCAGGGGCATGAATTATCTTCACGAATGCAAGCCTGAACCAGTCATACACTGTGATTTAACGCCAAAGTAAGGCAACTGAGTGCTTAAGTTGGTCAGATTGTCTGAATAATCTTTTCCTTATATACACTGTTTCCGATGAATAAACTTTTTTTAACATTTGCAACTTTTGTAAGGTGCCAGAAATATTTTGCTGGATTTTGGAGGGCAGCTGAAGGTTGCAGGGTTCGGTGTTATTAAGTTGTCAACACTCTCACCTGGTAAAGCAAAACTGGTGCAGCCTGAGGCTATAGATCGTTCAAGTGAGTCTTTCCACATAAAAATAACTTGCTACTTAAGTGCCACCCCTTTTCCAGTTCTATTGGTTTCTTCATATTATGCATAATGTCATTCTTCGTCTGTAAAGTACCACATGATCTTATTGTTTTTTCTGCCTGTGTTGTATATAGATGTCTACGTGGCACCCGAAGTTTTTAAGGATGTAATATTTGACAGAAGTGTGGATGTGCACTCCTTTGGTGTGATGCTATATGAGGTATACTTGATTTCAGCTTCCTTTATTACCTCTTTTTAATTACCGTAATTATAATGCCAATGCGGTTTCTTGCTAATGCGAGTATTTGTGACAAAGTTTTTGGCAGACTGATGCTTGTTGCTCTTTCTACAAAATGCATTATTTTTTCAACTATGTATTGGCGATTCCAATTTTAAGTGCCTTATTACTGTCTGACGGAAGCTTATTGCATATTTTCTACATTAAATCTGTACTCCAGCATTAGTATTTAGTAAAGATGAAAGATTTGATTATAAAATTTTCAAGAATGTAATTTATGGTACTTATTATTTTGTCAAATATTTCCCGCCGATGTCTTAATAGTTGATTTATTTTCCATGCATCTACCTGACATTTCTACAATCATACAAGAGTTGTATGATATGATAGGTGAAAGACTTGATGATCTGGGATGCAATTTACGACTCTTTATACTAATTTTTTGCCAATGCTTTGTGATGATTCTTATGTTCAGATGATGGAGGGGTCACCACCATTCTCTTCCAAGCCTCCGGATGAGGCCGCTAAGATAATGTGTTTAGAAGAAAAGAGACCTGTATTCAAGTCAAAATCTAAATCATTTCCTTTAGAGCTAAAAGAGTGAGTCGTTCTCTTAATCAAAGATGACATGCATTTTAACTTACTAAATTCAAGGTTGTTTACATTGTTCAATACTACAAAAAATAGCGAAACATTGTTCTGTCCTTATTTGGAGAGGTGAAAGTCCTGATAAAAATGATTGAATTAAAACCGGTTTAAATGTATAGTTGGTGTTCAATAAGTGAAGTATCTCTTCACTAACAATTGTGGTGTATATATATCCCAGGTTGATTGAGGAATGCTGGCATCCAGATAGTACAGTAAGGCCATCGTTTCATGAGATAATAATTCGATTGGATAAAATCGTTGTCAACTGTTCGAAACAAGGATGGTGGAAAGACACTTTCAAACTCCCTTGGTACGTTTATCATCTCTCTATATATGTTGGAATAAATTGAGCTTGTTTCCAATGATTGACGAGTTTCCTTGTGCAGGAAATGAGAAGTGACACGTGCTATCTTTCCGACTAGAAAATAAAATCAGAAATTGTGGATATCTAAGCTTGTTGAAACGAACAATGTGGATGATACCGATTAATGTGAAACGAGGATACAAATTAATGTGATGGAGAAGAGGGTTGCTGGACTATTGGAGGCCCTATCGTGTATAATATACCAATAATGAAATTTATTTTCTGGAAAATCTTGTGATGAATCACTCGGGGAATGAACAAATAAGCTGAAGAGCAGTGTGACAATTTTTTTACACAGATTTATGACAATGTTGATATACAGAACATGGATTTTATTATAAATTTTGTAGACGAAGTGAGTAATATTGATCATATTATAAATTTTGTGTTTAAAAATAATTAATAAGAAATAATAAAAAATTGTGTGAGACTATGTGATAGTGTATATTTTTTAAATGTTGCCTTAAAAATTGATACTCGCTTCATTTTTTTTAAGATGTCATTTTAGGTTTTATCACACATATTAAAATTATTTTCTAATGCCAAAAATTTCCCAAATTAATGATAATTAACCTCATCATTAATTGTGCATTGACAAAGAAAAAATTCATGGTATTGAAGGATAACCTAATGTGAGTTGGAAAATTAGAATCTACATTTAATGATGATGAATTTTTTTATTTTTTTTTTAACGGTGAAGAAAAGTGTATTCAAATAGAGTACAAGGGGTACTAGTCCATACATTTTACAAAGTGTGAAAATGTGAATCGATCATTTCAAGTGTTTTTACTCGATAGTACAGAGAAAGGGATCGCAAAACCAAGTCGAAATCGACACATTTTACAAAGTGTGAAAATGTGAATCGATCATTTCAAGTGTTTTTACTCGATAGTATAGAGAAAGGGATCGCAAAACCAAGCCGAAATCGACGAATTATTCGGCCGCAGGTTCCGTCCTCCAAGCCAACCCCACATCTGAATTTTAATGCGTTCCAACGTCTTCTTAACCTCTTGTTTTTCGCCCCTGAATCTTTTGTTATTGCGGCAATTCCAAAAGCTCCCCAATAACGCAAAACCAAAGACTAGACATGAATCTTCTCTTCGTCTTCCTCGACCCGAGAGCCTCAATATGTTGCAATGAGTGAATAGACAGATTATTGTGAGGACTTAAAATTACCTTAAGCCATTTATAACATCCTTGCCACACCGATGAAGCGAACTCGCAATCCATGAATAAGTGATTATTGCTCTCCTCCATAATTTCGCATAAGTTGCATAATGAATCCGTGGGTGATATTTGGACGCCCATTTTCCTTAGGTTGTCGACAATGACTATTCTCCCCTTCATCGCCTTCCACACGTTCGTCTGTACTCTTCTTGGCGCGTAATTATTCCATAAAGCCTCGAATTCTGGTTTCTTTTCTGTCCTCTCGGTCTCGTCTATCACCTCCTCGAACACCAGCTGGTACGCCATAGCCGTGGAGTATAAACCTCTTGGAGCGAACGCCCATTCCCATGTACCCTCGGTCCCCTGTTTCAGTTTTTGTATGTCCAATAAAGCAATCAAACAAGTTAAACTCTCATTCTCCTCATAATTCAATTCTCTCGCCCAATCCCATGCCCAGTACCAACCTTCCCCAGCCCAGTACCCCATATTGCTCACTGAGTTCTCTTGCTGATACCCCATATTGCTCACTGAGTTCTCTTGCTGATTGCTAACAGCATATAGCATGTGAAACCTCTCTCTAAAAAAGCCTCCCCCTCTACCTATTCATCTCCCCAAAATGATGTTTGTTCCCCATTTTCCACTACTCTGGTAATCCTATTTCTAGGCCTATTACCTCTTATGTTTTCATAAATATTTTTAAGTTCCTTCCACCAACTCGATTCACCCCCCACCCCCTCGTCTTCCTTGCCTAAATCCATTTACCTCCAGCCCCAACAACCCCCCATATCTCGATTTCAAAACCCTTGCCCATAGACACTCACCCTTATTCAAAAACCGCCAAATCCACTTCCCTAATAATGTCGTATTAACGGTATTAAGATCTCTGATTCATAGCCCTCCGTTTTTTTTTTCTCAACACATATTTCCCCCCAGCTTACCCAAGGGATCTTCTTCTTATCCCCAATCCCCCCTCCCTTTAGTTTGACCGATGAACTACGTGGGAAAATGGACCTTCTTTCTTTTATTTTCAGCAAGATTTTTTTAAAGTCACAATTCCATTCAGTTCAAAAAGTTTCTTTGGATTTTTCTTAACTCACTCAACACTGATTTTGGTAGTTTGAAGTTTTGTTAAGCATCCCAGTCAGGACGTCGTCTTATGGTGATTAAGGCCGACATTTAAACCCAGGAAGGCCATGTGTAGATTTCCAGTAGTGCATCCGAGAAATTCAGCCATTGCCTGCTTATCTCCTTCCCTCATTTGTAAACCGATAAGCTTACACTTGTTGAAATTCACTCCCAATCCTGAAATAATTTCAAACAGCCACAAAGGTGTTTGATAGTACTTACCTCCTCCCATTTTCCATTACATAAGAGTACTGTGTCGTCAGCATATTATAATAGTGCCACTTCGATTTTATCTCTGCCCAAACAAACTGGATTAAATGCGCCAATGCTCACTGCCTTATTCGCCAAACAATTCAACCCTGCTGCAATTAGGAAGAGAAAAGGCGACAAATAAGAGTAAGCAGTAGGGGTGTGCAAAGTATGGTTCAGACCGATCAAACCGACCGAACCAAACCAGGCCATTAAATATGGTTCGGTTTTTAGTTTACGGTTCGATTTACGGTTTTTAGAATTGATTTTTTTTTAGTATGGTTTGATTTACGGTTTTCACTAATGAAAAACCGCAAAAAACCGAACTTGTTTTATATATATATACAATATATATTATATAATATTATCTAAATAAATATTATAGATTTATAATTTTTATATTATATAATCCCTAAACTAGTAAACTCAAGACATTTTTCAAGCCCAATTGCCCAAATTCAGAAACCCTACTCATTCTCTTCTATTAGTATTTAGCGCTTCTACGTGCATGACGATGACGCTCTCAGCTCTCACAGTTTCACTCAATCTGAAATCTCGAAGAAGACAAAAGTTTGTTGTTTCTTTTTGTGGTAATTTAGTTATTTTTTAACAACTAGTTTGTGAATGTTGTAATAGCATTTCATCTATTCGAATTATATTTTGAATTATTGGGATTTCATTTTGTCTATTCTATTGAGATTGTGTTTTACAATTTTATTAATTATTGTGTATAGGGGAAAAAAATGAGCAAAACTACGGTTCGGTCAAAACCGACCGAACCACCCGAAATATTATGGTTTCAAACTGAACGGTTTTTATAAATACGGTTTGGTTAACGGTTTTTAAAAAAAAGAACGATTTATTGTTTGGTTTACAATTTACGGGCGGTTTGGTTAACCAAACCGAACCATGCACACCCCTAGTAAGTAGTGATAATTTTTTTAAAATGTCGTAAGTTAACTTATTAAGTGAATAATGTAAAAGGCTAAAATCTATATATATATATATATATATATATATATATAAAAACAGCCAAGTCTGACTGCAGTCAATTCCCGCCCAATTTGCGGTGGGCCCAACTTTTCCTTTTTTTTTTTTTTTTTCTGTTTTAGTTTTTGTGTTATGTCATTCATTCACTCATTTTTTTTTCTATTCGCAGCCCAATTACAAATTAATTATTAAAAAAACATTTGTAATTAAGTATACCCCTATAAATTTTAATTATTAAAAAATATTTATAATTAAGTATACCCCTATAAATTTTAATTATTAAAAAATATTTATAATTAATTTGTGTATTGTTGGGATATGAATCCTAGAACAAGTCCTAATAAAAGATAATGATGAAGTTTTGATAAGCCAAAAGTAGTTTGAATATTTTCTAAGTGTTGACTGATCTAGTCTAGTTAAGAGAAGTCATCTTGTACAGACCAGTAGAGTTCACACAAGAATTGTTAAGCATAAAACAAAAGACAAGTACGAAGTATAAGTACTGTTCATATTAATTGATTAGATTGTTATTGAGCTATATTAATCATTGTATAGAAGCTCATTATTGTTTTCATATGTAATTGTATATTGATGTATAGATTCTAAGTTGACTAAGCTGTGTTATAAAGCTTAAAGTAATGTAATAGTCTTGTTAGGATTAGATTAGTTATTGCTAAGTCTACTACTGAAGAAGGAAGCACAAGAAGAAGAAGGATGAAGTCTACTGTTGAAGACAAGTGCGACTACAAAACTCAACAAGACAAGTCAACAGTCAACATGAAGTTAGTTACTCAAAACGCGTATGAAGATAAGGATTGAAGAGTTAGTTAGAAATAACTAATTAACAATAAACGCGTGGATGGATAAGCTGAAGAAGTTAGAAGTTAGTTTTCAAGAAAAGTTGGTTACAACTAACAAGTTCTTGAATTCAGAAGTCTATAAATACCACAAGGTATTGATCGATTGAAGACTACTGATACTACTACATACTGAAGCATTATTGAAGATTCAAAGAAGAAATCACTCACAGAGTTTTGAAGTTCAGAAAGCAAGTCTGCAAGACAAGTGAAGATCGAAGAAGACTGCTACTGAATAGAGAAGTTTTATTTTTACTGTTTCAAGTTGCTAGATACTTGTAAATCTTTAGTTAGATCGAAGATATATCTGGTGATATAGTCGAGAAGATCTAAGTCTTATTTCTTGGGACTCAAAGCTACAAGAACACATTACTCCATTGGACGAGTTAATAAGAACATCACAACTGGGTTTGTGAGAGTGGATGTAGACAAGTTGTCGAACCACTATAAATCTCGTGTTTGATTTACTTTACTGTTTTGTTTGTTGTTTAATTGATTAGCTGTTTGATTAATTGAATTACATATCTGAACAAGACTAGTTGAGTATACATAGAACAGAGTTCTCGAAATAAGTTGAGTATAAACTAGAATTGGGCTCATTGTTATATTCTGATTTCCGCATTGTACTTTGATATATCGAAAGATTTTTGAAAAGTCTATTCACCCCCCTCTAGACATTTTCACTAGCTTACTCGTTATTAAACTCAACTTGGGGACCTACATGTATATTTGTACATATACTTTTGTTTCTCAAGATTATATATAGATTTTAATTATAAGTTAAAATTTGTATGAGATAGTTTCATGAATCAATTTCGTAAAATTGAATTTTAATTAATTACTTTATTTCGTCACAAGTTTCCATCTTTTCATTTAGATGTCTCACAAAAAAAAATTCTCATTTTATTTGTGTATACATTGTGAGTACTCTAACTCTTTTACTCTTAAATTATTCTACACTCCATTTTATTCCCTCTCTTCAATCATATCAATTTTACTACACCTCATTTTATATTAATGCTTTTCAAATTCTGTGATAATTAGACGGATGGAGTAATATTCCATCAATAATTATAAGTGAAAATAAATTTTTAAAAAATGTAATTGAAGCTTCATTCACAAGATGAAATCAATGATATGATTTCACATAATATTATTGTTCTTCAAATTCTGTAAAATTCAAACAATTGAAAATTTTAAATCGTACAAATGTATTCTATAAAGAGAAAATTTATAAAAAAGGCCATTTAGGCACCTAGCTTCTTAAATAAAGACAACTTTTATAATCTTTTTAAAAAAGGACAAAAACATGTGTAAATAACCATTTATGCCCTTACATTTAAATTTGAAGAATAACTATTTAATTTATATAATAATGAAACAAGTCATACATTCCATATATTTCGCCAGCATTCTGTTTAATATCACGCATATGGAAATAAGAATCTCACCTTCCTTATTTCGTTTGCAATCTGCACGATTCATACGAATTTTCAATTAAAGCAATCCTACTTTCCAAAAAACCGCCTTAATTCAGAATTCCTCGTCCCTCAGAATCTGTTTATCGTGTTCTGCATTTTTTCTAGTTTATTGCATCGCCTTCTTTTCTAGTTTATCGTCCCTCAGAATCTGTTTAAATCATACACATTTTTATCAGAATTTCAAAACTCAAAATTTTAAAAATCAAATTTCAAACTGTCGAAAGCCCGAATCTAATTTAGAAAAAGTATAGCCTTTAATCACGCGATCAAGACACTGGACTTTTTCTCTTATTTCCACTCCCGGTTTCTTTCATGGTGCCGGGCCGGCCATTATCAGAAAATATCATAAATTAAACCCCTAACTTTGAAATATCATAAATCCCCATGATCGCAAATCTCGATTAGGTTTCATCAATTGATGAAATGCATCTCGTTCGTCTCCTAACTCACCGATGGATTTCACCGAATTGGAAGCAATCGAGGGTTTGCGTTGGTCGTGGCATTCATGGCCCACTCCCTGGCCCGAAGTTCACCGACTGCACATGATCAAGAGACTTTCCACGCTATCGTTTCTTTATATTCCTAGGGGATTCAAACTTCACCGATTTCTTCATTATGGATGACGGACGCGAAGCCGCCGGAGATATAGTAGAAACTTTTAATTCCAAGGGTCAGATGAAGAGTTTTGCCAAGGGTATGATTTTTAATTCCACACGTACACACATAATTTGCAAAGAATTTAGGATTTTTTGAGATGATTTTAATTTAGGTTCAATTTGCTCCGTTTTCGTGTAATTGTGATGATTTACGTGCGCGTTGCTGAAATGTAGTTCATGATTATTTGTTATTGGTTTGGTCAAGGGATAATGCAGATCTTATTTTGCATATGTATACGTATTTTTGCATAATCACATTCTAATATGAAGACACCGTACTATTTTTTCTGCATTATTCATTTTATTATGCAGTTTTAGATTTCATTGTTCTGCATTATTCATTTTATTATGCAGTTTTAGATTTCATTGTTCTGCATTACTCATTTTATTATGCAGATTTAGCTTTTATATTACTTTTCCAACCATGGTCTAGGGAGCAAAATGTTCTTCTCACTTCTCACTTCTCACTTCGTCTTCTTCCGTACTTCACGACAAAATTAAGCTCTTCTGACCGGTGTTGATTAATTTTAGGAAGGTTTTAATTAATTGCGTAATTCTTGGAATTAATGAGCTGATAGAGTCAGTCAGCTTTTAATTTCAAACATTTGGTTTTAATTAATTGCGTAATTCTTGGAATTAATGAGCTGATAGAGTCAGCTTTAAATTTCAAACATTTAAAGAATTTCTCCATATTAATTCTGAATTTAATGTATTAAGGGCATGGTGGTACATTTATGTGCCATTTTGTCCTTATTCTGAAACTATTTTGAATCATGTCTTTATTTAAAAAAACACTAGGTGAAATGACCTTTTATGTGAAATCCCCTTCTATAAATAATGAATTAAAATTTATTAATTATCAATCCGTCGTGCAACGCACGGGAGAATTACTAGTGACATCTAAAAAGAATTGAAGGGTGTACATATTACATACTACTCCCTCCGTCCCAAAGAAACTTTCACATCTACTTTTTAGATCCTTTAGAAACTCCACCCATACAATATCTAAAATATTATATTTAATGTCATTATTTTTGTGGTACATACATACACACAAGTCAAGTCACTTATTTATTTTTTTATAAAATTATATCTCAACATTCTATTTATTATAATATTTTTTAAAAATGGGGTGAACAGTAAGTATGAAAATTAATTCGGACAGAGGAGTACTCCACATTTTTAAAAAAAATGTGTAGTACAATTTTTAATTTTTTTACTTCAAATGACATTTTCAAAAATAAAAAATAAAAATGGGACAGGTCTAAATACACTGCGCCACAGCTGATCTCACCCACTCCAAAGCCGCGCTCTTTCATCATCAACCCAAAACCTCTCCAAACCCCTCGTCCAAGACAAACATTACTGTATGTATGTATGTAACTATTATTCAGATATAAATTCTCAGGCACGGAACCGGAGTTTTCTTCACCATTTTTTCTGATCATCTTCTTGCTGCTTTCATTTACAACTGTAAGTCATTTCTCTGCCGCACGCGCACACACAACACCTGCATAAGCGCTAATTTCAGCTGGATATAGCAAATGTTCTTTTCGATTTTTGTTTTTCTTTTACTCTATTTCGAAATTAACTTGCTGAATGTCTTGAGTTGTGGATTTCTTGCATTATTACATTTACTGATTGTTACTTACATTTGCTTGATATTTCGTTTCCACGAAATCATACTTTGTACCAGTAGCATGTTGGCGTGTTTGTTATTTTTTCTGGATTGTTGTATTTGAGTTTTGACACATCACTAGTTTTGTTATGTTGCTTTAATTGAACTTGAGGTATATTTGGGTTTCTAATCAGGCAATACACACGCATGCCTACATATAGAGGGTGGTCTGTGTGTGTGAGTGGTGAGAGTATTCTATGAGCTTCTTTGTGGTCTCAACAAATGGATAGATAAAAATGAACCGACATATAAATCATCTTTTCTTGTTATTACTTTAATGTAGAATTAGCAAATGGACTTATTAAAGATTCAAAAGAGGAATCCATGGTATGCCTGGGAGTGTTAGATGGTGAACTGGTTTATGGGGTTACACAGTCTAGTGTTTCTTAAGAAAAGATGATACTAATTGTTCCTCAACATGGTTCCAGTTCTGATGCCTTGGGAAATTGTTATGTAAAAAGAAACCCAGATAGCGCAACAATATAATTGTACCAAAACTTAGTTTTACACAGTCATTTTTGTTGAATGACTGCCTTATTTTGAAAAGTATTTTTAAGCTATTATAATAGAGAATCATGTAATATTACTTAACTACAATGCGCTCCCTCATGGTTAGGCAATTATTTTTGGAACCTTGTTCATGAATCTTTTTAAAAATAAATATGTGGCCATGTAGGACCTTTTCCTTGGCTAGCTCATATACTTATCTTTTGGTTTAGGTGGTCATTCAAAAGTTTAACAATTCTTTATTGTGTAATCTGTAACAATATTCTCTGTAAAGTATAAATTCAATCCATTTCTTGAAGAGGTGGCGAGTACTTGATTGTATTCTGATCATGTTTATTAAGCGATTTCCAAAACAATCAAAATATGGAATATTCTGGGGTTTGCTTTACTGGTTATCAGAATTAGGTTCTCCTAAATTGTTCAATAAGCCAGTGGCAGCATCTTACTGTATAGTAACTATAGTTAGCCTCTGCATGAGGAAGCCGAACTTCAAAACTTTGTTGTGCCCTTCCCAAAAGAATTGTATGGTAACTTTCTGGGAAATACATTGCATTTATTGATTAATGTACAATCGTTTGATGGGATGAATTAAATAGATGCAGTTAACTGTTATTATTCTATACAAATCAATGTTGATCTTTCAGAAGTTCTGTTACTAATTATGGGTGACTGGTGTACAATTGCGTCATGGATCACATGATTACTTTCAGTTCCATTTGGTTCCCTGTATAAAGTCAGACAGATGCTTCAACCTTAAGACTCATTTTTCTGTACAACAAACGTTTTCCTTGTCCTCTTATATTTACTTCATTTGTTGTAATATTTTGACCACATGGATATAATATTCAAATTCAATTTTCTTAGTGATTTTTCTTTGTTATTCCAAAGCGTTTTCTTGGGAAGTCTAACACTGATTTTGTTTTCAAAGGGAGAAAGTGATGGCTTCCAGGGCCATTTTAAAAAAGCGGAAGGCTGTTTCTGATTACTTGAATGCCGCTGTTCGTTCTGCGCAAACTCTACAAACTCTGGGTCAGGGGCAATCTTCTCAGTGCTTCGATTCGCGTGGTTACACCTTCCTTACACACCACACTTCCCACAATTCAGACCAATTGAGAGAGAATGACGAAAGTCAAGCTTTTAGAAAGAAATCACTGGATTTCTTAACCTTAGGAATCTTTGGGTATAGACCTTATGGAACTGCAGCATTCAGACATGGGAATAGAATGCCAGATTTCAATAGCTTGATGGGTGTTAAGTTGATGTCACAGTATAGATATTTTGGTTCCACAGCAACTGCGAGGCAGCCTGATATGGGAAGTGATGATGAAGATAATGAGAATAAGACTGCAAAAAAGAAAAAGGAAGCTTCACCTGAAGAATGTGATCAAGCTGTTGTGGGCCTGAGTACTGCAAAGGCCAAAGCGAAAGCTAAGCGGCTTCAAGAATCTCAGAACACACCGATCTTGAAGAAACTATGGGTCACGTTTCTAGGCATTGGTCCAGCTCTGAGAGCTGTGGCTTCCATGAGCAGGTCATATTCTTTATCAACATATAATTTTTTTCCCACTTACTTGTTGAACTGACTGCAAAAGACATCCTTTATGTTTTTTGTACTTTCAGGGAAGACTGGGCCAAAAAACTAGTCCACTGGAGAAAAGAGTTCGTGTCAACATTGCAGCATTACTGGTTAGGTTGTAAGCTTCTGTGGGCTGATGTGAGGATCAGTTCAAGATTATTGCTGAAGCTTGCTGGTGGAAAGAGTCTCTCCAGGAGGGAGAGGCAACAGCTTACAAGAACTACTGCTGATGTTTTTAGGCTGGTTCCATTTGCTGTTTTTATCGTTGTCCCATTCATGGAGTTTTTGTTGCCTGTTTTCCTGAAGCTCTTCCCAAACATGCTTCCATCTACCTTCCAGGATAAGATGAAAGAAGAGGTATGCACTCGGAAGTTGATTGGCGTGTATGGGATGCGTATTACATTCTCTGTTGTCGATGTGGTATTACCAAGGCTTGCCTATGTTATTGGCTATTCAACTGAATTTTGTGTTTATCTTGCTTCTGGTAGTAACTTCTTTAGCTCAAGTCCTAACAGTAGTCAGATCCGGAAATCTATGCAGCCCTAATTGAAAAGATTGTACTGATCTTTACTCACCAGGACAATAATATCATTGCTGCCTCTTTAAAAAATATGCAATTTTTGGTAAATCCATAATTATATTATGTATGGATTTCTAAATTAATGGACCCATTCTCATTCTATCTGAGTAGCCTTGGAAGTTACATGGTGAACAATCTCAAGCAGATTGTAAAATCAGGATTTGGCTTGGGGGAAGATTCAGCCTCAACACAATAACTAGTTTGCTGCATCATGTGGAACTTTCTACATTAGTTCTAGGCACTTTAAATTCAATATTTTCCATTCTTCCATGCCACCTTCCGTGTGTCATCCTAAGGAATGCACCTATGCAGGATAGTTTGATCTATCAGTTATCCAAAGGCTACCTCATGGGTTTGCTGAAAGTACATGTTCCTCTTATAAATAGAAGATTGAGTTTTTATTTTCAATATATCAGTCACATATACCTGCAAAAATAGAAGTTCTTATGAAAATGACATTCTAATTTAAGATGTTTCATTTCATCCAAACTTCTGAAAATATATCTTCTAGTGCAATGTCATGCTGAAATTTATTGAGTTCCATAAACAAATATGTGCTATTCCTCTGTTAATCGTGGCCTATCTCTTGTTTCATACTTTCATTGAGATGCTTTGTTTGTATATTTTGATGTTTTGTAGGGTATAAGCAGGAATTCCCCCTATTGTCACATCTAGGATTTACATATACAACATATACACTGTCAAGGGGGAATTTCTTATTAGTTAGGTTAGGTATTTCGATTCCAAAAAAGGTAAAAAATAAAAACGGGGTTGTTATATGTATGAAAGAGTATACAATAATAATGTGTTTGGTAAATCAAATACCATGGTCTAATAATTAAACATTCTGATTAGTTGATAATATTAAGATTAGTTGGGAAGTTTGTGAAAGATTCCTGTAAAAGGTTTCATTAGCGCCCAATTCATTCGTGTCGAGCAGACCTTGTTGTTGTCAGAATTCTTAATTCATGAGCTGTAGGGAGGGATTTATGTCACCACAAACAGAGACTTCATTGCTTGCCATATCTCTTTCGATTTATGTAACTAATATTCTGTGGTCTTTTGTAGTGTGGTTGTTTCCCCTTGCATGTGCCTAGTTTGGCTTGTAGGTGGGGACCATATTTGCCTAAAATTAGCTTGAACAATGCAGTGCTAGGATACACATGCAGTAGCATTCTGAAAATTTGAATTTTTCTGCCCTTTTTGGTTTTATTCCTTTGAGCATTCTGCATCTGTAATGTTAAAAATGTAGGAAGCACTGAAAAGGAGGTTGACTGCCAAAATAGAATACGCAAAGTTTCTTCAAGATACAGTCAAGGAAATGGCAAAAGAGGTCCAAAATTCAAGAAGCGGAGAAACTAAGAAGACAGCTGAGGATCTTGATGAATTTTTGAGCAGGGTTAGTGCAAACTCAACTTGTCAAAGATTCTGCCTCCATTTTCAACAAATTTTGATGAATTATCCAATACAGGTTAGAACTGGAGCTCGTGTCTCAAATGAAGAAATTCTAGGTTTTGCTAAGTTGTTCAATGATGAACTCACACTGGATAATATCCGCAGGTTTGCATTCTTGTGATTGTAGTTGTATCTCATCACTTTGTTCATATTAATCGTTATGGTGTTTGCAATTTAATTTTCTAACAGGTCTCGTCTAGTCAATATGTGCAAGTATATGGGGATAAACTCAATTGGGACAGATGCTTTTTTGCGGTATAATCTGCGGAAGAGATTGCAAAGGTGTGCCATTTACCATTCCTAGTAGAGTGTGTGCTATTCAGTCTTTTTTGTCTCTTGGGAACTGCACATATGATTTTAATGGTTTGCACTTTCAAAATCGTCATTGTTGAAGGGTCATAACTTATGGACTTATGGTACTGCACAACTGTATTATCTATAGATGGATATGTTATGATGATAAACTACACCCTTTTTTCTAGATGTGGGTTCAGTTGTATTAATCATAATTACAATTGTGTTTGGTCAAAACATGTTTCTTTGAGTAAATAAGTTGGGCTAGTCTTATGTGAAATATTGCATACATGCATTCCATTCCATTCCAATTAGACCAAGTCAAAACCCTAAGTCCATTTAGCCCAAAAGTTAAATCAAGACAATTTAAAAAAATTCGCGGGTCATAAGCCTGGATTCGGGTTGCCCAGAAAATTCGCGGGTCGCAAACAGGTGGTTTACTACATGACCAAAATATTGTTACTACAAGGCCAAAATATTACCACTACAAGGCCAAAAATTTAATACTATATGTCAAAACATTCTGACAAATTCACCCAAAAAATTTAGTGTCCAGAATATTTTTGGACATGTAGTAATACACTTTTCACATTGTAGTGATAAAATTTTGGTCTTGTAGTAACATTGTTTTAGTCATGTAGTAGTCGAATAAGTCAAAATTATTTTAGTAATTTTGCCCAAAAAAAATAAGTGTCCAAAATATTTTTGTACTTGCAGTGATACACTTTTGGCCTTGTAGTGACAAAATTTAGGTCTTGTAGTAACATAGTTTTGGTCATGTAGTAAGATAATATTTTGAGAGCGAAAATAAATATTTTAATTAAAGTTGACCCGCTTTAACCCGCGTTGACCCACGTTTGACCCACAAATTTTGACCTAATTTACCTTAATTGGTCAATATTGCATATAAGTTTTTGTGAAATAAGTTACAATTTGTAAATCTCATTTTCCACCTCAAAGCATCTTTGATCGGTCCTTTTCTTTTCCCCATTCTAAGTGTTGAAGCATGCTTTTATTTTATCCTTAAGTTTTGTTGGATTTGCCCATTACTCACGTGAAGAGATAACACCAGGTGCTTAAAGTTCCAGTTGATATTTTTCTTACGATTAATCAATGTCCTGTAAAATTTACATGAGTTTCATGCATTTCGTTATATTATGCTGGAAGCCTCGAAGGCAGTACAAGATTTTCTTAGCAGCTGTGCTTTATTTTATGCAAAAGCCTTATCTTACAGCTACATTGGTAGCTGAAAAGAATAGCATAAGCACTAGAGATGGTGCTCCCAGATGCTGTTTTTAGTATAGTAAATTACTGAAGGAGGGCATGCCATTGTGTGCATATTGGAATTATGCTGTTACTTGGGGAAGAGGATTGTTATGTCGTTCCTAAGAAAGAAAGATCAGTAATTAGGCGAACATCTGACGCTTCTCTTTTTGGTCAATTCTGTTAAAGCTTGAGTACATACTTGGAGTTCACTGTTTTCTCTTTTTCAGCATAAAGAATGATGACAGATTGATTCAAGCAGAGGGTATAGAGTCTCTATCAGAGGCTGAGCTTCGTGAAGATTGTAGAGAAAGGGGCATGCTTGGAGAACTTTCAGTGGAGGAAATGCGCAAACAGGTTTGTATCACAAAAAAAGTACAGTACTTACAGAAGTTAGAAGCATATGAATTGGGTTGTAGGCTTTATTCGTGGACCCTGCTGTATTCTTTCCCTCTCAGCTTATCTACCATTTTTTACCTAAACCCTAAAATAATTTGTTTGTTTGCTTGAATTATCTGTGAGTAGTGCACTAGTGCTGAAGTTTATTGATTAGGACATGATATGTTTGATTATGTGCATAAGTTCGAAACTACTGTCCTGGATGAAAATGTGAAAGAAAACTCTTGGGAAATTTAATGGTGCAAAATGTCAATTATTTGGTGAATTTTTCATATGCCTGATGACAATGTTTCAACTAGTAAGTTATAGGAGCTATTAAATCTTTACAATTTTTTTTTTCAATTAAATCTTTCAATTAACAAGGCTCTAGTCCACTTTCTCTTTCCCTGTATGGAAATTTTATAAACTGGCATCTTTTAGAAAGCTTTTTCTGAACTATATAAACTAACCATTTTTTTTTCCAGCTGCGAGATTGGCTAGATTTATCTTTGAACCACTCTGTTCCATCTTCACTTTTGATTCTTTCCAGGTTGTGATTCCCAGCTTACATTCTCATTGTCCTATATTTTTTTATGTGATTCTTAAACAGCACCTGATATTTTGCTATTGCTGTTTGCAGAGCCTTTACTCTCTCAGGAAAGCTGAGGCCAGAGGAAGCAGTTCAAGCCACACTATCTTCACTCCCAGATGAGGTTGTGGATACCGTTGGTATTACATCATTGCCCGCTGAAGATTCTGTTTCAGAAAGGAGGAGGAAGCTGGACTTCCTTGAAATGCAGGAGGAACTTATAAAGGTATTTAAAATGTTTTTTATTTGATCCTGCCAATAATTTGTATTTTGCTCTTGAAGACTTAAACAACTTGTCTTTCTGATCTTTTATTCGTTTTTCTTTATCCTTGTAACTGATTATAGGAGGAGGAAGAGAAACAGGAAGAAAATCTAGCCATAAAAAAAGAATCTTCTGGTGTTGAAGTTGATGTGGCTTTGAAAGAGATGACCGTTCCTACTGCACGAGAAGCACAAGAACAAGCTAGAGCAAGAGCTCTGGATAAACAAGAACAACTTTGTGAACTCAGTCGTGCATTAGCTGTCTTAGCTTCCGCATCTGTAATAACAATTTTCTAGCTTTGAGTTTCTTATGACTATCTATTTTCACATTTATATTTTTACAGTGAATTCCCATTTTTTATATTTTTTGGCTTTACTATCACAGTCAGTGAGCAGGGAGCGTGAAGAATTCCTAAGCCTGGTCAATAAAGAGGTATCTATTGATTCACAATTTCTATAAATGAATATTATTGGTGTGCGCTTGCTATAATGGGACAGATTCTTGTCTGACATTTTCACTCTTGTGAATAAACCATTGATGTTCCCTTATTTTTGATAAGAAACAGAAAATTTATTGCATCAAAAAGGGTACAAGGGATGAGAGATCCCTCAACACATTACAAAGCCCATAAAAGAACTATAAGGAGATATTCCAGTGCCTAACTAAATCAGAAAATCCCTTAAACAGCTTATGACTAGATTTAGTTTGACCCTATCCCATATAAACCATTGATGCTCTCTTGTTACTGTTTATCGCTTGTTGTAATGAAAGTGGATAACAGATCTTTCTCAAGCATTTTTAGCATCGGATAATTGTTTGGGGAGTACTTCTGTTTTATTTTTTGTTTTTTTCTTGACTAAGTGTCATTTGGATCAATGATGCATAGACATCCGATAACACAACATTTTTTAGGATTTGTAAAAGCAAACTCGGTGATGCATCTGTCATTACCGTGCTTTAAATGCAACCATAATATTATTTTGCAAATAGATAATGGAACTGCTTCAACTCCTGCATTATTATGGATCAATGATACCTTATTCCATTTTTTAATGTTCAAAGTTCATGTATTGTCATTAAGATCTTATTCCATTCATAAACTTAAAACATCCATATACTGTTTAGATATTTGATGTTCTGTTTTTTTTATTTGCACATCCAACAGCATTTATAAATAAATCAGGCAATGGCCTTATTTTGCACATCTAATTAAATATTGTTCATTAAAGACTATGACTTTTTTGCTCATGGTATTGATTCTCTTGATCTGGTCAGATCGAGCTTTACAATAGCATGGTGGATAGTGGAACAGATGGTGAAGTGGAAGCAATGAAGGCATATAAAGCGGCTCGTGATGAAAGCAAGGATGGAGCTGATGTCTCTGACCGCAACATGGTTTCATCTGCTCTTATAGACAGGGTATGCTTTCTCCTTAACTGTATACCTACCCCACCCTCACCAAACAAACAAACTGAGCCTTTAATCCCAAATAATTGGGGTGGACTACATGAACCAATTATCAAATCATGTCGGGTCGCATGCATGGATTAGTCTTCTCCATGTGCTCCTTTCCTGAAGTAAATCTTCATTTAGTCTCTTAGTCCCCAAATCTCTATGTATGACTTCAAGCCACATCTTCTTTGGCCGACTCCGTACTCTTTTAAAGGAACCCAAGTCCATCGACTCCACTCTCTGTACAGGTGCACCTATAGGCCTGCGCTTGACATGCCCAAACCACCGTAAACGATGCTCTTGCATCTTCTCTTCAATTGGCGCAACACCGAACATGGAGTGACCTTCTTCGTTTCTCACCCTATCTCTCCTAGTTTTACCACACATCCACCGGAGCATGTGCATTTCCACGACACTCATTTTGTGTATGTGAGTTCTGTCCAATATAATAAGACTGGTCTTACGGCAGTCCGGTAGAACTTTCCTTTTAACTGTAGTGGCATGTTACAGTCACATAACACTCCTGTGCCGCTTCTCCACTTCGTCCAACCAACTTGAATCTTGTTATTGACTTCACTATCTATTTCTCCGTCTTCTGAATAACCGACCCCAGATATTTATATTGACTACTCAACGATATCTTACACCCATCTAGTGAAATGATACCAGAGTCTCGGTGTTAACAACTACTAAACTTGCACTCCATATATTCCGTCTTCGATCTACTCACTCTAAACCCTTTTGATTCGAGTGTCTTCCTTCATAACTCTAACTTGGCATTAACTCCTGCTTTTGTCTCGTCAATCAAACAGACGTCATCAGCAAACAACGTGGTTCAAGTAACAACAGTAAACAGGAAAGGGCTTAATGCAAACTTTAGGTGCAGCCCAATATTGACGGCAAATTCTGCGGTCGTACCTCCGCAAGTTTTGATATTAGATGTTACCCCATCGTACATATCCTTGAATATGTTGATATATTTGATAGGCACCATTTTCTTCTCTAAAGTCCACCATAATACTTCTCTTGAGACTTTATCATAATTCTTTTCAAAATCAATGAAAACGATATGCTAATCTTTACCCCTATCTTGATAACGCTCCATGAGTTGCCTAAGTAAATGAATAGCTTCTGTCGTCGACCGTCCTGGCATAAACCCAAACTGATTTACCGAAATATTAATCAGTCTTCTTAACCTAGCATCAAATACCCTTTCCCATAACTTCATTGTGAGGCACATAAGTTTTATACCATGGTAGTTCATACAACTTTGGATGTCACCCTTTTTCTTATAGAGTGTTATTGATGTACTCTTCCTCCACACATCTAGAATTTTATTTGTCTTCCAAATCTTGTTGAAGTGGCAAGTAAGCCATTTTATCCATGCATCACCCAGACATCTCCATACTTCGATTGGATTATTGGAATCCTATCTGGGCCTACTGATTTTCTCACCTTCATCTAAAAAACCAAAAGAAAAATCACCACCCACCTACCCACCCCAGGTACCTCAAGTGGGATAAACTGCAGGTGGAAAGGGCAAATATGCAAAGATTGGCATGGGAAGAATGTATAAATTTTTTGGTTATCCCATGTAACTGACTTGAAATCACGCAATGTATTTGTAACTTGCCAATTTGATCCAGGTTGATTCTATGCTTCAAAACCTTGAGAAAGAAATTGATGCCGTTGATGCAAAAATTGGTGACCAGTGGCGTATACTTGACAGGTAGATCTACGAGCATTTATTTATCATGCTTTCTTTTTCTTTAAAACTTTTGTCCCGGCATTTGAAGCAAAATCTGGCTCTCTGTCGCATTGTCGGTTGCTACTCTTTGCTAATAACTTTTCTATGTAATGCTTCCTTTAAAGACCAGTGAGTTTACTTTTAGGACATTTACAAATAATTTCTTGTTTTGTAAAACATCAGTATTCTAAAACCAGGTCACACTTGAGTAATGAAATCATACTACCAACTTTCAACCAATTATTTTCAATGTAAAAATTCTTAAGTTTCCATGTTTTGCTTTCCAACCTCATATAAAACTCTAATTATGAACGCTGATTGTTGGGGGTAACAGAGTAGTAGTAGACTAATGAACTCATTGACTATTAATTTCCCTGCTTTAATATGATGAGTATGAAAATTATTTACATACATGTCTGAAATATATATGTAGTTATCTATATACATGGATATATGCACACTGCCAAACATATGAAGAACTAGACAGCTGCTGGAGAAGTGATAAAATGGTTTCTAGTGAAGACTTTGGGTGTTAAACTGGGAACACATTAGTTAAATTAAACATCTTATGCACTAAAGAATCTCCTATTGCTGTAGGAAGATTTCCTTTTAGAATCAGAGATAATTTCCAGCATACTTTTATATTTTGTGCTGATTGAATTAACTGTATATCTCTGCATATGGTGGGTAGCAAAATCGAGCTTCTCAAATATCCATGTCACTTTTTTGGTTTTCTTCAGTTTATTCTTATATATGCTTGCTATTGATTTGTTCATTGATATCCAAATCAACAACATGTTATAGATATAATTTGGTCATAACAACTCTGTTAATAGTTTCATTTCATTCTGTTCACGAGAATGGCAGAAAATCTAAATTATATGTTGCATCAACAAACATATAAAATAAAATCACCATTTTTGATCCATGCAGAGATTATGATGGTAAAGTGACACCTGAAGAGGTCGCTGCTGCTGCTATGTATTTGAAGGACACTTTAGGCAACGAGGGGGTGCAGGAATTAATCAGCAATCTTTCCAAAGATACAGGTTAGTCACTATTGGCTCATTGGCTGGATGTGCCTGGCAACTTTAATCAGCCATTTTAATTGTTTGTTTAGGGATTCCACTGGATTTGAAATCCAGTGTATATGAATTTCATGAATAGTAAAAGATGTATTTGGATTTTGTATGTTTGAGAGTGTAGATTTTGTAGGATTTGATAGGGTAATATTTTGAAAAAGTCAGTGATAGTAAGATTATTAGGCCACATTTGATAGCTTAGATTAAATCTAGATTAATTTCATCTCAACTTTATCATTTGTTTGATAACTTAGATTAAGGGTAGATTATGCTTTGAAATTTAAAAAGTTTAGATATCATCCTAATCTAGTCTATGCTATCAAACATTTTGTAAAAAGTAGTGTAGTAATGTAGAAGTGATTGAGTGGTTGCGTAATTATTGATGGGTTAAGTTTATGAAAAAGGTGAAAGAGTATTGAGTTGAGAGAATGCTACATCCACCCAGTGGGTAATCTACCCATCCAATAAAAAATGTAAAACAGTTGAAAAACATAATATGTATATTATAGGTTTTGAAGGGTAGAATTTTATAGGATTTGAAATTGTATACCAAAATCGGGTTTGCCAATGAGGATTTGGATTTGAAATCAAAATCTGGGGTGGCACCTAGGTCTCTTGTTCTTGAGATGAGTTATCTAATTCAAAGTTATACTCTCTCCCGCTCTTTTTGTACTCCAGATGGAAAAATACTTGTTGAAGACATTGTGAGATTGGGCAGTCGTGCGAAAGAGGGCGGTGCAGCTGAGTAGACGATAGAAGTTTTACAATATGCCTTTAGCAATACCAATGCAGTTAGCTTAGCTAACTTCTAAAGGTATTCTAATCCCATATCTGGTGCACACTTTAATGGCTCCCTCCCTTATCTGTACAACCATGAGTTTGTTTATTTGCAGATACTTTTCTGTGTTTGAGCAGGACGTGAGATCTAACTTCACGAGTGTTCGCCTACTCGTGTGAGGATGAATTTTAATAGAAGAAAGCATGTATATTAAAAACATCTCATAGGCAATTACAAATAGATGGAAATTCCCATTTTAATGGTCATGTAATACACAAAATATGTATTCGTTTATTTGCATCAATAACCATATTCTGGGAATGAGAGAAGTTAAGATTCGTCACACATGAGCTTTGAAACAAAGTCGTCAATATTGTTGGCAGACGTTCCACCTTTTTGCACTGCCTCATTAGCCAAATCTTTCCACTTGCAAGCATTTGCCTTCAGCTCCACCCCTTTATCTCCATCAACAACCTCTTTGATGCACATTGCTATTTCTTCTCTACTAATCACCCCATTTTTGCCTGCTTTAACCCTAACCCCGAATCTCCACACATCCTCGACAAACTTAGAATTTGTGAGCTGGTCTAGAAATTGTCCCATGGCGACTATAGGTACACCATAGCTTAGCGCTTCAAGCGTAGAATTCCATCCACAATGACTCATGAAACATGCCAATGCACGATGAGCCAATACTTCTTTCTGATTGCACCATTCGACAATTAGTCCTTTTTCCGAGGATAAAGAAGAAAAATCATGAGGGAGCTTATCCAGTTCAGAAGATCTAACTACCCACAAGAAGTAGCAGTTGCTCATTATTAGGCCAAATGCCAGTTCCTCCATTTGTTCTTTACCAAGAGAGGCTATGCTTCCAAGTGATGCATAAACGACAGACCCAGCTGGTCGCAAGTCTAGCCATTCTCTACAAGCATCATGTTTTGGCTCAAATGTGCTGACTGCGTGGTTGTTGCTGGGAAATTCGAGGTCGTTCGGCCGTAGTAAAAATGTTGGTCCAACTACCTTTATGGGCCATTGGTTTTCCATCCAATTCAATATCTGATAAGAGATGGTATAAAATAGGGGTAAGAACACAGTCATCACTGATAGTGTCGTGCTTGAGTTGCTAATGTCCTAAACATAATTTTGGCATATTGATGCCATTTTCCCTGTGATGATCTTCATCTTTAACCATCTTTAGGAACTTAAGTAATCAAAATGTGATTCACTAGGGAAAATACTTGTGCAAAATTTGTTTCATTGAAAAAACGAAATTATTAATGTGGGAAGGAGGGAGTAAGTTAAGACGTAGATATAGCATTCATGAGTAGAAGAAATGATGAATTAGTTAAAGTGTGGAGGGCACTTACCTCATTTTCCAGGTTGTGAAAGGTGTCGAAAAAAATCCAATCTGCTTTGTCAAGATTCTTTAACTGAAGAGCCATAGTATCCACAAGAATTTTCTCGCAATCCCCGAGGACAGGAAAAGCAGGGAGATCCGTGGTTGTTTCAAGTGCAGGCAGCGACGGCAGTGATACGACGGCGTCTTCTTCGTACGGAAACCTCAATAAGGTGCCCTGTATGAGATGACAGTAAAGTGCGGAAACGGCAGCGGATTGAGGGAAGAAGGGAGCTCCCAGTAGCCCTCTGGCGTGAGCAATATCCAGAATCCATGACATTAGGTAATCATAAATAATAAGTTTAGGTGCACAAGAAGAAGAATATTCATCATCCATGAATGTTGCAAGGTTGGCAGAAACCACTGTTTGGAGGCGTCCGAAGAAGGCTGCTACGGTTTCGATCTCGTCGACATGTTCGGAGCCATCGGAGATGGTGCGAATGGCGATTGAGGGGCTGCTGTTGGAAATAATTGTCGCGGATTTGTAGAATCTTTTGGTTACGATGAAGGTAATGAAAAGGCCCTTGGAGGTGGCTAAATAATTTGCAAAGGCTAAAGATGGGTTTATGTGGCCTTGTGCAGGGAGTGGTATCATTACAACATCGCACTTTCTATGTTTTTTCCCCATTTCTTCTGCCATTTTCGAGTGAGAGAGAGAGAGAGAGAGAGAGGGATAGACAGGGGAGAGCTAGAGAGCATGGAAGTTGTTCACATCTCTAAAATCCCATGCTATCTCTAAATTCGAACTAAATATACATCCCCAACGGGTCATGGCTGGACAAGCGGACCCAACCCAGTCCGGTCCTATCTATTTGACAATTTCAGATATATATGTCATTTTATAATTAAATATTTTTATTTATTTTAAATTAAAAGGATATATTTGTAATTGTGATGCAGTGTGATTGGATTTTGCCCGGCAAAATACACTAATGTGAAGTACAATAATATAAAATAATATGTATACATTGGATCAACGAATTAATAGTACTTGAAGCATTGTTTATTACAAGACAGAGCGAAACACCTTCGTGGACAACCCAAAAAGAAAAATAACAACATGCACTTTATGCGGAAGGAGTACTAATTTTATTTTAAAAGTTGATCATATTATTTAGATATTATATACACATTTTTATGACTTTTCAAACTTTTTACAATTCTAGTATCAACTCTATTCCTTATTCAATGCTACATTTGCAAAAAAAAGTCCAATATATTACTTAATGCTACATTTTCTAAAAAGAAAATAAAGTAATCAATACTATTTTAATAATCTCTCTTGTTAGCACGTCCCAAAATCACTTTCATAGAAAAAAAAAGGTAAATTCTTAAATTCAATTGAGTGTATAGATACATTTGAATTTTAATGTTCAATTTACCGAATTTAATATTTGATCAAATATTTAAGTCAATTAATTCATTAAAACTATTTTAAAAAGTTTTTATAAACTCAACTCTCACAATATCTATAATTTTATATAAAACGTTACTCCGTATTACTTTTGGGTCCATTTATACAAACCAACTAATTTATTTATTTTATTATAAATGTTTACAAAATTACTCCTCAAACTTCTACTTATTATTAATTTTCTTAATATATGCGCTCACCTTTATACTTTATACATAAAAATATTTTCAAAATTATTAATTATTCTACTCTCTTAATTTAGGGATTGGGGCTTAATATAGAAGTTTTGGCTTAAAAAAAATAAAAAATTAGGAGGTGTTTGTTTTGGAATTACGTGGGACGGGAGAATTCAGATGAAAAAATCTTGGATGGAGAAATTATGATAAATATTGATTATGTGTGTTTGTGATTTTGAGTATGATAGGATGTAACTTTATGTCAAATTAATTATGTAAGAATGTATGATGTTGTATTATTATAATATATATATATATATATTATTAGAGATGGATATACTTGAATGGTGAAATTCAAATGTGATTTCTCGAACTAGAACAAGACGGGACGTTACCCATACGAAGATGTGAGTCTCAGAACAAACAACCCAATAAGGATTGAGGTAATGTTATCTGCCCTCCTTGTTGAATGAGCCCTATACTCGATCGTGATCATTATTCAATTAATTATAATACTGTTGATGGAATCAATTATGAGAGGGACACCATTTATCTCGTTGGTTGTTGTAGTGGTTTTGTTTGCATTCTTCAAGATAGAAAAAAGATTTATCTTGTGGAATATCCAATCACAAAAAAAGTCCAGATTTCAATGTTCTCCCATATCCTGTCCAGATTTATCTTGTGGAATCAATCTATCTTGTGGTTTTATTTCATTGATTGGTTGTAGCAGATCATCATACCAGTCAAGAGTTATGTGACATGTTGTTTGATATTATTTGTACATGTGACAATGCTGAGTGAACTTTTATATTTATGTGACACTAAATCATAAATTAATTAAAAAATTGTTTAGTTATTTAAAAGAGTTAATTCTAAATAAATACACAATCTTTAGTCTCAATATCAATTTAATCACAGACCTTTACGATTATTGTAAAAAATCACAACTTTTCATTGTATTGCAAATAGATACACAATTTTTACTCCGGAAAATCACAACTTTTCATTGTATTGCAAATAGATACACAATTTTTACTCCGGTCAACAATTGATGACGTGGTTTGCCGGAGCTTGCGACGTTAGATTACTCATATTCTTTTTTATTTTTTTATTTTCCACATCAGATTACATTTTATATAAATAAAAATAAAAGGCCGGAGCTTGCGACGTCAGATTACTCATATTCTTTTTTATTTTTTTATTTTCCACATCAGATTACATTTTATATAAATAAAAATAAAATTTTATAAAAATAAAAATAAAACTTTTGCTTCTTCTGCGTCTTCTTGCATGTAAGATTGTGTTTATGGTCATGTGACTTTAAAATGTCATGTTATTCCTTCCAATGTCAATGTTAAATGTTTGTCATGTGACTCATGTTTGAAGAAAAAAGGCAAACCAAGACATGAGTGTATTGATAATATGAGGGTAAGTTTCTTATTTTATTAAATATTTGTATATTTCTCATAACTATATTGTTATATTCATTCTTCCAGTCCAACGACGATTCAGTGAGGGGTAGAATAAGAGGTGGAAGGAGCCTCCAACAACGATTCAGTGAGGGGTAGAATAAGAGGTGGAAGGAGTGGTAGTGGGAGTGACTTGGATACTTATAGCTTACAATTGTAAATGTTGTGTACATTAGATGATCTAACTATGACTTAAATATATTTTTTCAGAATATTTTCTAAAACATTTTTGTTGCAGTAATCATTAATGTTAAACACATTAATTACTAGAATATTTTTTAAGAATATTTTCCTCTCCCGTAAAGCATATAAATTGTAGTCCTCAAACTAGTTGAACAAAATAACAAAATTATTCAATAATTGAAGAATTCTTGAAAGATGAAGAAGAACTGATTTTAAAAAGGGGAGAGGAAGAACTTGATTGAGTTTGAAAATAAGAAAATTTGAGTTTGAGAAGTAGGGAGAAGACGCAGAAGAGGCGGAGTTTTATTTTTATTTTTTATAAAATTTTATTTTTATTTCTATAAAGTGTAATCTGGAAAATAAAAAAATAAAAAAGAATATGTTTAATATGATGTGGCAAGTTCCGCAAACCACATCAATTGTTGACCGGAGAAAAAAAATGTGTATCTAATTGCACCACAATGAAAGGTTGGGGTTTTTTACAATAATCGTAAAGATCGTGATTAAATTGATATTGAGACTAAAGGTGGTGTATTTATTTATAATTAACCCTATTTAAAATGATAAAATAATTAAGAAATTGTTTAATATTGAATGAAATTTAGTCTAAGAGTTTTTTTTTTCGCAAGACAAAATACGCTCTGGATAGTGCTCATAGATAAATGTGTCGTCTCCAAAGGTAAACAGTTTTTGATCCATTTTACAGTAGCACCACGGTAACAGAACAACAACGAACTTAAAATGAAGTATAAGAGCAGAGCGATTAGGGTATGGAAAGAAGGAAAAGCTGCGAAAAAACTTTGTAGTTAAACAATATGAGGAGGTCCAATATTTATAGATGAACCCTCGGTTAGGGAGGTTGAGGAAAACGTGGTTAATACTACGATCTTAGTGGGCGGTTCAGACTTGACGCTCAAGAAACGTCAAGGTTCAACGAACCTCGTATATGACTTCAATTTTGAACTTCAGAAAAGTATAGACAAGTCTTTTGGATCCTTCTGAATTCAAAATATAAATTTAATTTAAGTGTTCAGGTTTAACCCATATCCGAATGTGCCTAATTGGGCCGGCCCAATTATAAAATTGACTTGGAAGAGTTTTTGGATCCAAAAAAAGAGATAGGTGGGCCCTAAAGACCAAATTCGGATCTGAACCGGACTGTGCCGGACGATGGTGTGCGTGTGGTGCACAAGTTGGGTACCCCGACTTACCACATTTTGACAATGCTTGAACAATTTCCTACTTAATTAAAAGGATCTCAAATTCCTTGTAAATTTTCTACGTGGGATAAATGCGAGACTTTTCACCTTTCCACACAAACCTATCATTAGTCTCTCAAATAGAGGTGTGACGTCCCATCTTTACACATTAATTTCTCACTCATCAAAATTCAGTTTTGAGACTTTAAATATATCACGTTCATGTACTTCGCTAGTAGAACGATTCTATCATGTTCAATTTCCCGGGAATTAACGTTTAGTCCATCAACATTTTGGTCAAACATGGGTGTTTGAACATGTCAAAATCCAAAATTTCCAATATTCATAAAATATATTCCTGTAAAAAAAAAAAAAAAGGTTCCCCCTTAATTCTGTGTCTATCAATATTTCTTCAAGAAATCAATGCAGTATTCTATTAGACGGTTGTGTGCTCGATGGCTCCTTACGTACACCTTTAGAGGAACTGAAACATGTGAGAGATGGAGAGATTCATTGCTGTGAAAATGATTTTTTAGTTGTATCACGTGGGCATAATTATTTTTTATACAACAGCTTTATTATCATTCACAGGCAAAATAGGCCTAAAAAAAATCATCGTAAAATGAATTTAATAAAAAAAAAATCATTTAAAAAAAAAGTAGAAGTGATTTTGAAGGTAGAAACATGAGAAAGACATTCCATGCATCCACGTGTGTAAAATTTGTAATCATAGAAATTGCCGACGATTTAGTGCATGCATGCATAGAAAACCACCATTAATTCTAGAAGCATTATACTATTACTATATTTTAATTGAAATTTGCAAATTATTTTAATTAATTTCCACACTTTTTAAAATCAATATCTTACTTAAAATTCAGCAATTCAGTATGAGCTGTCGACTGACTTTTGCTCAAATCGAAGCCTGAAAGGGACTATACATTAATTGGTGGAAGCAATTCTCCTACTGGCTACTCGATCTACTGCCACCCCTATCCTCCTATTTCTCTTCCATTCTTCCACTTCTCTCCTCCACTACCGAGGCCATATAATTCGAGTTTCTTTAGAGCATCTCCATTTGTATACCTATTTGTAGGTACAATTGTGTGCCACATCAAAAATAAATTATACCTATCAATTTATACCTCCATTTCTCAATCATCCTAAGTACAATTATTACTATTTCAAAGTCCCACCATCCATATTATTTAATTCATTTAATTCATTCAATATTTCTCACTTAGTTTATTTTACTAATCTTAACTAATGAATAAAATAATTATTTTTGAATTTATATTAAAGTAAATTATTGATTGATTAATACATGAAATAAAAGAGAAAATTTCATTTTACGTTCCGTAACTTAGGCCTAATCCAATTTATATCCTTTAAATTTGTACTTTTTCAGTTTACGTCCTTTTTGGTCCAATTTACGTCCTTTCCGCCGGAAAATTTTAAAACTCACCGGAATGTGAGGAATAAATTGAGATTCCGGCCAAATAGTCCAATTTACGTCCTTTAAGTTTAAAAATTAAAATTTAATAATTAAAATTTTCTAAAAATCCCATTAAATATTTAAAAAATCTAAAAGTATCTCCTTAAAATTAAGAAATATAAAATGTGTAAAATAAAATTCAAAATATATCACTAAAATTTCGAAAAAAATATCATTACAAATTATAAAATGTGTAAAATAAAAATAAAAAAATCAAAAATTTTGAAAATACAAAAAATAAAAAATAAAAAATTCCACAATTCAAAGAATGGAAAATGTGTCATTTAAAAATTAAGAAATTCAAAACCTCATTAAAATTTCTAAAAACTGTAAAAATCTCATTAATTTATTAAAAATGTGTATATTAAAAATTACTAATTCTAAAAATCTAATAAGAATAATAAAAATTATTAACATTTCATTAAAAATCAGACTTGATTCAAACTCGTCTGCCATTAAAGTTCTACTCGAACTCCTAAAATTTTTGGGTCCCACGAGATTTTCCAACTCACCGTCGAGGTTGAGTGTAAGTTCCACACCTTGATCAATTTTGTTGATCAATTTTGAAACCGTCCCAAATTCATTTTCACGATATTTTTAAAAATTTGGAATTTTTTATTTTAAACATTTTTAAAATTTTAGTTTATAGATTTTTTTTAATTTTTATGAGTTTTTAGATTTTTTTTTAATTTACACATTTGCATATTTTTTGAATTTTAGAAATTAAAGATATTTTTATTTTTATGATTTTTTAGAAAAAAAAAATTTTAATTTACACATTTTCAGATTTTTTGAATTGTAGAATTTATAATTTTTTTTAGATTTTTATATTTATTTTACACAATTTATAAGTTTTTAATGAGATTTTTAGATTTTTAATGATATTTTAAGAATTTTTTAATTATTAATTTATAATTTTGATGTAAATTGGACTATTTGATCGGATTTCCAATTTTTCGGTGGAAAGGACGTAAATTGGACCGAAAATGATGTAAATTGGATACCCTAGGACGTAAATTGAAAAAGTAAAAATTTATAGGATATATTCTGAATTAGGCCTAAGTTGCAGGACGTAAAATGAAATTTTCTCAAAATAAAAATAGTAAAAACTATCGCATTAAAATAGGTTAGACAAAAGTGATATATTTTAGACAAATGTAGTACTCCGTAATAAATTGGAGTATATTTAAAATATTGTGTATTTAAAAATAGAGAGGGTACAATTGATTAAAATAAATTATTAATTGAGATAAATAAATTATTAATTTATTAATTCATGTCAATTGAATTTTTTTTTTAAAATTATTTAGAACATTAACTAATGATAATTTTTATACAAAAGTTTGATAAATAAAATTAAAAATTTTATTGAAATATATGAAAAAATGAGGACATGTTAAAATAAATGACAATAATACATGAAATAAAAATAGATAATTATATAAAAAGAAAAACAACGGTAAAAACTATTAATAAAAATAATATAAGACATAATATAAATAATTGAAAAAAAAAAAGGAAAAAAAAAGGGTAAATGATAATTTTGGGCTCACTTGTCAGCCTCTTTATAATTTGATGCAGCATCAAATGTTTATACCCACTTTTCTCTCTCCAGAATTATACCTCAACCCCCATTCATATATTGAGGTACAAAATTTTGACATGTAGGATTTATACCTCCCGTTGGAGGTGCTCTTATTGGTGTTGTAATTCGAGTCAACTGTTCGATCTTTCTAAAAGACTATGTTCTTACAGTGACTGATTTGTAGACCAATTTAATAACCCATTTTTTTGTTTTGTTATTTTAGGTTATACTATCTCCGTCCTGTAAAAGTTTGCATAGTCACTCTCACGATATACACGTATTTACCCTTTATACAATATTTTTTGAGGTCCACCATACATTCAATCAAATTACTTTATTTAGTACTCCCTCCACTTCTCCGGGCACGGATTTTAATGAATATTGATTAGTTTATTGATAAAGTAGATAAGTTGAGGGTATGATGGGGTATTGTGGAGTCCATTTGTAAATAAATGATTGTTTATGAATAAAGTGAATGACAAAATGGGTAAATAAGTGATGGTAGGAGGGTGGAGATAAAGTAGTATGAATAGTATTGTTTCCAAAAATGGTATGTGCATAATAAAATTGGACAACCAAAAAAAGGAAAGTGGGAATAATGAAATTGGACGGAGAGAGTACTTTATATATAAAAATTTACAAAATTGTCTTCATGACTCTAATTATTACATTTTTTTCTTAAACTTCTTTCCACTAAATGCAAACTTTTGAGGGACGGAGGGAGTATAGTTTGCTGTTAGGCTTCTTGTTTTAATTTTTTTGGTTTTTTTATGCCTCCAATTAACTCTCTTTAGTAAGACTTTTCATGCTAGGCAGTGACGGACCCAGGATTTTCAAGTCGGGGGCCAAATATTAACAATAAAAAAAAATTCAAAAATGAAATTTTAACAAGATGCATGTATATTCTTGAACTTTAAATATAAATAATTTATTTCATATCAAAATTTTTAAGTGGAAAGATAAAAGAATAGAATAAAAATAATTGCGTGGACCAACCAAAATAATAAAGAAAGATAAAAAAGTTAAATTAATAATAAATAAATTTTACCTTCAATATCTAAAATTAATGGGACATATTTTTCTTGATCTCTGTTTTGAAAGCTCTGCTGTTTGCGTTGAATGAAAAGGAGGAGACACTCTGTTTTTTAATTGAATTACTTATTTCACGATGATTTGAAATTGCTAATATTAGTAGCCGACTATGCAACCACTTTTCAAGTACTAGGGCGCCATATATAATTCATACTACCATATAATATATATATATATATATATATATATATATATTATTATTATTTAAATATTTATATATGTGAAATTACGAAAATATCCTTAGAAAATTTGCAAAATTGGTGGGGGGCCCACGGGCTCCCCTGGGCATTACCTGCGTCCGTCTCTGATGCTAGGTGCTATTCTCCTCCCTCCATGAACTTGTTTCCGTTGATTTTTACTCATGCTAATTTAGTAGGGTCCTTTTCTCCTCTTAGTACAAGAAAAAATGAGATCACCATGATAATATGATATTGATGCAGTATTTGACGGAACGGTGCATTTTTCATATTAATCAAGGGTCATATTCGTTTGATTTTTGAAAGATGGACTTTTTTTTTTTTTTTTTGTTTCTTTTCTTTACCAAAAACTAGTTAAGATTCCAATTTGTATTTGAGACAATAGTTCAGAGCCAAAATTTACGTTATCCCTATATTAAATTACGATTATATATTGCTCTCGCCTGTCGCAGTAAAAAGAAGGGCGTTATAGAATTTACAGCTGATCATTTATAAATCCATACAAGGAAAATAAGAATTTGCTTTGATTAAAGTTCATTAATTGATGAACATCAACCATGATTAACAGTTTAATATGTAGTTAATACCTAAAGAAGATCTTGCAAGAGAATAACACTCTTATTAATGATTTTATGTTATTATTGAATCATTTATTTGGTGAATGTTGATCGATCAGGCTGTGAGCTTTGAAACCAAATCATGAATGTTGTTGGCAGAAGTTCCACCAAATCAAGAATATGAGAGAATGTTGTTGACTTGTTGTTGGGTATGGGATCACTGCTATAAGGCTAATTAAGAGTGGGGTTATGTGGCCTTGTGCAGGGTATGGGATCACTACAGCATCTTTTCTTTTTCTGCATTTTCTCGTCAGAGAGAGAGAGAGAGTGTGAGAGAGTACAAAAAAAATAAAGCTAAAATAGTGAGGGCTTCTAATCCCTCGCTAATTAGATTTAAGGAGGGATCAAATAGTGTGGGATTTTTTTGCCCTCCTATTTATCAAGGAATTTTTTTTGTCCTTACTATTTATTGAGAGATTTTTTGCCCTCACTAATTAGCGAGGAATTTAATAAGGAAAATTAAAATATATATAAAAAAAAAATCCCTGCCTAATTAGTTAGGGCAAAATAATCGCTCACAAGCGAAGGAAATTAATAAATAAAAAAAAAAATCCCTCGATAATTAGCGAGAGAAAAAACATCCCTTGCTAAATAGTGGGGAATTTTTTTTAAAAAATATAATTATTGTTTATGTTTTCTTGGAAATTCTTTTCGAGAGTATATGTTGTTTCCTTCGGTGGACACTTCATCGGGTACGTCATTTATTTTTAATTGAAGTTTAATTTTAATTATGTTTTATGTACAACTTGTTCAATTGATTTTTTAATTAACAATTGTTAGATTAAAATTTTGAATATGTGTTGGTTCGTAATTATAAATTTGACAAATATAATGTGTGTTGAAAAATAAACATAATTATTGGTGTGTTATTATTTTGTATGTGTTGCCAAATTTTTAATAAATAAATAAAATTAATTAAAGAAGAAAAAACTGAAAATATTAACATCATATATATATTAGTTAGTTTTAAAATATAATGAATAAAGCTCCTAGTCTAATTGGTAAGGGGGCATGCATGTACTTGTAACATAGAGGTCTCAACCTCTCGCGCGCTGGGAGGAATTATATTGATATGATTTTTTTATCAAATAAAATGGTAAGGGCCAAATGCACTAGGCAAATACAGTCGACGAAAGTTGTCCACTCTTCCTCTTAATAGCCAAATGTACTACGCAAATATAGTCGACCAAAGTTGTCCACTCTTCCTCTTAATAGCTTCCACATGCTTTTTGAAGTGATCAATTTTTGTTTCCCCTGCCCGGTAGGGCATACCGAACCACCTGTAGACCGACCATGCTCCACATTTTGATTGCTGACGGGCAAGCGAAAAAAAGATGATCCGTGTCTTCCTCTCCTGTGCCACAAACCTTACACTGCGATGGAAAATTCTCGTTATGCTTTTCGTTTCCTTAGATTCACGATGCACTAGGCAAATATAGTCGACCAAAGTTGTCCACTCTTCCTCTTAATAGCTTCCACATGCTTTTTGAAGTGATCAATTTTTGTTTCGCTACCCGGTAGGGCATACCGAACCACCTGTAGACCATGCTCCACATTTTGATTGCTGACGGGCAAGCGAAAAAAAGATGATCCGTGTCTTCCTCTCCTGTGCCACAAACCTTACACTGCGATGGAAAATTCTCGTTATATGCTTTTCGTATCCTTAGATTCACGATTGTAGGTATCCTGTCTTGAACCATTTCCACGAGAATGCAGCTGCTTTAAGAGGCACGCCATTAGTCCAGAGACAGCTTGTTTCCTCCACATTGATTCACGTATTTTACAACTCTAAAATACACGACCGCAAGTATATAGTGTATATCGTAGTGAAGTAAATACGAGGTCGATCCCACAAGGAGGTGTAGTGTAAAAGTGCATTTTGTCGATTAAGTTCTAAATAGACGATGATCGAAAGTTTGAAGTGTTGATTACCCTAAGATTGTCTACTAAATGTCACAAATAAACAATAAAGAGTAACAAGGAAATTCGATCAAAGTTCATGCAAATCACGAAAACAAAGAAATACGAGTGAAGTTCAAATAATAGAAAATAGGTTCCAAGATATTTGCAATATTAAGATATTCATCTATGGTTAATGATTCATTCAAATGACAATTAAGTTTGTACTCTTATAAGGGACCACTAAGAAGAATTAATTAATTTCTCGATCTAACTAATCCAAAGGAAAATACAATACAAGTTCGTATCTCTACCTCACAAATATTGCATTACCTAAATTAACCCAAAGGATCATTCGATTCCCTCCCAATAATCAATCCTCTCTCGAGCTCATAATAATATTGGGTTGCATGCTTATGTACGATTAATGAAATAAATCTCTCGATCTTATCCCAATTAACAATAGATAAAAACACATTATCATGACCACTAATAACAGGCTTTCAAATAATAATTAAGCACACAAATAAGAGACAAACACCATTTAAAGTAAAACACTAATCCATAAACTTCAATCCAAATATTTACAAAGCCCTAGAACAAAAAGTGTTCTAGTCAACAATCAACATAATCTATTTAACACAAACTAATGAAATAAGTAAATAAAAAGAGAGAGAATGAGAAAGCTTAGTCTAATGGATGATGGGTAATTGAATTCCAAAGCTCTTGGTGCCTTCCTTGCTTGATTTGATGGAGAATTGAAGAATTGGATGATGATTACCTCCAAGTGTGTGTTTGTATGTGTAAAAGTCTTGTGGAAGGGGGTAATATCTTTGAAATTCAAGAAAAGAGGTATTTATAATGTTGGGAAAGAGTTTGGGGGTAAGATTTGCAACTAAGTCCCTCAAAAAAGACGAAAAATACACAAAATACCCCGAAACAGAAGCCACTCGGCCGAGTTGAGGGTTGAAAACGAAAGTTGCAGTCTAGCCACGGACTCGGCCGTGTCTGAACACTCGACCAAATTGATTCTCACTCGCACGACCGAGTGAAATGACTCGGTCGAGTCACCTCTGAAATCCCAAAGTTGCAGTCCAACAGTTCACTCGGCCATGTCTGGAATGACTCGGCCGAGTAAACTTTTTACTCCCACTCGGCCGAGTCAACTTGCACCTCAAACTTGTTTTGTGTGTAACTTTCAACCCCGACCTCCAATTGACTCGATTCTTCCTTCCATTTCACTCCATTTTTTGAGCCGGATCCAATGGTGCACTCCTCTCTCTGGTACAGTGAAGTGTGGTGGGTGTTTTGCTCCCAAATTCCTTCATTTTTTCTACAAAATCAACAAAACACCACCTTTCTCTTACTTTGACCAAAACAATTATAATCAACCCACAAATCAATGAAATCACACTAAAAATGAGCTTCACATGTGCATAAAAAATGTGTAAATTCCACCCGAATCACACATGCGAGTTTGGTTCGTAATGATCTTCCTGCAGCTTCGCGTAAGTTGTTATTACCGAGTATCTACCATCTTTTCCGAGTCTCCACGTTCAATGATCCTCCTCCCTTGAAAACTTCAAGTACCTGTCTATAAGATTGCACATCTCGCCAATAATATTAGTTTCCCTCTCAAGTAAACTTCTTCTCCAATTCCAATTAAAAGTCTTATTACCCTCCAGCCAGTTGATCCTAATAGAGATCTTACAAAATTTATCATTTTCCAAACTGTACAACCTAGGAAAAAGGTTTTTTAAACACTGTCCCCCAACCCATAAATCAATCTAGAACCTTATAGATTGCCCATTACATACAGTCTATGAGCAATTTTAAAAAAATCAATTACTAGATCCTATATGCATAACAATATCAGACCACCAACGAGACCACAACGAAGAGCATTTTCCTTTGTTTTTAAAAAACTCAACACATTCAATAAGAGATCAATATTTCGAATCAACAATATCCCTCCAAAGGCTACCTTTCTCACCCAAATACCTTCACCCCCACTTTACCAACATAGCTAAATTAAATAAATTCAAATTTAAGATACCCAAACCTGTCCTCTTTTTTTCCCTGTAAATAATATCCCACCTTATCCATGGAATTCGTCTCGCCTTTGAGTCTCCACTGCTCTAGAGGAAACGTCTGAGGCTAGATTGGATGCATTTGATAACTTTAGATGGAGCACAGTTGAGGGATAGGGCGTAAGTGGGTAGATGAGAAAGGACAAATTGAGTAAGAATAATTTTTCCACCAAAGGAGAGTGACTTTCCATTCCACGAACTTAGCCATTTTTCCACTTTGCTCGTTACATCCTCCCAGCTGGACATATTCCTACTTCTCACGCCAATGTGAAGGCCGAGGTACTTCAAGGGGAATACCACAGTTTTGCAATTAAGATCTTTTGCCCACTTTACCATCTTCGAGTTTGGGACGTTTATGCCCGAAAGAGAGCTCTTGTAGAAATTGATCTTTAAGCCTGACCAAATTTCAAAGGTTCTGAGTAAGCTTTTAAGCACCAGAATATTACTGTCCGAGGCCTCTCCAAAAAACAGCGTGTCATCCGCAAATTGCAGGTGTGAAATCCTCACTTTCTTATTGCCGACCTAAACAGGTTTGTATATGTCCTTATACATTGCCGTCTGCATCATGAGGTTCAGGCATTCCCCAGTTACTGTGAAAATGAAGGGAGATAACGGGTCGCCTTGACGAATACCCTTCTCCATGCCAAACTCCTTGGTGGGGCTCCGTTGACAAGAATGGATAAAGAGGCAGATTTGATGCATTCTTGAATCGAAGAGCACCACACAAAACTGAACCCCAACAGCTTCAACAGGCCAAACAAGAAATCGTGATCCACAGAATCATACGCCTTCTTGAAGTCAAGCTTGAACAAGAATATTAATTTTCATTTTCTTTCTCTAAGCTTCCTCAACAATCTCATTGGCGATAACAATTCCATCTAAAATATTTCTCTTGCCAATAAACGTCGATTGAGTTGGGGAGATAACCTGCTCCAGAGCCTTGGAGAGTCTGCTTGCAAGCATTTTTGCCAGAATCTTATAGAAATAACCCACAAGCGATATCAGCCTGAATTCTTTGATAGATATTGGATTCCGGAGTTTAGGGATGAGGGATACAAAAGTTGCATTAATACATTTCACAAGTCTGGCATTCTTGTGAAATTCTGAATATGCCCGAAAGAAATCATTTTCCATAATCTCCCAAAACATTCTCACAAACCGAAAATTGAAACCATCGGGACCCGAACTTTTAGAAATCCCACAGCTCCAAACTGCTCTCTTTATCTCTTCTCTTGAAAAACTGCAACATGGTACATAATTCGTCACCTCGTCAATTTTAGGACCAATAACCTTAGGTCTCTCCCAAGATTGTTTGGAAAAAGAGTTCATGAAGAATTGAAAATTCTCCTCTTTGATTTCACTAACTCCTTCAACCCAATCACCATTGATGGAAATTCCCCTGAGTTCATTCATCCTTTGGTTCCTTCTTACTTCATTATCATTCCAACCCGTTGTCTCCAGCTTCTCATCTAAATCCTTGATGAGCGATTCGGCCTTCCTGATTTCCAGATCCAATTCGTTTCTTCCACCGACAATCCAACCTTTGATGGCACGCTTTACGCACTTGAATTCCAGAAGTCTTCGACCAGTGCAACCATTAGAATTCCAGGAGTCTTCGACCACCTCTTTAAAGCCTTTCTCTTCCAGCCACCAGTTGATCACCCTAAAAGGCTTGGGCCCCCAGTCAACAGGGTTAATCAATCTCAATAAATAGGAGTGTGATCAGAGAAGGTTCTCGTAAGCCCCTCCTATTTAGTGTTAGGCCAAGTCCTTAACCATTCTTCCGATACTAAGAACCAGTCCAGCCTGCTACATCAAGAGTCGTTTTCTCTATACCACGTATACTTTCTTCTGAACAAAGGAAGATCCACCAGACTAGAATCCCTAATAAATGAACTCAGAGATTTGTCAAAAGGAGAGAAAATCTCCGAGAACAATCTTTTTCTTTCCGAGCTGTGCACAATCGAATTGAAGTCACCATACACACATCATCTTGCTTCTTCATCACCCTTGATTTTGAGCTAGAGGCTAGCCCACAAATCTTTTCTCAATCTCGAATCACACAGTGCATACACATTAATAATATTAACCTCGATACTAGCTATCCGGTCCCTATTTCCCTGATATCGCGATTGCTCCATCCACCTCCCACCACTCTGACAATGTGAAGCTCAATTTGTTATTTTTATTTTTGAATTTTTGAAGATTTAGATGGTTTTATTTTATAGTTTTTATTCATATTTTTCATATTAATTTGGATTTTTATCTTTTTAATTTATTTTTGACAATTTATTAATTTATTTTTGTAATTTTACTTAACTTTAATTGATTTTTGAATTTTAATGTGGTGTGTTTAACATTTGAAGTGTGTATAACATTTTATTAAGGGTTAGTAATTCCATGTGTGTAATAAAATAAATATTAAAAAGAAAATAAAATAAAAAATAACTTGTTAAACCTTCTATAACAGGTAATTGGACCAAAATAAAAAAAAATTGAAACATAATGGACTACATTAAAAAAACGTGGTAACTTAATGGACTAAATTTTTTTTTAATCCCCAACGAAAATTTTCAAATGGACAAACTTAACAAATTTTTCGATGGAATCTTAGGTCATCGCAATTTGGATGGTTTTTTAATTTGTCACTTATTTGCAACGAAATGTAATGCGTCTCAATTTTGCGACTTTTTTTTTTTGTGACGCAAATTCAATTCGTCTCAAATTTGCAATGAATTTTACAACGTTTTTTTTTTTGTTTTACTATGGATTTCGCGAACTGTTTAATTGTTTTATTTTTTCAGCGACGGAAATATATTTTATCTTAAATTTGCAACAATTAAAAAAAAAAAGATAATATATATATATATATATATATAATTTATGTCACAAAACAAACAACACAACCACTTAGCTCAAGTGCAAAATGTCGTTTTTGCAAATATTAAACACCATCTTTTTTGCAGTGAATGCTAATACTATTTATTAAGTTATTCAAATAATCTCATGTGCTATTTTTCATATTCCATTCGTGTTTTCACTTCTTTAATTTTTAACACATGTTTTCTCTATTATTATATTAAATGTTGATTATTATTTTTAAATCAATGATTCAGCTGTGAAAACTATAAGTTGAACGAGTGTCATTTGATATTAAGTTGTTTATATGTTGTAGAGCATTCCATGAACTGATTACTTTGATTACCATATTATTATTATTATTATTATTATTATTATTATTTTTGAATGGAAAAAAGACTAAATTACTGGAGTGCCAGAGGTACTCAAATGAGTGAAACACCAAGGAGTTACACTGAGTTACTGGCTTTCTATAGCTTATGCAAAATTTAGCTAAATGGCAGAACTCCTAACCGAAATCACCTAGTCCCTGAGTAGTAAGACGTGCTACAAGTGAGCCAGTCTAGAGGTTGCGCACCAGTCGTTAAATGACATAGTCGGAGGGCATTCCCTATGTTGCGAGAAGATGTTCCATAGCATGACTCAGATATCGTCGAAAGTCTTTTCAGGTCTGGGCTCCTCGTTTGGGAAAATCTTCCTGTTCCGAAGATTCCAAATGTACCATACAATCATGCACCAAAGACTTTCCAATATTATGGGTCTTTTTCTTTGTGGCGAGAAGACCGCAGAAATGATGGAAGTTCATAGCTGGCTTGGAATATAAGGAAGGGCCATATTGATACTGAACTATGAGCAGCAGAGGCGCCAAAGTTTGTCGGAGAACCCATAGCTGAAGAAGAGGTGATGAATCGACTTCTCTTTGCAGCCACATAAAGCGCAGGAGAGATCGTCTTTGCCTCCGAGCATTTTCCTTTTCTTTAGCTTCGTCCGAGTGGCAAGGGCGGAACCAGAATTATAAAATAGGGTGGGCTAGGCTAAAAAAATGCTTACACTTTTATTAAAATCTTAAGGTTATGTTTGTTTTCGAATTTGAGATTTTAAAATTTAACATCGATTTTACTTTGAAATTCTAGAATCCGAATTTTAAAAACATATTATATAAAAATTTATAAATTTTATAAAAGTTAACTCTATAAATATCTATCAACCCTATATAGATATCTATAAAATCGAGTGAATTTTAAGTTTTAATATTTGTAACAGTATATATTGATTTTGAAATTTAAGTGATTAATTTAAATTTATGTCAAAATTCTCAAAACAAATATATCGTAATGTCGTGCCTTTTAATTTAATTAGTTTAAAGAATTTAATATTTTTATTTTATAATTTATGGACCTCACCAACTAATCGTGTATAAAATTGAAAAAATTATTTTAAATTTATTATTTGATTTAATGTTTATAGGAGGCGGTGGATAAATATAAGCCAATTTCCTTCCTATTTTTAAGCAAAGAATTATTAGATGGTTAATTTTTTATTTTATTATTAAATATACATATAATAAAAATAAAATAAAAAATGAGAAATCTAGATGGCTGGGGCGGGCTACAGCCCGTCCCAGCCATAACATAGGTCCGCCCTTGCCGAGTGGCTAGTCTTTCTCTGATGACGTACTTTTCATGCTAGCCCAAAATGTTTGGGAAGGGTGAGCTTGTTCTAGAGTCTTCGGAGAGCCTCAAGGGGTTTAGTTTGCAGGACCTATGTTGGTGTATATCGTAGGTTGTTTTGGATGAGTAAATGCCGCCTCCACTTCCATAAGACGAGAGAATGCTCTTGCAAATTAATAGTTGCCAACAAGCTATGTAGGTGGTTTACAAGAGTTTCTTCCCAAGAGAAGAGTTCCCTTCTCCACAAAATGTTCCATTTCCAAATACCATATACCCATGCACACACCACATTCACTAATTTTAGCATTCTTATTTATGTAGATAGAGAATAGTCTAGGATAAAGCTCACGTAAATTTGACTCATCTATTGCACATTTGAAGCCTATATAGCTTGTCATTTCATATGATATTGATCAATTATGGAAAAATTATCTTAATTGTGAGAAAGGTAATGTGTTGTTGATGTTTGTAGGAAAAATGATGATTTCGGGAGCAAAACACGTGCCTATATCTCACTGAGCCAAAAAGAGGATCGAACCATTAGATTCGACTCGAAAAATGGAGTGGAATGGAAAAAAGAATCGAGTCAATCGAAGATCGGGATCAAAATTTTTGCACGAAAGAATGATAGAAAGAAGATGTCAATCGAAGAATGATCGAGCATTCAGGCCAGAGACCATGCGCCGGAGGCCACAGCCGAGTTGCATGACTCGGCCGAGCATTTAGGCTAGAGACCAAGCGAGGACGACCACGACCGAGCACATGCCACAGCGAAGCACCTGCATGCCAGCCAACCTGCTGAGATGCCTCGGCCGAGCCACCACCCTGCACGGCCGAGCAGGATGCCCAGGCTGCCGAAGACAACTCGACCGAGCACCTGAAGATGTGAAGTCGCATGCACGTTTTTGCACTCCCAGCTTGGCCGAGTCAACTCAAAATTTTGCTCTTCTCCACATTTTGACCCAGGGACACGTGTCACATCTTTTGGGGAGCCTATTTAAGGCCTCATTTTCGGATTTTGGCCACCTACCACCTCTTTTTGAAGATCAATTCACCTAATTTCATATAGTAGACGGTGTTCTTCAATTTTTGCATTTTAAATTCACAAATTAGCCTAGTACAGTGGATAGATTTTAATTCCAAGCAAGGATTAAGGTTGGGCTTCATCATTTACCTCAAGTTGTAGCTTTAATTCAACAATCAAGGTGATATTTATCTTAATTGCAAGTTAATTTTAGTAATTTCTTCATTTCTTCAATTTCTTGTTATTCATGAGATTTTCATCTAGAATCATGGGCTAACCTCTAATTTCTTTGGGTATGAATGTTTTTGTTGGGTAATTAATTGATTAATGAAGTTAGAGATGTTTATACGGGCCGGGTTAAATGGGCTAGCCCAATTAACACTAAAAAATGCAGGGTTAGGGTTGATAGATCATAGGCTCGTTTAAATTCGGGATTTTTTGATCCGAACCGGTTACGTACCCGCGGGCTAAACGGGCCAGCCCGCTAGCCCGAGTTGCTATATTATTTTTTTATAATGTGTGTATACATTTAAATTTTGGTCCAATGAATGGCCCATAAAAATTAAAAAAAAAAAGTTCCAAAACAAAAATATCATCAGGCCCCAAGATCCCCAACCATTTAGCAACATTAGTTAAATACTTAGATACCCTAATTTGGCAAGACATTATGCCATAATCCAATATCTGCGACAACCGCAATCTGCCCAATACTTTTTGTTCCCTCATTTATCTATTCTTAACTAATTAATTGTTTATATTACCACTTTATTTGATTGTTGGATATACCACATGTGGCTTTTTAATTTAAAATTCAATTTTTTTAAAAAAAATATTGTAGCCCGTTAGTGGTCTGTTTAACCCGTGACCCGCTAGTATTAGGGTTAGGTTTCTACTATTGATGGACCGATTAAGAACGAACTGGTTAAGACCCTAGTCCGTTTAGCCCGTGGCCCTGTAGGTCTGACCCTATATGGCTAGCCCGATAAACATCTCGAAAAGAAGTAATTACATGATTAACATATGTCTTGATGATTAATTGTTTATAGTGTTGTAATTTGTATAATTTAATTGGTTAATCAATCCTATTAGCTAGCATTTTCGATTATGTTAATTTTAATGAGAGTTGAATTAGCATGATTGGAGTGTGGGTGTGAGCAGTGACGGAGCCAGGATTCTTAAGTCGGGGGCCAAATAACGGTAATAAAAAAAATTGTAAATGAAAATTTAAAATAAGTTCACGAACTACCACTAATATTTATATAATTAAAATGATAAAATTAATTAAACTAACTTCTAAAATTAAAAACTGAATACAATTAAATTATAACATTCCTCTTCAGTTCTTTATACTTTGGAAGCATTGTACGAAAGTTTTGTTACGGATTTTTTAAAAGACATATTTTTCAATGTATACATATGCATATGAACAATTATTCAATATTCAGAGTTTTTTTATTTTTTATAATTTTTCTCTATTATCGAATTTTTTCAAGATAATTATTAAATTATATATAAAGCAACATTAATTTATAATAACTATAAGTGACTGTGAGTCTGTGACAATAACATAATAATTGTTGGGATATTCACCCACCCCAAGGGTAGAAATGTAATTATGTATTAGTTTTGATGACCAAAACACTTAATAGTTTACTTGGTAAGTTTATGCTATCTGATAGGATAAGTTGAGTTGTATAGAACAACTTAGAGTTTCTTAGTCTAGTCATGTGAGATCAGCTGTATGTATATTATTTGAGATCACATATTGAATTTACATGCGCTCTCCCAAGAGTTGAAGACTAAGAAGACCTTGAAGATGTAAGAATACCATGTTTAAAGACTAGATGAGAAGGCCCTTGTATGCCTTATCAACTGATATGGGCATCTGAAGATGTCGACTGACTTAAAGCCTCAAGACTTAGAAGATATCAAGATAAAGAAGAGGAAGTTAGTCATGACAAAGATGAATTGGACTCATCTGTATCAAATCAGATCAGACGACATCAATTCATGCTAGAAGCTGCTGTATCGACCTAGATCAAAAGACTAGAAGATCAGCCGACTAGAAGCAAGCATGAATTATCCTAAGTGTGGGATCTAGATCAATGCACTTAATGCACATTCCATATCTAAAGAAGGCAAGTCCCAGATTTAGTGGAATCAGATCAATCAAGAACAAATCAAGGATCACACTTCAATTAAGGATGATTGACAACTGATAGTCTCCCCAACGACTATTTGATTGGAATCGTGCATATAAATACAAGACAATCTTCACTTGTGAAGATAAAAAAACTATATATACACGGAGAACTCACCCAGCTAACTTAAGCACAAAACATTCGAAGAAATTTTCAAAGAGTTCTCAAGAGCCTTCATAGATTTATATCATTTCTAGCTCTTAAGTTTTCCTACTCAACTAGAAACCGAACCCCAAATTGTTATGATACACATCATTTGGTTTAGACACAATGATTAAGCAGTTTGTTGGTTGAACCACTAGTTGGAGATAGATCAAAACAACCTAAGCCCAACACTCTAACCAGTATAAGGCCAGTTCTCATAAAAACTTGTGGAGACCGTAGTACTTTGGAAGTGCTCAGAGCTCAAAGTCCTTCACTTGGGACTATAAATGACAAACCCCTTTATTATGAATAAATGATTAATATCACGAGCAGACCATGAGAGTGGACGTAGGATTTGAAAATCCAAACCACTATAAATTTTGGTGTTCTTTACTCTTCTGCATTTACTTTACAATCAGTTTACTTATCATATTATCTATAGTGCATAATGTGTTTTTGGTGATTTATAAAAGAAGGCCAACATAAGATTTAAAACTAGTAGACATCAAGTTATCTAAGTAGTTTTAACTTGTCATAAACAAGGTTTTCATTTTAAAAAAGATCGAGTCTAAATAAAAGGGCCTACACATTCCGCAATTTAACAAAGCTAAGTACCTAGTATATATATGAATGTCCAGATTTAATTGTAATAAACCTAGTCATTATATATATGAATGTCCAAATTTAAGCTTGGGAGACAAGAAAGAGAGGAAGTCCAGAAGAGACAAAAGGTACTCGAACAGAAGAGCTATGGTAGCAGACGAGTCATCCGAATATGAAGATGAGGAACTTTCATCTTCAGCTTCATCTGGATTCCTAGTAGATAAGACTCAGATGACCTAGCTATGATGGCCAAAGAAGAAGTAGAGGTAAACTCCCAGACTATTTGTTTATCTTCTTCTTCTTCACACTCGAATGAGCGTTACTCTTCTAATGGAGACCGTGAGAACAATTTTTATGAGACCATTGATGAAGTAAAATAAGATCTAAAAATTGCTACTAACGCCTTCTTAGAAGTGGAGGGAGAGAATGTAGCCCTAAGAAAAGAAATAACTAGGTTGAAAAGGGTGAAGTCTCAAACTGATCCTGACTTGGTGACTATGAATGAACGCTTGACCAAAGATCTTGAATTGCTCAAGGAAAAACATACATTCACTACTCATCTATATGAAGGAATACTTAAGACTCAAGCCCTTGAGACCATAGAGTTTCATAACTTAGAAGCTAAATTCCTTGATCTTATCCAAAGACATACGCTCTTAGAACAAGAAGACTAAAAAGTCTTCTAAAGGCAAGTTTATTCTCTATGCGCCTCCTATCTCTTATGATTAGGGGTGGGAATGGGCCAGGCCTTGGTAGGCTTTAAAAAAAAAGCCTGGCCTGTTATATATTTCTTAGGCCCGTGCCTGGCCCATGGCCTGTCATAGGCTTTTTTTAAAGGCTCAAGCTTGACCTTTTTAATAAATAGGCCTGGCCCGAAAGCCTTTTAAAAGCCTCTTAATTTTATTAGCGTATTTTTTTTAAAAAAAATCTACAACAGTATTATCATCAAATTATAAAAATTAACACTTTGATTTTTTTTTTTAAAAATCTACAACAGTATTATCATCAAATTATAAAAATTAACACTTTAAATCTCAAAATGAAGAAATTGAAGTAATAGAATGTTCCGAAAAAACTATTCAACTATTTTTTCAACTATTACAAAGAAAAATATAACTAGTGTTACTAAATTTTCTTATTTATTTATTTGAAAATCACATATTATACACTACAAAAAATGTCTTGATTAGAGACCAATATTTTGAGACATTGAGATTGAAAACGGTCTCAAAATTCATAAATTTTTCAAATTGGTCTCAAATCGGTCTTTATATGAGACATCAGTCTCAAAACAATGGTCTCTAATCAAGACATTTTTTGTAGTGATATAAGTATATACTTATAATATATATATACAATATATATATATATATATATGTGTGTGTGTGTGTGAAGTTATATAGGCCGGCCTGTTGGGCTTAAAAGGCTTACGAAAAAGTTTGAGCCCGGCCTATTTAGCTAAATAGGCTTCTAAAAAAGCTTGAGCCCGGCTTGTTTATTAAACGAGCCGAGTCGAGCCGAGCTTTAATAGGCCGAGCCGTAGGCCCCTGTCGGGTAGCCTGGCCCATTCCCACCCCTACTTATGATATTGTGAGACAAGACGAGCCGTGTTCATAGACTCATATACCATCAGCTGATGCACCCAAGTTGAATGATACTAACCAGAAGATAGTCCCTAACACACAAGTCAACTCGGAGTAACTTAGCTGACACAAAGTCAAGTCATGCAATGGCCACAACTGATAAGATTTGGTATTGTGATGCCCCGAGGGAGAAAGCTTAAATGCTCTAGATTGTTCAAACGAACAATGTACATATGAGTTCCCAAGGGTATGACTAACACCCAAGGACCCAAAATCAAATGGGTACCTAAGCAATAATTTGATTGCAGGGTCGCGTGGATCTATACAGAAAATGTGGTTCAGTAGGTGAGACTTGATACATTGATAGTGGATGTTCCGAACACATGACGTGTACAAAGTCTCTCCTCATCAAATATAAAGAACAAGATGGTTCACGAGTATTCTTTGGTGATAACGCGCATGGTAACACAAAAGTTTTTGGCACCTTAAAGAATGGCGACATTGAGGTACAAGACGTATCATACGTTGAAGGTTTAAAGTTTAATTTATTATCAGTATCTCAATTTTGTGATCGGGATATACTGTTGAATTCTATAAGAATGAATGTTACATTATTGAGAAAAGAAATCAACAAGTATTACTCATAGGCTCTAGGCAAGGGAGTATGTATTTTACCAATTGGAACAACTGTCTTAAAGACACTTGTCTAGTTATGAAGAGTTCTAAGGAGCTGAACTGGCTTTGGCATAAATGTCTTAGTCATCTGAACTTTAAGATTATGAACAAACTAGTAAGAGATGCTCTAGTTGATGGTCCGCCTAAGTGTTTTGCAAGGATCAAGTTCGTGATGCATGTCAGCAGGGTAAGCAAACAACAATCTCATTCAAAATCAAGAAGACTGCATCTACCAGCCGAGTCCTTGAGCTACTTCATATGGATCTGTTTGGGCCAATCACTCCAGTAATTTTAAGTGGAAGAAGATACACCTTGGTTGTAGTAGATGATTATTTCAAATACACTTGTGTTGTATTCTTATATAAGAAGAGTGAGACCCAGAAGAGACTCCCAAAGTTACTAAAGAAGATCCAAGTAGAGAAGGGAGAACCCATTGTTAAGATAAGAAATGACAAAGGCATTGAATTTATTAATTCTTTTATTATATCTTATTGTGCTAACAATGGAATATAACATGAGACTAGTGCAGTAAGAACACCACATCAGAATGGTATAGGTGAGAGGGGAGTAAGAACCCTCAAGGAAGCTGCACGAATCTTGTTAGCTGTTGGGATATGAATCCTTGTAACAATGTCCTAATTGATGATTGTATGTTTTGATGGCCAAAAGCAACTTAAAGTTAGTAATATATGTGGTTCTAAGTCATCTTAACTGAGTCATATGAAATAAGTTTACTGATCTTAATGAGATATTGAAACTGAGTTACTGATCTTATTGTGTTTACTGATCTGATATATGAACTGTTAGGAACTAAGCTGATGTTTTGTATTGTATAGACAGCTTATAGTATAGGACTTAATTATACTCATCTGTATATAGTTCAGTTGATGTATAGATAGGTTTTATATATGTAAAGTTGTATTTGATTGTAATCAGTAGTGTAAAAGTTCAGAACAATAGTTTAGAACACTAGATTAGAAGAAGATCAGAAGACTAATGAAGACTCAGAAGACTACTTCAGAATAAGAAGACTTCAAAGAAAAGTTGAAGAAAAGCTTAGAAGAATTCGGGAAAAGTATAAAACAGTTTTAAGAACTGTGCTGACTGGCTCAGAACAGTAAAAATCAGAACAGTAAGTTACTGTGCTGATTTGGTGAATTTGAAGAATAAGTTTGGAAAACTTATTTAAAGTGTAACTGAAGATTTATTGAAGATATGCTGACTTGGAATAAGAAGGAAGTTACAAAGTCGATTACAAGAAGAAGTTACAACAAAAACAGTTTTAGAGTTAGTTGAGAGTTAGTTCACAAACTGCTAACTGTCATACTAAGTTCTATAAATACTGTATGATCTCCTACTTGAAAAGACGGCTGCTACTACTGAACAATTACTGATCTTAGAGAATTCAAGAGCAAGTCTACAAGCAAGAACTCATAGAGTTAAGGAAATCGAACTAAGGAGAAGCCACTGAATTGAAGAGAAGAAATCAAAGGTTACTCAAGAGAAGTTTTACTTTTCAGTTTTAAGTTTGTGTTTTGTAAAACAAGTGTGCTAGTTACTTGTAGAATTACTAGTAGATCGAAGATACACTTGGAAGTGTAATCGAAAAGATCACAGTCTTAATCTTGGGACTTTAAGCCACAAGAAACTCAAGGAAGAGTAATAAAACATCATAACTGGGATTGTGAGAGTGGATGTAGACTTATTGGTCGAACCACTATAAAATTCTGTGTTCTTTATTTTCTGTTTGATATTTGTTTAAACAAGAACAGTAAAATTGTCTAAGTAAAGATTTGATTAAAAGTTGAGTATAAAACTAAAACTGGAAGTACTGATCTGACTCAGTAAGAACAGTACTATTCAGAACACTATTCCGCATTATAAACTCTGATATTTTGAAAGATTTTTGAAAGTCTATTCACCCCTCCTCTCTAGACTTTCTTAGCTTACTCAATCTTAACTCAACTTGGGACCAACATTAGCTGAGTATAAGACTCCTAAAAAGCTTTGGGCAGAAGTCATCAACACTGCTTGTCATACACAAAATAGGTCAGGTATTCATAAAATTCATGAGAAAACACCATATGGGCTTTGGAAAGGTAGAAAATCTAGAGTTTCACACTATCATATTTTTGGGTGTAAGTGTTTCATCCACAATAATGAAAAAAGTAGGTAAAATGCTTTTGATGCTCAAACAGATGAGGGGATATTCTTGAAATATTCCCCCGTTATCAAGACATTCAGAGTATTCAACAAATGAGACATGTGTGCATATAAAAGTAATGTCCCCAAAGGTAAAACGACTTCACATCTTGATACAGTAGCACCATTGTAATAATGTAACAACAAACGTTGTGTGAGCTTTTAAGAGCTGAGCAATATAGGGTTTCAAAAATTTAGAAGGTAGAAAAGGCTGTAAAAAGTCCGTGTCGTCTATCAAGAGAGAAGATCTGTTATTTATAGGCAAACACTCACTTGGGCCCATCGGAAAAGTTGAGAGAGAGTGTAGGGGTTTGGTCCATATCTGAATGGACCTAATTTCAAAATGAACTTTTAGTGTTTTTGGGTTTTAGAAAAGATAGATGAACCCAAAGATTAATTGTCAAATCCAAATTCGGGCCGGTCCTCAAAACTTGCCTCACTTGAGGAACACGTATTTAAGATATAAGAGATTACCACATGCTACATAAATACCCCAATAATCACACCCTCAAAATTCATTTTACTGCATCCGAGAAAATAAATATATGTACACTGAAATAGAAGAAAGAGATCGAGCAGCAACGCTACTAAAATGATGAACAAAGCAACCCATTTTTGCAACCTACACAATCAATTTTCAAAAACATCATAAATACTAAAAATAAAAACTTTGGAATTTGATAAAATTAATGAAACTGCATAAAACAAAATATAGAAAACTAATTTATGCCAAAAATTTGTATTTATGATTGAAACTCCTCCTTTTAAACTTGAGTTCATATTTTTCTTCTTGTTTCAGTGTATCTCTTCTCTTCGGGTTGGTCTGCTATGGACTCGAGTGCATGTTGTGCACTCTAGTCCATGTTGCACTTTTCAGTTTACTGACTTTTACTTTTTGATAAATGGTGTTGCACTTTTCAATTATTAAACTGTATAATAATATTTTTAGTAATAATTGAAAAGTGAAACACCATTTACCAAAAAGTGTAAGTCAATAAACTGAAAAATGCAACATGGACTAGGGTGCACAACATGCACTCGAGTACATACTAGACTTTACTCTTCTCTTCAGTCAAAGAAGACTATTTTTTTCTTCTTGATACGTATGGTGTTTTTTTTTTTTTTTTTTGGTATAATTTTTAAAATTGGAGTGTGGATAGTAATTTAAAAGTATTTTATATTTTATATGAGATGTGTACAATAGAATCGAGGTTTGTTTAGATGCGCGCTAGTTTCAATTGTATAATATTAGGGGTGGTTCGGTACGGTATACCGAACCATACCGTGCCATACCGTTATTATATCGAAAATATTGATACCGTTATCATACCGAAAATTTCGGTATACCGAAAATACGGTATATCGAAATTCGGTATGAAAATTCTCATACCGAATGTCGTACCGAAAATTCGATATATCGTACCATACCGAATTTTCGGTATGCCGAATCATACCGAAATATCGATATGTCGAATCATACCGAAATATTGACATACCGTTTCATACCTAAATTAATTATAAAAATCATAAATCTGAATTTTTCAAACACAAATTAAAAGATAATACAATCAGGATTTCAATACAATTAATTAATTAATTAAAACCTAAACAAGACAATTTAGTGAATTCACCAACAGCTTAAACTCTTCAACAGTTATAGGCACATCTCCATCTCCATCCATGACAATTCAACTCCCACATTTTCAATAACAAGATAAGATTTAAATAAAAAAAAGCACAAAATATTAATCACATTATGCATAAAAAAACACAAAATATTAATGAAACTACAACTAATCAAAGCCCAAACTAATTAACACAACTCAAATAACAAACAATTTCAACAATCAAACCAAAACACCGGCGGCGTGCGGTGTGCAGCGAATCTGGCGATCGGGCGGTGTGCGTGCGTCGGGCAGTGTGGCGTTGCACTGCCCGATCGGACAGTGTGGCGTGCAACAGCGCTTGATTCCGGCAACGTAGCGTGCGGCGGAGATTTGCTAGAGAGAATAGAAAGGAGAAGAACTGAAGTAGCGGCACAGCGCTGTGGTTGGACTAGGGTTTTTTTAATGTGAAATTGAATGTGAATCTTATCAGTAGATTGCGGGTTGGATTGTTAATTTTTTTTATTTTAAATTTAATTTATTAATATAAATTTTTTAATTATATTATTGAATAATTATTTTATTAATATTTCGATATTTCGGTATATATCAAAAATATCGGTATATACCGAAAATATCGGTATACCGATCATACTGAAATTATCGATATTTTCGGTATATACCGAAATACCGTTATCGATATTTTCGGTATATACCGAAATACCGCGGTATGGTCATTTTCCATACCGTTATCATACCGAAATTTTCGGTACGATATCATACCGTACCAAAAATTTCGATATACCGAAAATTTCAATAATTTCGGTATTTTTTCGTTACGGTAAGCCCGGTATACCGAAATTTCGGTATATTTACCCACCCATTTCCATATTTGGCCGGCCATTTTCGTATACATCTCAAATCTCAGTAAAGGGTCATCATTTTGGAAGTTTCATATTTTGCATTTCGGAAGGAATCTTGATTCAAATTTGGCCGGCCATTTTCGTATACATCAAAACGGCGAAGAACGCGGTAAACTCTACCACCTTTTTTCGTTTAGAAGTATGGCGGAAGATTCGTGGATTCGATATCCTACTGAGCTTTCTTTTACATTTATTTACTCCATCAGTTACATGGTTTTTTTCACATATTAAATGATACATAAAATAAGAAAATTAAATTCAGTGGAGATTGTATAGGGTAATTTTGTAAATCTATTTATATACTCACTCCGTTCCATATTAACTTTTATAGGTGGATGGAAAGTGTGATAATGAGTAAATTTTTTTGATAATACAAATACCTAAAGAAGTTCTTAGTAAGAGAGTAACTGAAAGAATTACATCTCATCTAAAAGTTCAAACTTATAGAGAAGTAAGTTATAGTAAGAGAGTAACTGATAGAATTACATCTCATCTAAAAGTCCAAACTTGTAGAAAAGTAAGTTATAGTAAGAGAGTAACTGAAAGAATTACATATCATCTAAAAGTCCAAACTTGTAGAGAAGTGTGGGGAATTAATTCTTGTATATTAATTCCTAATAGTAACACTCTTATTAAAATCAACCTGCTTCATTGTCATTACATTATGTAAATTATTGAATCGTTTATTTGGAGAATGAAAGATGAGAGAATATTGATCGATCAGGCCGTGAGCTTTGAAACCAAATCATGAATGTTGTTGGCAGAAGTTCCACCTTGTTGCACTGCCTCATTCGCCAAATCCTTCCATTTGCAAGCGTTTTCTTTGAGCTCAACCCCTTTATCTCCATCAACAACATCTTTGATGCACCTAGCTATTTCTTGCCTACTAATAATCCTGTTTTCGCGTGCACCTTTAACCCTGATCCCGACTCTCCACACATCCTCAACAAACTTAGAATTTGTGATCTGGTCTACCCACTGCGCCATGGCTACTACAGGTACGCCATAGCTCAACGCCTCAAGCGTAGAATTCCATCCACAATGAGTCACGAAACATGCCAAGGCACGATGAGCCAAGACTTGAGGTTGATGGCACCATTCCACAATTAGTCCTTTTTCCGAAGTGAAACCTTGAGGGAGCTTATGCACTTCAGAAGATCTAACTACCCACAAGAAGTAGCAGTCGCTCATTATTAGGCCAAATGCGAGTTCCTCCATTTGCTCCTTACTAACAGAGGCTATGCTTCCAAGTGATGCATAAACGACAGACCCCGCTGCTCGCAAGTCTAGCCATTCTCTACAGACATGATCATGTTTCGGCTCGTAAATGCTGATTGTGTTGTCGTTATCGGTCGACTGCTGTAGCAAGAATGTAGGTCCGACAGTCTTGATTGGCCAGTGCTTTTCCATCCACCCCAATACCTGACCACAAGGAATACATATATGAGCAAGAACAGAGTCGTCATTACTAATTATTTAGATTTTGAAAATTGGATTTCAAAGACAATAATTTTAGCATATTGATGATGATGACCTTTTTTCCTGTAATAATACTCATCTTAAACATGTATATATTCAAATTTGGACGTGAAATTAAAGTGTACCTCATTTTCAAGGCTGTGAAAGGTGTTGAAAAAGATCCAGTCTGCTTTCTCAAGATTCATAAACTGATGAGTCAGTTGATCTAAAACAACTTTCTCGGAATCCCCGAGGCCAGGAAAAGCAGGCAGATCGGTTTTCTCAAGTGCAGGCAACGAAGGCAGTGATACGACGGCCTCTGCTTCGTAAGGATAGCTCAATAAGGTACCCTGTTTCAGATGATAGAAGACTGCTGAAACCGCAGAGGATTGAGTGAAAAACGGAGCCCCCAGTAGTCGACGGTCATGAGCAATCTCCAGAATCCATGGCATTACCGAATCATAAATAATAAGCTTAAGTGCAGTTGCACAAGTATCAATGTATTTAGCCAGGTTGGCACAAAGGACTGTTTGGAGGCGTTGGAAGTAGGCTGGTATGGTTTCGGGGTGGTTGATGTGTTCGGAGCCATCGGAGATGGTGTGAATGGCGATTGAGGTGCAGCCTGAATTAATTGTAGCAGATTTGGAGATACTTGTGGTTATGATGAAGGCAACGTGTAGGCCGTTGGACGCTAAACACTTGGCGAAGGCTAAGGCTGGGTTTATGTGGCCTTGGGCAGGAAATGGGATCACTACAACATCGCACTTTCTACCCATTTCTGCCATTTTCTTTGTCTGCAGAGGGAGAGAGAGATTGGTGGGAAATTGCAAGAGAAATTAATTAGGACAAAATATGTCGAGCAGAGGGGGATGGGAATTACAGAGTAGGAGTGATCAGTTGATGAGGCTGGCGGACCCTCCAGTATTTAAAGTCATAAAGACCTGAAAATGACAGCATCCTCCATTAAGTTTCTACCTTTTTTTTTTTTATTATTATTATTTTTATTCAATTTAGTCCGGTTCCTGCTACATCAAGTTTAATAGGTCACTTTTTATTTTATTTTTCTTTTTAATATTTTTTTTATTACACACATAAAATTAATAACACTCCATAAAATGTTATACATACTCAATTCTTTCCTATATACCCCTAAAAACACAATACAAATTGAATAAAAATTTAAAAAACATTATAAAAATTAACTAACTCTTACTAAATATAAAAAAATTAAAAATCAATTAAAAAAATTCAATAATACTCTTTTTTTTTTAAATAAGAGTTAAACATATTTTAAAAAACCAAATAAATATTAAAAAAAAAACTTAAATAAAAAAATCAATTAAAAATCTAAAACATTTAGAAATTCAATTAAATTGGATAATTATTAAATTGAAAAAAATCAGTTAAATCTAAATTAATTGAGAAAAAAATATTAAATAGATTAAATAAAATTTAAAAATAATTAAATTACAAACATCAGTTAAGAATTCAAAATTTTGAAAAATTATATAAAATAAAATGAAAGAAAAATAAACTTAGGGGGTGTATTCAATTGGGATTCTGTTGGATTTTTTTGGACTTTAAAAAATCAGTGGATTTAGAAAATCCATAGACTCTAGGCAGAGTTTGACTGACTTTTTTATTGATTTATATGGATTTTTATAGATTTATCAGGATTCTGAAATACACATTTTTTTATTGATTTATATGTATTTCCATAAACTACGTCCCTAAAACTAGTTCAAAAAAAAATATATTATTCATCATTATTATTCTCATCTCCATTTCCATCACGTTTATACCTCTGCCTCATTTTCCACATAACATTAACAATACTAGTGTATTAGCTTTAGTTCTTTGTGAGATGTGGTGCGACATTATTTTCAAAGAAAGTTATCTTTATATTCGACTGGAAACCACATTCTTTCCGAAGAAAGTTATCTTTATATTTGACTGGAAATTCATCAAAGCGACATTTTTCCGAAGAAAGTTATGTAATCCAGCACAAGCCAATACTAAAAATTGCCTTGACCACCAAAATCTTTTAGATGACATCGAACACCACGGGGAATTGACATCGATTAGATATTATTGTTAAACGGTGTCCGATATACTATAATTTTTAAAGAAAGAACATAATTTTAAAATACAGAGATGCAATCTTTTTCACGAAAAAATATAATTTAAAAATACAGAGATGTAATCTTTTTCACGATAATAATGGTGGTGAAGAATCTGTGATGCTTATCGAAGAACATTTGTTAACAAAGTTTTTTTTTTTCTTCTCTTTCAAGTCTTCTAAGAGAATCCGTTGAAATCTCTGCTTTTTAGAAGAGATTTTTTTCTTCTCTTTCAAGTCTTCTAAGAGAATCCGTTGAAATCTCTGCTTTTTAGAAGAGATTTTGAATAGTGAAATTTATTTATATTTTTGAAAGAGAATCCAACGAAATCCATGGAGTATTAAAATCCATAGATTGTTGAATACCTAAAAATTTCTAAAGACTTTTTAAAATCCGTATTGAATACCTCAAAATTTTGAAAGACTTTTTAAAATCCGGATTGAATACCCCCAGATTTTAAAAGTCCAAAAAAATCCAACAGAATCTCAATTGAATACACCCCCTTAATCTGAAAAAATTATTAAATTAAAAAAATCAAATACAATTTAAAAATATTAAAAAGTTAACTAAAACTTAAAAAATAATTAAATTTATTAATTTTTCGGCTTTATTTAATTTTTTGAAGATTTAGGTGATTTTTTCAATAGTTTTTATTCCTATTATTCATATTAATTTGGATTCTTATCTTTTTAATTTATTTTTGACATTTTATTAAATATTTTTATAATTTTACTTAACTTTAGTTGATTTTTGAATTTTTGTGTGGTGTGTTTAACGTTTGAGTTTGAAGTGTGTATAACATTTTATAAAATGTTAGTAATTCCATGTGTGTAATAAAAGAAATATTAAAAAGAAAAGAAAATAATGAATGTTAGAGATGTTTATCCGGGCCGGGTTAAACGGGCTAGCCCGATTAACTCTAAAAAATGCAGGGATAGGGTTGATAGATTGTAGGTCCGTTTAAATTCGGGCTTTTTTGACCCGAACCGGTTAGCCCGCAGGCTAAATGGGCCAGCCCGTTAGCCCGAGTTGCTATATTTTTTTTTATAATGTGTGTATACATTAAAATTTTGGTCCGATGAATGACCCATAAAAATTAAAAAAAAAAATCCAATACAAAAAATATCATCACTCTCAGGCCCCAAGTTCCCCAACCATTTAGAGACATTAGTTAAATACTTAGATAACCTAATTTGGTAAGACATTATGCTATAATTCAATATCAGCAGCAACTGCAATCCGCCCAATACTTTTTGGGGGGAATCACTATTAGGTCCCTTGTGGGGTGACCTATATCAACCCACTCCCTCCTATAAATTATGTTGCATGTAGCTTCCGAATTGTTGGCAATTGGACAATTTTAACCCTGAGTTTAATTGAAGTCTTCTTAAATTAGATAACCCCTTTTTGCTTTTGGCTTTTTGGCTTTTTGCTTTTTACACTTCCCTAGGCCCTCTCTCTACAACACATCCCCCTTCTCCCCTAAAAATATTTTCCGACAATGGATGGTTATGGCCAAACTTCAGAATCTCGTCCAAGATCATAGCAAAACCCAAGCAGTTCAAAAAAATCAGAAGACGGGGGAAATCCGAGAAAAAATCCCAGAATAGTTTCGAGACGACGTGATTTCGTGGGAAGAAATTCGACGATCGGCGACATGATTTCGAAAATCAAGGGGAAGAAATCTGAGGTCCTGCTATCGATTGACGTTAACTAGGTTCGTCCTCCTTTAAGATACTTCGAATCTATCTATAAATCAATTTTTTTCCAAGTAGGGTAGACCTTCAATTTTTTTGAGATACCACCTAAATTTTAGGGATTTTGATGTTGAATAAGATCAATAACTTCACTGTAAGAAAAATGTCTAAAATTGTAAATTTTTGGTTATATTTGAAAGAGTTTGAAATTATTAGGGATTTTTACTAATGATAAATGTCTAAACTTTGACGGATGTATGAAATTGAATTTGATTAATTGAATCAATTTCCAAAAAGGTTACATAGATAATAGTTGATTAAATCAACAAGAAAGCAATAAAAACAGACACTAGAAGAACAACCAACATCATAGCCAAATTTGCAACAAGTAGTTGTTGAATTGAATAACTTGACATCAACTGAACGGTTTCAGGGGAAGCTGAGATATTGTCTGGGGGTTGATTAATAAGTTCTTGATCTTGGGGGGTTCTGAAGAGTTCAGTATCCTAAAAACTCAAAGGATCTGCAACACTTGCTGGAAGACACCAATGAGAGAAATTATGAGATCGACATCTATGGTATAACCTCCCTAGATTTGCAGTTGATGTAGAAAGGCTTATGACTGTTGGGATGCCACAGTGCCTGCAGATGGAATTAGAGTATCTCAAATAGTGAATTGAAGTTTGGAACTTGAAGTACTATTTTGAGACATTCTTTCCCAATTTCTGAATACTGGTCCATATGGGGCTGCAAGTGACCCCCATATATAGTGGAGAAGGGCCCCCAAAGGTAAAAAAGGTCTGCAGAAAAGTAACGGATAAAAGGGTCCCTTGAATTGTGTATACTAGTTTTTTGCCCGTGCAATACACGGGTCTACTATAACTTTATCTCTCATAATTTATAGAAGCGTGGTTAATTTTATTATTTTTATCTTCTCATTGCTTTAAAATAAGTAATTAAAAAAAATCATCATGAAATACACTTTTACTTTCATAACTCAACATGTTCTTAATTTATTACAGAATTGAAACACAACGTGAGGTGTAAAATGCACGAACATTAATTTGTAAAAAATTGAACCCTAATTGTTGGCAATCACATTTCTCGCAAAAATAATTTGTGTTTTATTTTAAACGATTTAATTTAAAGAGATTTGAGCTCCTTGTAGGCTTAAGCTCAAGAACGGAGCAAATTTCATTGCAATGCAAACATAATTTGGCATATCAAAACTATTAATAAAAAAGGTCAAACCAACACACTTTCTGCACTTTACATTTTGTACCTGACAACTTTTATGAATTTTCCTTCCAAATCAATTTTGCTTCTTAAAAGTACTTGCCCCTAATAATAGAGTGTTGAAACTATAAATTAGGACTTGACATATTTATGAACAATGTGGTGTTACCATTATATACTCAGTAGGAGTTTGATCCATAGAGTATAACTCACATTAATTTCAATTGACGAAAATACATGAAAATAGAGCATGTTGCATGTGTACAACTTCCTTCATACTAATCAATATGTCAATCTAATTGTGCCAATGAAAGGTAGACCAAATTCAGGTGTGATCTAAATTTTAATTGATGCTAATCAAATTTTGATAAACAAAGGTACCTTCAGAGAGCATAAACAATTGATTCATTTAAATTTACTCATCTTATAAGCAAATTAAAAAAGATGGGAACAACAAAATGATTAATACACTATCATCCATAAGAAACCCATTTTTTTTTTTTTTTTTGAATTACATTAAATACCCATCCCTTTTCCCCCCTCCATGACTCGAACCCAGGATTTAAAGCCTAGGTAGTGGTGCTCTAATCACTTGAGCTATTATTCCTACTTCTCAAAATGGGATAGGGCTGCTGTGTACTCAAGTACACGGTGTACTTGAGTCCAGCTATATAGAAAATATATATTATATATATGATAAATAATAAAATATTTAACAAAACCCATTGTAGCCTAGTGGTTTTCTTTGGATCACCATTGCATCAAGTACAAGTACAATTAATAAATAATAAAATTTGTAAAATTAATAATAATTTTAAAAAAAATTAATATTTAGCAACAGATTTTTTTATATATTATAAAAAAAGTGCAAGTACTAGTAATATCATTAATTGCACTTACTAATAATATAATTAACAAAAAGTGCAAGTAAAAAAATAATAAAACGTGTAAAATTAATAATAATTTTTTAAAAAAAAAATAGCACCAGTTTTTCTAGATTATGAAAGTGCAAATACAAATAAACAAAAGGTGTATCATTAGCATACACTTTTCAGTTATAATATCATACACTTTTCAATTATAATACCATACAATTTTCATTAATATATAACTTACACTTTTCATTAATATAACATACACTTTTCATTAATATGCTTTTCAGTTATAATATCATACACTTTTCAATTATAATACCATACACTTTTCATTAATATATAACTTACACTTTTCATTAATATAACATACACTTTTCATTAAATAGATCATACACTTTGCAGTTATAATAACAATAAAACGTGTAAAATTAATAATAAATTTTTAAAAAAAAATTTAGCACCAGTTTTTCTAAATTATGAAAGTGCAAATATAAATAAACAAAAGGTGTATCATTAGCATACACTTTTCAGTTATAATATTATACAATTTTCATTAATATATAACTTACACTTTTCATTAATATATAACTTACACTTTTCATTAATATAACATACACTTTTTAGTTATAATAACATACACTTTTCATTAAATAGATCATACACTTTGCAGTTATAATAACAGACAATTTTCATTAAATAAACATACATTTTTCATTAATAGATCATACACTTTGCAGTTATAATAACATTCACTTTTCATTAATATATAACTTACACTTTTCAATTATAATATCATAAACTTTTCAGTTATAATAACATACACTTTTCATTAAAAATAATGTTGCACTTTTCAATATAATAACATACACTTTTCATTAAAAAAACAAAGATACACTTTTTAGTCATAATAACATACACTTTTTCAAAAAAAAAAAAATCGAAAAAAAAATCGAGAAAAAAAATTGAAAAAAAAATCGAAAAAAAAAAAGTCAAAGTTTGACCGTTGACCGGTCAACAGTGGTCAACGGTCAACATTTGACTAGTAAAAGTCTACTCAAGTACATGGTGTACTTGAGTACATACAAGACTTTGGCCTCAAAATGTTCATTTGTTGCAAATTTATAATCTTTTACTGTAATCTTATATTATATATATATATAAAAAATCTACAATAGATCTACTCTTCCAACACGCCATCATTCACAAATAACTCAAAATCCATTAAAAAAAAAAAGTCTAAATCAACTATTACTTCAGTTCTAATTTCAATTCCCAAAAAATCCAAACAGCCAAACATCTCATGCTTTCTTCACATAAACTTAGGAAATATGAGAGGCGGTCCCAATCATCGAATATCTTCCCTCTAACTTCTGAAAGTGGAAAAGTGTGCAGATTAGAATTTGTGCTAAACATTATCTTCCAATAATATGTAAACAATAAATTTCACTTATCCTAATCATAAGAAAATTATTGAACAACTTGAAAAAAAGTACTCGAAATTTTCATGTCAACATGTGAAGGCGCGCGGATCAAAAACTGCCTACAATAACAACACCCCCTCGAATTAATTACAAATTAGAATTAAAATTTCATTCCTTTGTCTTTAAAGCTGCGCGCTTTTCACACACACAAAATTTAGACAGGCTAAAAGAGGAACGCGGGCGTAAGACGACAACGCCGGTGGGGTAGGCGCGAGACACCAGGCGGTAGCAGTGGCTGAGCAATGTTTGAGGCACGCGGTGGTGTCAGCGCGAGCGGGGGAGACATAAGGCGGCGACACAGCGAAGGGACAACGCGAGAGATGAAAGACGTGATGAAGTCTACGGTGGAAGGAGATAGTAAACGTGATGATGGAAGAGTCGTGGCCAAGGATTTTTTATATATACGGGAATGAAGGAGAAGGGGAGAGGAAGGATCAAATTTAACGTTTGAAGTTAAGTCTCATCAATCAATGGACCTGCAGTTTTGGATTGAAAAATTGAAAAAATTAAAATTCTCTAATTGCCACATGGCAAAAGGGGAAGATATAAAAAATGGACACTTGGCGAACTCTGAAGAGACACTGTTTTCCTTTTATATATATAGATTTGAAAGAGTTTGAAACTATAATTAATGAATTTGCTAAGTTCATTAAATCAGAGGTACTGTTCAAATGTGAATTTGATATGTTCAGAAATTTTGCTTCAATGTTCAAAATTTAATGTCAGATTGGTGATTTTATGCAAATCAAAATGGAACTGCAAATAACCAAAAAGAGAAAAACTTTCATTAAGTAAAAATAGAGGATAAGCAACTAGTAGAAAACAAGAAATAATAAGGATAAAACTAGAAAACAGGAAATAATAGGAATAAGGAACAAGAAATTATGGACAAAGTAAACTTTGAATTACATTAAAAATCCTACAAGATCTATTTATTATGTCGTCTTCGAACGCATCAATGTCCACCCAAATATTCAAATCAATATCATAACTACGATCCTATTGGATCTTTCCTAAGCAATATCTTACGATATCAAGCTTAAATAAAAATAGGGGTTGAAGAGTGAATGGATTAGGAAGAACCTCATTTGGGGGGAAAAATATTTTAACTTTAATCCAACTTTCATTTGACCCATATCCCTCAAGAATCCAAAACTTGAAAGTGCATGAAATTTGAGAAGATGGATAGATAGGAAATGTAACTAAAGAGTCTTCATCCAATGAAGATATTTCCCATAATATTATGGAATTTTCAACGGCTTCTGGAATTTTAATAGTCCCACATGACTCATTTTTAACGTCGAACGTTCGAATCTCCGTACTAAGAGAATCATCCTTGAACACCTGTGTTGGGAAATGAATTGATTTTGATTAAGATACCAAAACCCTTGAATGATGATGGTCAGCTTAGTTGAGATAGATAGTGTTGGTCCCAAGTTGAGTTAAGATTGAGTAAGCTAAGAAAGTCTAGAGGGGAGGGGTGAATAACTTTCAAAATTCTTTCAAAATATCAGAGTTTTAATGCGGAAATGTGTTCTGAATAGTACTGTTCTTACTGGGTCAGATCAGTACTTCCAGTTTCAGTTTTATACTCAACTTTTATTCAGATCTTTACTTAGTAAATTCTACTGTTTTGGTTAAACAAATATTAAACAGAAAAGTAAAGAACACAAAATTTTATAGTGGTTCGACAAATGTCTACATCCACTCTCACAATTCCAGTTGTGATGTTTTATTACTCTTCCTTGAGTTTCTTGTGGCTTAAAGTCCCAAGATTAAGACTGTGATCTTATCGATTACACTTTCAAGTGTATCTTCGATCGACTAGTAATTTCACAAGTAACTAGCACACTTGTTTACACCAATACAAACTTTAAAATGAAAAGTAAAACTTCTCTTGATTAGTCTCTGATTTCTTCTCTTCAAATCTGTGGCTGTTCTCAGATTTCTTGATTTCTTTGACTCAGCGAGTTCTTCAATGCTATGTAGACTTGCTCTTGAATGCTTTAGGATCAGTAAATGTTCAGTAGTCTTAGCAGTATGAGATCACACAGTATTTATAGACATTAGTATGACAATTAGCAATTTGTGAACTAACTCTCAACTAACTCTAAAACTGTTTTTGTAACTTCCTTTTGTAACCGACTTTGTAACTTCCTTCAACTAATTCCAAGTCAGCATATCTTCAAATATATCTTCAGTTACGCCTTAAATTAGTTTTCCAAACTTATTCTTCAATCAAACTAACTCAGCACAGTAAACTACTCTTCTTAGTTTTACTGTTCTTAGTTAGTCAACACAGTTCTCCAAAACTGTTCTGCACTTCTCCAGAATTCTTCTAAGCTTCTCTTCAACTCTTCTTGAAGTCTTCTTATTCTGAAGTAGTCATTTGAGTCTTCTTTAAACTTCTGATCTTCTTCTAATCTAGTGTTCTAAACTACTGTTCTGAATTTTTACAATGCTGAATACAATAGAATACAACTTTACATATATAAAACCTATCTATACATCAACTGAACTACATACAGATGAGTATATCTAAGTCCTATACTATAAGCTGTCTATACAATACAAAACATCAGCTTAGTTCCTAACAGTTCTTATATCAGATCAGTAAACATACTAAGATCAGTAAACATATATAAGATCAGTAACTCAGATTCAAATATCTCATTAAGATCAGTAAACTCAGATTTCATATAACACAATTATATCAACATATAATCACATATATCATTAACTTCAAGTTGCTTTTGGCCATCAAAACATACAATCATCATCTAGAACATTGTTTCAAGGATTCATATCCCAACAATTTCCCCCTTTTTGATGAAGCCAAAACTACTTAAATATAATCAGACCAGTGGTTAAGATATATAGTTAATCATAACAATTCATCAATTCAAACATCAGATTAGTATTCACATAAGATCAGATATTATACATACTTCACATAATCACAAAAATATCAAAATAAAGAAAATAAAGATAAGGTTAAGAAATATTATCTCTTCAGCATAGTCCTTCATCTTCAATCTTCATTAGGAATTCTGAATGCCAAGTACATCCGGTTCTTGATTTCCATCATGTGCTTGTGATCTGTAATACCTTCATCCTTAATGATTTTAGCAATAATGATTCCAACTTCTTTCAGATCAGGTTCTCCATTTTCTAATCTTGGAGGTTCCCACACAGGTTCTTCTGGACAAAGGATCTGAATATCTGCACCAACAACCAATAACAAAATATCTTCCCAGAAGATCCTTGCAACATTCATCATAAAATCTTCAAAATCAGCATACTCATCCTCCTTGCTTGAATGATCACCAAATTTCTTTACAATGAAATTTGTAATCTGCCATTTCTTCTTCAGATCATTCCAATATTCCAAATTATTAGAATCAACAAAGAATTCTATGTAGTTCTCATCAAGAACTCCAACAACAGACTTAGATTTCTTTTTCCTTTTTAATGCAGCAACTCGATTATCAAACTTTTTTCTTGTAGCTTCTGCATCTTTCAACTTTTGCTTTCTGATCTGTTCATCAGCTTTTCTCTTTTCAGATAGTTCAACTTTCTTCTTTGCCAACAACTCATTGTGTTTTTCAACAGCTTCAGCCATCTTTTCATCACTTGGCTGACTGCTAGCAACTACATGCTTCAGCTTACTTCTAGATCTGGTAACCCTTCCAGTCTCTTCAGCTTCTTCTTCATCACTTAAAACCAATTTTCTCTTTCTCTTTACAGATGAAGATTCAGCAATGTTCTTCTCAATTGTTGCTACAACTTGAGTTTCAGCTTCAGAAGCCTTCTGCTGTCTTCTGAGATTGATTTTCTTCTTCAAACTAATGATCTCTTCTTTCAGATCATCCTGACTTGCTTTCAGCTCATCTTGTCTTACAACTAACTGAGCTTGCTGAGTTTGAGTCTGCTCCATCACTCTCATGACCTTATCTTCCCCCCTTTTGGCTTCATCCTGCCATTCCTTCAAGGGTGTCATAAGCAACTCAACTTTCCTTTGCAGCTCAGCAGACAATATCTTTTCTTGTAATCTATGCAGATCATAGATTTTAGACATTGTGTGTTCCATCACTTGCTCATAAGAACTGGTAGCAGTCAATCTCTCCAATTTCTCAGTAGCTTGTTGAAATTGTTTCAAAGTAGCTTCCAGCTTGCTTTGCAACTCTTCATTATGCTTTTTCAATAATTCAAAACTAGAACTTTCTGGAGCTGTGTCAGTAGGAACTGTTCTTACTGTCTCTTGAACATCATCAAGCACAGTATTCTCAGCAACTTCAATTGGTGTGCTTTCCAACTCATCAGCACCCAAAGTTGGTTCCTCTATGACCTCAGTCTCTTCAACTACAACTGTGTTCTCAAACATTTCAGTTGCATTGGTATCAGCTACATAATCAGCTTCCATATCAGCTTGATTATCAAAATCTTCAACACCAACATCCTCAGCTTCCAAATTGATATCAGAATCAACATTTGCATCAGCAGACTTAACCATAGAATACTTACACCCAGTTAACCTTTCAATCAATTGAATAACTGAATCTAATGTGGCTAATTCTGTAAAAGATTGAACACCTGCAGCTTCTCTCTGCTCTTGTTCCCAATCATGGAAAACAGATAAACCACCCATGCCTTCTGCTACAACTAACAACTCATTCAGGCCAATCCTTCTAAGATACACCCAAGTACCTATCCTTAGAAGTTGCTCAAAAACCATAGAGCTGTCATCTAAACCATAAAAAAATTTCAGAAGCGCATTTCTTAGTTTAAACCTAATCCTTTCTTCCTTATCACACACAGGATAATCCATCAAAAACACTGAATTTGGTGCAATAATCTCAGTTTCTGGGGATGAGGAGATTTCAATAGGTTCAGAAGCAGGTATATGTTCATGCTCAGTAGAGTGATCATGAACTGGTTCAGGGGAAAAATGAGGAGTGGAAAAATGTTGAGGACTAGAATGGGGAGTGGTATGAAAAGAAGTGTTCTGAGTGGGTGAGGAAGGAGTGTTCTGTCTAATAGGAGAGTAATGAACTGACTCCTCAGAACAGGTAGGTTCTCTATCAAATGGTTGGACATGAATTGGAACAGAGTTTGAAGGAGTATGAGTAGAATCAATAAGAATTCTCCTAGGTCTAGAAGTACTAACCTCTTGATCTTCAGAGCTGTCTCTCACCACAGTTTCAATAAATTTTACTGTGTGCTCTGTTGAGGATTTAGCAGACCTTCCCCTTCTTAATCCAGAACTGCTAGGATCATGCCTTGCCTTGGTCCTTCTTTTTGGTTGATCATCATCTGATCTGTACATAGAAGCACCAGATTCTTGAGCTTCTTTTTTTGGAAGAGGTAGCATTAAATGATTCTCTAGTTATAGCGAACATACTCCTTTTTCATCAAGAACTTCCCTTGATGGAACTTCTTAGGATTACTCCAATAAGCTTTCTTGATGACTATCTGAGGCAACAGAATGCTCAGCTTGTTCCCGAACCCTAATTTTGATTTGATTGAAAACTCTTCAGAATCCTCATCGAACAGAACCTTTTCCTTTTCACTTAGCAATCTGTCAAGGAAGAAACCTTGCCAATCACCTCGAACACGGTCAATGATTGCTGCCATGACTCGAATTTTCAAATTTGATAGAGCATCTTGACTGTGATGTTGCCCTAACAAACACTTTCCAGCAATATCCATCAAGAATTGAAGTCCAGGTGGTAGCACAAACTTCTTCAGATTGTGTAGAGTTTCTGGTTCTTCATTCGTCCATCTGCCCACACATTCTTTTTCTTCTCCGGCTTTATAGGTTAGAATATCTACGGGGCAACCAAGCTACCTATTTTATCTACCGGGTTTGAGGGGCCTAGATGATGAATGGGGAGGAAAAGTGGGCGGAGCTCGCGGCGATTGTGGTGGTGTACGGCGGTAGTGGTGGTGGGGGGCGACTGTAGCAGGATCTCGATCTCAGTATTATATATCCGATCTACATCGAAGGGAGGAGAGAAAAGGGGTTGGTGGTGGGAGGAGAGGAAAGGGGTTGATGGTGGAAGGGGAGGTGCGTATTCCGACAAGGAAGGTTGGAGGGGAGAGAATCTTAGAGAGAGAAAAAATAATAGAATATCTTCCCCTTTTCCAAATGAGTGACTCGAATTTAAGATCACACTAATTTAAGTAGTGATTTTATTTTGCGTGATCAAGTCTAGCCATACAGAAGAGACATAATGTTTAAAAAGAATTATGTCTCATCAAAAATTTTAAACTTGTAAAGTGGTGGAGTCCGAACTTGTAGAGTGGTAGATAATCAATTCTTGTATATTAATTGCCAAAGTCTTGTGTGTACTCAAGTACATGGTGTACTTGAGTAGACTTTGCCTAGTCAAAAGTTGACCGTTGACCGGTCAACGGTCAAACTTTGATTTTTTTTAAAAAAAAAAATCGATTTTTTTTTTCGATTTTTATTTTCGATTTTTTTTTCAATTTTTTTTCTATTTTTTTTGAAAAAGTGTATGTTATTATAACTAAAAAGTGTATCTTTGTTTTTTTAATGAAAAGTGTATGTTACTGTATTGAAAAAGTGCAACTTTGTTTTTAATGAAAAATGTATGTTATTATAACTGAAAAGTGTATGATTTATTAATGAAAAATGTAAGTTATATATTAATGAAAAGTGTATGTTATTATAACTGCAAAGTGCATGATCTATTAATGAAAAATGTATGTTATATTAATGAAAAGTGTATGTTTTTATAACTGCAAAGTGTATGATCTATTAATGAAAAAGTGTATGTTATTATAACTACAAAGTGTATGATCTATTAATGAAAAGTGTATGTTATTATTAGGGGTGGTTCGGTACGGTATACCGACCATACTGAACCATACCGTTATCATATCGAAAATTTTGATATTGAAAAAATTCATACCGTTACCGTACCGAAAATTTCGGTATACCGAGATTACGGTATACCGTACCATATCGGTATATCGATTCATATCGAAAATATTGAACCATCATTTCATATCGAAATACGGTATATCAATTCATACCGAAAATATTGAAGCATTTTTATACTGAAATTAATTATTTAAGGTTTATTTTATTTATGTTTTAATAATTAAAGTTATTTTAATTTAAAAATAATATAAAATTATTATTTTATTAAAGTTTCGGTATATCGATATACCATTTCATACCGAATACCAAAAAAATTTCGGTATAGCGAAATACCGCGGTATGATCATTTTCCATACCGTTACCGTACCGAAAATTTCGGTACGATATCATATGTACCGAAAATTTCGGTATACCGAAAATTCCGATAATTTTGATATTTTTCACTATGAAAAGCTCGGTATACCGAAATTTCGGTATATTTACCCACCTATTATAACTAAAAAGTGTATGTTATATTAATGAAAAATGTAATTATATATTAATGAAAATTGTATGTTATTATAATTGAAAAGTGTATGATATTATAACTGAAAAGTGTATGCTAATGATACACCTTTTAGTTATTTGTACTTGCACTTTCATAATCTAGAAAAATTAGTGCTAAATTTTTTTAAAAAAATTATTATTAATTTGACATGTTTTATTATTTTTTTACTTGCACTTTTATTACTATTACTGATATTATTAGTACTTGCAATTTTTTTATAATGGATAAAAAAACTGGTGCTAATTTAAAAAACAATAAATGATATTATTAGTACTTGCACTTTTTTTTATAATGTATAAAAACTGGTGGTAATTTTTTTTTAAAGGTGGGTTTCGAAGTGTGGTAAGGCATTCCAAGGGCAACCACTAAGTTACAATGACCTTTGTTAAATATTGTGTTATGTATCCTATATATATGAGATATTTTCTATATAGCTGGACTCAAGTACACCGTGTACTTGAGTCAGAGACGGACGCAGGTAATGCCCAGGGGGGCCCGTGGGCCCCCCACCAATTTTGCAAAATATTTTAGGGTATTTTCGTAATTTTGCATATATATTTAAATAATATTAATATTATATATATATATATATATATATATTAATTATATATGATACTAGTATGAATTATATATGATGGCCCAGTACTTGGAAAGTGGTTGCATAGTCGGCTACTAATATTCGCAATTTCGTCTCATCCTGTAAAGTAATTAAATAAGTAATTTAATTAAAAAACAGAGTTTCTCCTCCTTTTTATTCAACGCACGCGCATCAAAGCTTTCAAGACACAGATCAAGAAAAATATGTCCCATTAATTTTAGATATTGAAGGTAAAATTTGTTTATTATTAATTTAACTTTTTTATCTTTCTTTATTATTTTGGTTGGTCCCCACAATTATTTTTATTCTATTCTTTTGTCTTCTTATTGAATTTAGGGTTTTTCAGATTTCAGGGTTTCTCAAAACTGTCTCCGTTTAAATTTTTTGATATGGAATAAATTCTTTATATTTAAAGTTCAAGAATATATATGCATCTTGTTAAAATTTCATTTTTAATTTTTTTTTATTGTTATTATTTGGCCCCCCGACTTGAAAATCCTGGGTCCGTCACTGACTTGAGTACACTGCAGCCCAACCCATATTAATTTTCTAATACTTCTTCTTACTCGTGAGCCGAATTATCAGGAATCAAACCCATACGTTTGGACGTGAGCCTTAAAGGTGTGATACCATGAAAAAAATTATCTCATCTAAAAGTCCAAACTTAAGTGTAGTATTAATTCGTATATATTAATTTTGTCTCACAAATGTTCATTGTGTGATTCTTGTTGTAAGATTCGTTGTCCTTTTGCGGTAGTAAGAATGTAGGCCCCATGTCTTGATCGGCCAATGGATTTTCATCTACCTCAATATCTGATAAAAAATTATAAAATTCCCATATAATATATTTCGCCAATTTAAGAATCAAATTAAAGTGTCACCACAAGAAAATTTAATTTAATAATAAAGATTATATCATTATAGCTTTTCTAGTCGTACGGTTTCGGACTCGTTGATATCTTCGGAGCCATTAGAGATGGTGTGTATGGTGATTGAGGGGCAATCGTAAATTATAGTAGATTTGGGGATACTTGTGGTTTATTTTTTTTTTTTTTTGATGTTAAATACGCATCCCTTTTTTCCGCTCCCCATGACTCGAACCCAAAACCTAAGACCTAGGTAGTGGTGCTCTAACCACTTGAGCTATCCCACTTTGTCATACTTGTGGTTTATTAGTGTGAAAATTGCTCAAAATTCATGTGTTTAATTAACACAATTTTATAGGATTTCATGCATTATTTACATTATTTAACTAATTGTACTTGATTGGAGAAAGTGTGTGGTTTGCTATTTTTATAGAAAAAATGAGAATTTTTTGAACAAAACACGCATTGATTATATTGGGGAGTCAATAGAAGAAATAATACGAGAAGGAAGAAATTATAATTGAGCTTGAGAATTAAAAGTAAGAAGATGATGATTGGGTTCTAGGAAAAAAGGAGAAAGGCCATAGTTATACACACAGACTTATTGAGGACACCCACTGACTAAACACACACCGTGGGATGAGGACACCCACGTAAAAAAACAAAAAAATGCCCTTATTCTTCCTCTTACCCTTATTCCTCCCACTCTTCTCTCCATCCCAACCTGGACACCCCCTATTTTTCTGAAAAATCCTATTTTTTTTTTGTTTCATTCTTCCCTCCCCTCCCTACATCAGTGCTCCTACCCCTCTCGGTGTTGCCTACGCTCCTTCCACTCCCCAGCGTCGCTGCCTCCCCCCCTCACACCTGCGTCATCGACGACGCGAAGTCGATTAAAAAAATTGTCGTCCAGCTGCTTCTCAGAGGGTACACCCACTCCATTCTCCATTTCCTTGGCGTTGAAGAAGCCGACCAACGCCTTTTGAAGATGCCACCGCCGATGCCTTTTGAAGAACGCCATCGCCGTCGCGTTTTTTGAAGAAGGACGTCGTCGCTGTTTGTTGAAGAAGGAGTTGCGACCCCGTCTCCACCAGCAATCGACCCCTTTTGAAGAAGATCACTCGATTCGTAACCAGAAGAAGGTTTTGCATTTTTTCTGAATTATTGTTCAATTTTTTGGTTTGGAATCTGTGGTTTTTTTATAAAATTTTGGAATTTGTTTTAGTGTTTTGGGGTTTGATAAGAAAAACTAATTTATCATATGTTCGAAAATAATACATTAAAAATAACCAAATGTTCGAAAATAATGCATGAAAAATAACATAGTGTTCGAAAAAAATAAATGAAAAATGAACTTTGTTCGAATTTCTTTTTCGAACAATGTTAATTTGTCTGGAAAAAAAATCCCAAAACACACCTGTCCTTTTTTTTTTTTTTTTTGGCGTGATAGATAAAGAGTGGGTGTACTCATCAGCCCTTTTTTTAAAAAAAAATTGTTTACAAGAGGGGTATATGGAACATTTCACATGTCCTTTAACATAAAAAAAAAATGTCTGGAAGGTGTTCTCCATAACCCAGTGTGTACGTATAACCGTGGCCAAGGAGAAAACAAGAAAATAAATCAAGGCCCAATTTAAATGCCCATTATTTAAATGGCAGACCCATTTTGGATCCCACCCACAATTTCACGTGAGTATTGAATCAAAGAAGAAATGTTAATTTTGGCTTTGACTATTTACACCTCAATTTCAGATGAATGCACACCCCCGATTGATACACCCCCTAAAATCGATCTAGGATAGATGTACCCCTTCGAATTGTACTAAATACCATTTTCTACATAATATTCCTATTACTTACCACACCCCCAACCAAAACCTAATTTCCATTCTCTCATTTCATTTTCCCCCTCACATTCCCAGCCGTCTTCCCCCCTCGCACTCCCAGCCGCTGGCCGCTGTGACCCCGCTACCGCCCCACCACGCGCGGCTCCCACACTCACACTAGTCGCGGCCCCCGCCATCTCCCCCATTTTTTTCCATTTTCTGTGTTTTAATTTGAATCCCCGTCCCGTCGCCACCGCTCCCATCCACCGTGGCCCCCACCCCCGCACCCGTTGCGGCCTCCTGTCTCTCCTATTTTTTCTGTGTTTTTTGTTTATCTCTCCCTCGTCGTCCGCCCCCCTCCCCCACCCACCGGCGTCGCCTCCCAGCAGTCACCAACCGGCGTCGCCGACCCTAGAAACCACAGCCACCGCTCCCGATTTCCATCGTAAGTTTTTTTCCTTTTTTTCTCCCATAAGTTTTTTTTCCTTATTTTCCTCCAGTAAGATTTTTTCTTTTTCTTTTTTTTTAAAAATTCGACCATTTATTGTCGACCATGTACACCCTCGTCGATAATTTTTTGTCGACGAGAGTGTATATGGTCGATAATAAATGGTTGAATTAAATTTTTTGTTATATAAATTTCAACCAATCAGTTTAGACTATATACACTTTCCTCGACAAATCTTTGTCGACGGGAGTGTATATGATCGACACTGGTTGGTCGAAATTTATAAAAAAAAAAATTGTGATTTTTCTAAGTATTTTTTGAATTTTTGGTTTGGTGGACTCTGAAAATGGTGCCGGCAGCGGCCGAAAGTGGTGGTTTAGGGGAAAGGTGAAAGAAATGACAATAGCGGAGTGCATTCAATACGGGGGTGCATCTAGTATGCTAAATTTTACTGAAAGATATTTTTTATTTTTTACATGATTATTATATTACAAAACTGAAAGAGAGAGTGCATGAGGTGTAAATAGTCAAACCCCTCATTTGCAAAGTTCAATTTTGCCACATATTTATTGTTAAAGAAGCAGGCAAATACTGGGCCGTTTATGCAACTCATCCGACCCATGTATTGAAGAGTGTATTGAAGAGAGGATTGCAATTAATTGGTTTTGGGGCCATGTCCATTTGGGAGTTTTGTTCAGCCGGGAAGAAGCCGTGAGGGAATATAAAAAACAGAGCAACACATTTTAGAAAAGAGGGGAAAAGAGGGAAGAATAACTAGGTTTTGGGGACCCTCTTCTCTTCCACACTTCACTCCATATATTAGTTTAACTTATTCTTTCATTTTTTAAATATGTTTTAATTGAGTATTTCATTTTGGTGTGATATTGAAGAATTTAAAGATTAGAGGTGATATATTTCCTTAATTTAATGTTTTGTTGTTTGTTTCCATGAGTTTTATTTTATTTGTTGTTTTAGTTATGAACTAAGTTTTGTTTGCTTTGGGTGTTAGAATTATATGTAGGTAATTATTGGATTTATGGATTAATTGTTTGATTAGCCTATATCTTAGTTTGATTGCTTCTATTGTTGTGATTTGTGTGATTCAATTAATTAATTGATTAATCCTATTAGCTAGCATTTTCAATTTTGTGAATTGCAACGAGAGTTGGGTTTGCATGATTGGGGTGTGGGTGTGAACATTGATTAATTAATTGAAGTTAAATAATAATTATCTTAACCGAGAGAGGGTTGATTGCTAGATCAACAACATTAGACATTAATCGAATATAGGTCGTTTAGGAGATTAGTGAGAGGGCGAGTCGTAAACATTAGTAACCATGTTGAAAGTGTTTTAAGAGTCACTAGCCTAGGAGCTTATGGTACTAATTAGACTACATAATTGTTAATTAGTGCACGTATTAACCTAAGCCTCACGTGAGATTTGTCTACACATATATGTGATAGCCTTTAGCATAATTCAAGACATTAGGTTTAATTGTTGTGATTAGTTCGTTAATTCATTAGTGATCCCACATAAGAAAGACACCAAAGCAATTCTTCCATTTACACTTTCATCTTGAGAGTTAGTTTTAGTTGTTTACTATAAGTGTTTCTTTTTCTTATTGGTATTTTCTTTATCCTCCCGTTTAACTTCTATAACACCATGACGACGTATAGTTTTGGGGCTCCATGCTCTCCTAGGTCCTAGGTCGATACTACTTGGTCTTATACTTGTAATACTATAACGAACCCTTACGCTTTTGAGTAAAAAAAAAATTGTGCTTAGAAAAATGCAAAAATACGAAAAAGTCAATGGTTATGATGAAGGTAATGAGTAGGCCCTTAGCTTGGAGGCTATAAACTTAGGGAAGGCTGAGGTCGGGTTTATGCGGTCTTGTGTAGGATATGGGATCACTACACCATCAACTTTACTATCTTTGCCCATTTTTATCATTTTCTTGTCGAGAGAGAATTTAGATCGCAAGAGAAATTAAGGACAAAATATCTCAATCGACCAAATGTAACACAATAAGAAAAATTGTCATTATATATTATATATCTAGTTAAAAAAAATGACAGAAATTAAAAATTAATGATAAGATCTGTCATTAAAAATATATTTTTTATTATTAAATATTTTTAGTTAAAGAAGTTATAATGAGAGGTTTGAAACTCAATTTTTTAACTAATGGAAAATGTGATGAAATGAGATTTGATACTAGGGTACCAAACTGCGTTAAGAAAGGTGATATTTTGGTCCTATTATCCCATAAATAAAGGAAACAATTACAATCTCCCACATTATCATTTTTTTAGGGGTTTACAAGATCAACGTAAAATAAAGTACAAAGTCAAGCTCATGATCTTCAAATTATTATGGATCACCACGGTTGTCCCCTCCAATCGTGAAAAGAGGAAAAACGAGTATATCCTTTGCATGCCCATAATGACGTTCAGATCTCTCCAATCGAGACAACCTCACACTAACATGTTCTAATGTAAAGAAAAAGAGACAAAAGAAGGAAACAAAGTTCAACCAACAACTAGATTCAAAGACTATCATCAAGTCCATCTAAAAAAAGTCCCAACACGAACACAAAGAAAAGAGACCCACAACGGGGAATAGGCCGCACAAAAGCGAAGGAAAATAAAACGGAATATAAAGAAAACAACAATCCAAAAAACTAGAAAACAGTAAATAACTAAAAAAAACAGTAAAAGAGGGATCAACGGGTAACTCACCCGATCGGCCACCGTAGCACCGTCGAGGAGGATCTACCCATTGATCCCAATTAAACTCTTAAAGAAAACTACATAAACTCAACTATGGATCTGAGAAGGAGACCAATGGAGCAACGAGTGATCACCGGTGGATCGGCTGAGAGGTGGCGGCGTTACATTGGCGCGGCGGTGGTGCTGTATCGTGGTGGTGTTTTTTACCAGATTTTCATACCTTTTAAGTGGTGGCCATGGATGATGGGATTTGTCTGGAGGCGACAGATAACAACTAATCTACATAATAGGAAAGATTGGGAGAAGGATGAAGATGGTGGGAAGGTCGGAGAAGGCGGCAGAAGTGCATGGAGGTTGAACCGAAAATTCAATAGGCAAAATTTTAGTAGAGAGGAGACAGAGTATCAAGAGAGGAAAGAGAAATTATGTTATTACATAGATAGTCTTTTAAGATTTTTTTTTTTTTGAAGAGTACATAGGATGTGCAATGAATTTCAAACAAAAAAAATTCCTATGAACTTGTGTAAGCCAACTACTCCATTTAGAAATGGTAGAGTGAACCGCTTCTTGTGTCAACTTGTGCGCCCTTCGGTTTTCTCTCCTAGGAATATATGTGAATTTGCACACTACAAACTCTTGCGTTTCTCGTTGTATCCTAGAAGCAATTTTCATTTCGGGCCCAGCACTTTTGATCCTCCCCTCATAGAGGATAATAACTTGTTGCGAATCAGATTTAATTACAAGACGCATCTAGTTATTAGTCTTAGCCTCCTATAATGCCCTTTCAATTGCCCTCAATTCCACTCCTAACGCACTTCGCTGCGGTGATATTTTTGATGCAAAGGTAAACATAATCACCCCATTCTCATTTAGCCCTACACCTCCGATGCCATACCTTCTCGCGTCTTCGTTAAAAGCTCCATCGACTTCAAAGCTTGCCATAAATTCACCCTCAATTTGCGTTTGCTCTTCATGTCGGAGTTCACCTTTTTCATCCATTTTATTACCTTCCATGAGCACATGGCGATAATTTTCTAAATAAGCCAACACTTTGTCTCCCGTCGTTACTTGACACTGACGTTGGTCTCTATGTAATTCATGTGTTGCCTTACATCTTTCCCGCCACACCCCCATGCGACTATGATCATTTCTTCGAGGTTACTCAATGAATGCTCCTCACTAACAAAATTCAGGAGATGAGATGTCGATAGAAATTTCCCTTTTTCGATCCACTTCCACCATCCTAATCTTTTCCAAATCTTATGAACACCTGGGCAGGTGAAGAGAGCATGCATCGATGTTGGCATAAATGATCCACACATCCCACAATTCGGATTACCCCTGATGTTCCTTCTGGCCAGATTACCTTCTGTTGCAACGTAATCCCAATACATTTTCCATCTAAAAATCTTCACTTTGGGGGGTAATTTTAACTTCTAGAGATGCTTCCACCACCGAGTCCTCATATCATGATTAGAACTTATGGCGTCTCCCCTGTCTAATTCGGTATTCCTCCTAATCGACCAATAACCTGATTTAACTGTGAAGTTTCCTTTGTGGTCAAACATCCAAAAACGCCGGTCCTCATCATCCTTACTCTCCACGCTTGTTTGTAACACCGCTTCCGCTTCAAAGGGGAGGAAAGCCTGCCTAACCAATTCCCCATCCCACTGTCTGTTCTCATCCAAAAAGGAAGTCACTCTATGCCCTGCCGCAATTTTAGAATGAATACAATCATCTTGAAGCCCATGGACCCAAGCATGTTTGAAAAGTGTAATCGTATCCCCCTTACCAATCGTCCACCTTATGCCTCTTCGTATCACATCTCTACTTGAGCAAATTGATCTCCAAATGAAGGAAGGATTTGATCCCACTTCCGCCTCCATAATATCATGATGTTTGAAGTATCTTGCCTTTAGAACTCTTGCCACTAAGGATTGTGGATACTCAATGATCCTCCAAACTTGTTTTGCTAGCAAGGCTTCGTTGAATTGTGTTAATTTTGTGAAACCCATTCCACCCTCCTCCTTTGATCTACACATATTATCCCACTTCATCCAATGAATCCGATTATGTCCTTCGGTCTTTCCCCACCAAAAATTAGCAATCAAAGATTCAATTTCCTTACAAATTTGAGTTGGTATCTTAAAACAAGCCATTGCATATGTGGGGATGGCTTGTAAAACCGACTTTATAAGAACTTCCCTCCCCCCTTTCAAAAAAATCTTTATTCTTCCACTTGTCAATTTTATGCTTCAATTTATCAACCAGATAAGAAAATTGCACTCTCTTGCCTCTGACTGAAAAGGTAGGCAGTCCCAGATAAAGTTGGTGTCCTTGTGTTAATCTAATATTCAGACTCTGCTGAACCTCCTGTCTATTCTTCTCGAGAGTCAAAGGGCTAAAGAGAATTGAAGATTTATTCAGGTTCATCTGTTTTCCAGAAGCCACTTCATAGTCGTGTAGGATAGACCAAACATTATGTCCATACTCTTTCTTTGCTTTGAAAAAAATCACGCTGTCATCAACAAAAAATAAATGAGTGATCATCGGTGCTTCTCTTGCGACTCTAATTCCTTCAACTCTCCTACGCCAGTACGGTCGCTTATACACGCCGAGAGTGCCTGAGCACAGATGACAAAGAGGAAAGGGGACAGAAGGTCCCCCTGTCTAAGACCCCTTGTTGGTATCACCTCCCCCACCACTCTATTATTGGCATAAAAGGCGAAACTAACCATCGACACACACCGCATGATCAATTGGAAAACCTTATTCGCAAAGCCTATATTTTCCATTTGATTTTTAAGAAAGGCCCATTCCACCAGATCGTATGCTTTACTCATATCCAACTTTGCCACCGCATAACCCTCTTTACTCTTATTATTCCGAAGCCAATGCATAACTCATCAATATATTGTAAAAAATAACTTATTAATCATAACTTATCAATATATTGTAAAAAATAAGACGGTCCTGAATGAAGGCGCTCTGATTCTCATCCACCACCCCCGGGAGCACTAACTTAAGAAGACTCGCAATAGCCTTGGCCACAATTCTGTAATTCACATTGCTAAGGCTAATCGGCCTGTAGTCATTAATTGAATATGGTGCCTTAATTTTTGGGATAAGTGTAATCTATGTCTTGTTCCACTCATTGATATTCGACCCCTTATTCAAAATATTAAGACACTTCGAGTTACTTCTTGGCCAACTATCTCCCACATGTCTTGGTAGAATTTTGTGTTAAAACCATCCGGTCCCGACGCTTTGTTTGGATGCATATCGAACACTGCCTTCCTCACCTCAGCCCCCGTAAAATCTCGACATAAAATATCGTTCATCTGTTGTGTAACACTTGGCTTTTTAAACTTTGTAATTTTCTCCATTTGTGTTCTTGAGGGGTTGGAAGATGTATACAAGCTGCCAAAAGACGAAGAGAGCAGCTGAGTAACACCCTCAAGCGTATTGTGCCAATTACCATTATCATCCTTCAGTTTCATAAGAGCATTTATAGTCCGTCTTTATGATGCTCTCCTATGAAAATACGTCATATTTCTGTCCCCCGATTTCATCCATGTAACCCTCGATCTTTGGTGTCACATTTCCTCCTGTTGCACAAAAAACCTTTCCAATTGGGTCTCCAAGTTTATGCTTTCTTCATCTTTATGTTGTTCATCCAACAGGTTGATAGAGTGTGACAACTCTCGGATTCGATTATCAATATTCCCAACATTCATTGAAGCCCATCTTCTTAAGCTGCCCCCATGCTTCTACAATCTCTGAGGCAGATCCACATTCCCTAAATTATCTTTCCAAGTTTCCACGACACACTGTCTAAAAGAGGGCTCTTGAAGCCACGCTTTTCAAACCTAAAAATGGGTTGAGTGCTCCTTTCTCTTCTCAATCTATTTATCTTGAGGTGAACAGATATAACTCTATGATCAAAACCAAACCATTGTAAATTCTCCATATTAAACGATTCAAAAAGACTCATCCACTCTTTCCTTGCTACAAAATGATCCAATCTTTCCTTTATATTAAATGGGTATTTTCTTTTATTAGTCCAAGTGAAAGAGGGTCCTTTATACCCAAAATCGTGTAGTCCCAAGTCCTCAAGCAAGGATCTAAAACATTCCATGTTTTGTCTAATTCCAGCATTTAAAACTCCTTTTTTTTTTTCTCTTTATAGGAGAGAATTTGATTAAAATCACCCCCACAACCCATGGTATTCGAACGTCATGCGTCCCACGAATACGCTTAAGCATTTCGAAAGAAGCTCTACGCTGAGGACAGTAAGAGGTTCCTTGAAAGCCCGTGAAGTACCAATCGAAACCATTACAAGTAATACGAACATCAATGTGTCCAAAAGAACATGAATTCACACAAATATTAACTTCATTAGTAGCAAACAAAACAAGTCCACCTTTCGTGCCCTTAGCCTCGACTACAAAACAGGACTCGAAATTGAGCAAAGTCTTCCAAGATTTAACTATTCTAGCAGAGACTTTGAATTCCAAAACAAAAAACAAAGAGGGTTTATTTAAGGCTACTACTAGCCTAAGTTTATGGAAGGAATTTGGCCCCCTCAAGCCTCGTGCGTTCCAGGACAGAATCTTCATACAGAGTCGCGAAGCTAGGACTCTCCAGACTTCGCTCTTATCGAGCTTGCCGCGTCATCATCACTTTTGTGCCTTTTCTTTCCACCATTGTTTTCCATCTCCAGGCTAGTAGTCTCATAGTCTTTTGGTGCATCAAGTTTCAAAATCCCAGAACTTGGCATTCCTCTTTTCCTTTGTCCCTTCCCATTGGCTTTCACAAGGTTAAGCATTTCATTCTCAGATTCCTCTTGTCCAGAATTTCTCAGTAATCCAGCTTTCTCTTTCAGCTTCCTCTCCACCATTGGCCCTTTTCCAGCTCCAATTCCCTCACGAACATGTTTTTGTCTATCCTATCCACCACCACCGGAGTTAGTATAGTACAACTCTCTTTACATTGCCATCAGCTGCTCACCAGCTTGTTCCATTCTTTGGTATTCCTCATCCATCAGCACTGAATCCACAAAGAAGTTCACCTCCTCATCCTGATTGTTCGAGTGTTCCTACGAACGGCGTCGAGTAAGTTCAAGCCCCCCCCCCACAACTGGGTTGGGAACAATGGACAAAGAAAACGAAGAGGCCCCCACAGTATCAACACCATGTTGACCTAGAGGTTGAGGAGGACTAGGTGGATTTGCCTTCAAAATTCGTGCAATTCTGGGTCGAGACCCTTCTGACCTTTAGCACGCAGCCACAACGGGTAGTTTTTCGCATCATTAAACTCATTTCCTAGCTCAGAGTATCTCTCAGGGCAATCTTTTTCAGTGTGCGTAAGAACTCCACAATGGTAACAAAAATCGCCTAATTTTTCGTACCTTAGGGGCAAGGTGATGATTTCCTCCCGAATCGTGATGTGGGTGTTCCTATACAGTGGCTTGTGGAGATCCAGTAAAACCCGAATCCTTAGACATCTTCCCCACGCTATATCTCCCCCAGGGCAGTCAAGCTCGATCACATCCCCAAATCTTTCCCCAAGACGAAATGCAATCGGTCGAGTCATTGCATAAATCGGAAGTCCATGCTCCTGAATCCATAGAGGGATGGTATTGATGATCAAATCTTTGGGCTGTTCATCTCCCCTGAGTTTTGACAACACAAGCATCGACCCATTGACAAACCAAGGTTGCCTATAGAAAACCTTGCTGCAGTCGATTTCTTTCTCGAACTCAAACATAATGTAGCCTTCCCCCATTGGGGATATCCTGAACATCCCTTCCGACCTCCAAATCTTCTTCAAAGTAGCCAGGATCTCCTTAATACTGGTAGGTTTGCGAACAGTAAAGCGACCCAACAATGTATTTCGAGGGAAAATAAGTTCCCCTTTAGATACCTTGAGTGGAATCTCTTCTGCCTCAGAAAGGATCACTTTTCTCAAGGGTTCATTAGGTTATCGGCCATTTCAAGAACACCGAGCTTACAAAATAAAGGGGGTAATCGGCCAAGTGCATGAAGAACACCAATGTCTATCAGATTTATAGGGCCTTCGACCGCCCAAATAGCCAATCCCATTTCAGCAAAAATAACACGGCACACAGTACTCAATAGATTCAGGTTAATGATAACAAAGGAGGCGAAATGCCTCATCGGGAGAGAAAAAAAGGCAGACAAAACCAGAGAAAATTCCACTTTATCTTTGGAGAAGAAAACCTACCTTGGAGAAGGATTTGGGAATAAACGCAATGATTGAAGATTTTGGGAGAGAAACAAATACCTAGCTTGTGAATGAACTCTGCAAATCTTGAATATCGCACCTACGAAAAGTGTGAAATCGCCCCTACACTTGCCCAAATCGCCTCACTCCAGCGCGTGCACATCACTCTCCATCCAATGTAGAAAAACACTTAATAGTCTTTTAAGTATTAATGATAGGACATGTCATTAAAAACAATTTTATGATTATTAAAAACTTTTAGCCCGAGTACTTTAATAAAAAAAAAAAAGGCAAATTAGTCTTTTGTATACCTCTCCCTACTAGAATGATCATGTCACTACAAAAAATGCTTTGATTAGAGACCAAAATTTTGAGATCGACATAAATCAGTTTCAAATAGAGACTGATTTGAGACCAATCCGAAAAAAAATCGAGTTTTGAGACTGTTTTCAATTTGGTATTTAATATTATGTTTTCAGACCGCTTAGCCACCAAATATCAGTCTCTAACCCGAAATTAAAATTATGATTTTGAATTTTGTTTAGAGATCGACAATTCAGTCTTTAATTGGTATCAAAATTCTGAATCCTTAAATTTTTAATTGACTACCAATTTTGACCGCTAGTTTAGAGACTATTTTCAGTTCGGTCTTTAATATTATGTTTTTCAGACCGCTTATCCACCGAATTTCAGTCTCTAAACTGAAATTACAATTCTTATTTTGAATTTTAATTGGAGACCGAAAATTTAGTTTTTAATTGGTATAAAAAAATTTGAATCCTAAAATTTTAATTAACCATCAATTTTGTCCGCCCATTTTAAAATTGTTTTGAGAATTCTGTGTCTAAACCCCATAATATAAAATGTGTCCACTTTCCTTTCAGTCTTAGATGCCCAAATCTCTCTCTCTCTCTCAAAACAAAACTTTTCAATCGACGTATCTCCTCCTAATAAACGATACGACGAGCCACCGTCCTAATGAATATTAGTCGTCGCCGCCGTCGCCCTTAAGGTTTTCAACTTGACGAGTCGCTGCCAAGCATTTTAGTCGTCGCCGCTGTGAAGACCTTGCTGGAAATACTCCGCCGCAACCTCTCTCGTGTACTGAACTCCGCCGCCTCTAGTTGGGTCGTCAATCTTATATTTTTCATCTTATTGCAAAAATCATGGAACTCGCTCCTCATCTTATATTTTTTCACAAGAACAATTCTCCATATGGATTGTAAAAAAAAAAAAAAAATATATATATATATATATATAGAGAGAGATGATATGGAGCCCATTAATAGCCTACGTGGCATTATCCAAGTAATCACATTAACTTATTTAATTAATCTAAAATATGAAAAATATATAATTACACATATATCTCAAAACCCATAAAATTAGAAATAAAAATATTTAAAGATTTTTAAAGACTATTTTTAACGCGTTTTAGTATTACATAATTATTAAATATCACACGTTTAATTTATTTATTCTACTTTACATTAAAAAAAATTATTCATTTATATATTTTATTTTTTTAATAATAGTTTAAAAAATAATGACTACATTAATTTACTTAATTCTAAACCCTAAACCCTAAAATCTTAAACCCTAAAACCATAAAACCCTAAAACCTTAAACCCTAAACCCTAAAACCCTAAAATCTTAAACCCTAAACCCTAAAACCTTAAACCCTTGAACCGTAAACCCTAAAATCCTAAAATTAATAATCCTAAAATTAATGATTTAAGATTTAGAGGATTAGAGTTTTTAGGTAAATTAATGTAGTCATTATTTTATATAATTTTAATTTTTTTATTATTAAAAAAATTAAATAAATAAATGAATGATTTTTTTTTTTTAAAGTAGAGTATAATAAAATTAAGCATGTAATATTTAATAATTATGTACTAATAATAAAACCCATTAAAAATAGTTTTTAAAAAATCGAGAAAAATTCATTTTACATCCTGTAACTTAGGCCTAATCCAATTTATATCCTTTAAGTTTTCACTTTTTCGATTTACGTCATTTTTGGTCCAATTTACGTCCTTTTCGCCGGAAAATTTTCAAACTCACCGGAATGTGAGGAATAAATTGGGATTCCGGCCAAATAGTCCAATTTACGTCCTTTAAGTTTGAAAATTTAAAATTTAATAAATAAATTTTCTAAAAATATCTTTAAAAATTTTAAAATATTATTAAAATCTGAAAACATCATTAAAATTAAAAACTATAAAATGTGAAAAAAAAAATTCAAAATACCTTATTTAATTTTTTAAAAATCTCATTAAATATTATAAAATGTGTAAAAAAAAAAATTACAATTCAAAAAATCGAAAATGTTTAACTTAAAATTAAGAAATTCGAAAATCTCATTAAAATTCTAAAAATCTATTTAATTTTTTAAAAATGTGTAGATTAAATATTAAAGATTTTAAAAACGCATAAGAATAATAAATATTATTAATATGTCATTAAAAACCAGACTTGATTCGGACTCTTCGCCATTAAGGTTTAGAACCGTGTCAAATTCATTTTAATGAGGTTTTTAGAATTGTATAATTTTTTATTTTATTTTAAACATTTTTAAACTTTTAATTTATAGATTTTTTATATTTAGAATTTTATGTTTTTATGAGATTTTTAGAAATTTTTTATTTTTAATTTCCAATATTTCAAATTTTTAGAATTGTAGATTTTTAATTCTTTTTTTAGAATTTTAGAATTTTTTATTTTTATTTTACACAATTTATAAAATTTAATGATATTTTTAGTTTTTAATGAGATTTTTAATTTTATAAAGAATTTTTTAATTTTTAATTTTCAAACTTAAAGGATGCAAATTGGACTATTTGATCGGAATTCCAATTTTTCGGCGAAAAGGACATAAATTGGATCTAAAAGGACATAAATTGGACACCCTAGGACGTAAATTGAAAACGTGAAAACTTAAAGGATATAAACTGGATTAGGCCTAAGTTACAGGACGTAAAATGAAATTTTCTCTAAAAAATCTTAGAATATTTTATTTTCTAATTTTATGAATAGAGGTTGAGATTAATTATATATTTTTCATATTTTAGAATAATTAAATAAGTTAGTATAATGACTCTGTTTCCAAATAGATTTGTCCATCAGTAATGGAAATTACATTAGTATGAATATAAGTCGAAACATCTTCCGCTTGTGTTTCAATGACGGGTAAGGCGGTCAAGCTCCCTGATAGAGAGCCCATGCTCCATATCATTTTTGTATATATATGCATATTAGTTGTGACATTATTATTTAGATGTGATGAAATAATGATAGGTTAGAAAATACCTTTCTGAGGCTAATGCTCCTGCAATCCAATTTGATTTGAGTAGCACACAACTCAGTGTAACCCAAAAAACTCAACAGTGTAACTCAAATAATGGTTGCGATTGTCATGCTCACCAACATAATGCCCCTTTTCAATTTTTTCCACTTTAATTGATTATATATTAAAATTCACATTAATCAAGTTGTCATTTAGACTACACTATGACCAAATTCAACACAATTTTTCTCATATTAATTAATTTATGAAGTGTTCGTTGATAATTTTATTTTCATATAGTTAATTTAATTTGTCACCCTTCCAAATTCAACATAACTTTTAGATCTTTTTACAATTAGCATAACTCATTTTCTAAATAGATAATATAAATTATATTTATACTAACTCATTTTCTAAATGAATGGTAGATTTTTTTTGATCTAAAAACTTTGGAGAACTTTTTAAAAAACCTTATGCAAAATTATTTACAAGTATTTTATAAATATATTTAGAAACTTTCAAAAATTATTAAATGGCACGTTGGGAATAAGGAGGACATTTGATACGTATTAAAATGTACGGCTTGCCGGTCTTATGGTTACTGCCGGTCTTTTGCTTAGCTGATATAATAATTATTGATTCTTATATATTTTAATTTACATTTAATACGCAGAAAATACTCCTCATGAAATGTATGTTAGAGTATTAGGCCTAAAACACCTGAAATCCAAATTGATGAACACTTAACATAAAATTGACGCAATTCACGGCTCGTTGGATAAATTAAGGTTGTATTTGGGTAAATTAAGGTGTGTACTTATATATATATATATTATTATTATTAAATAGTAAATAATATTTATTCTTTGAATATAGCAATATTTATCTTATATTTTTACAATTAATTCAATGTTTTTATCAATTAATATATGTGGAAATGATTATTTTATTTGAGAAAATTATTTTGTACTTCTTAAATTAACGTTGATTTTGAAAATTTATTTTTTATAACACATACAATAAAGAAATTAATTACATATGTATATAATTATTTTTAAAATTTACCAAAGACAATTACTTGTCAAAGTGGCGAGTGCCAAGAATGGGCACCCATCCACCAGGGATCAATTCCCACCAAGACTAAAATAAAATGGCCAATTAAATAAAGAGGGTGGGTGTGGGTTGGGGGTAAATAAAGGTGTGTGTCGGAGATGTGGGTGTAAATAAAGAGGGGTAGGTGTGTACGTGCGGATGTGGGTGTAAATAAAGAGGGGGGTGTGGGTTGGGGGTAAATAAAGGGTGTGGGTCGGGGATGTGGGTGTAAATCAAAATAAGGGGACAAAATTTAAATTAAGACCGTTTAGTAACCGAAAAAATGGTCCCTAACTTTAAGACCGCTTTGAGACTGTTTTAGGGCCCGAAAATAGTTCGGGCCGACTCACGTTTAGGGACCATTTTAAGACCAAATTGTCGGTCTCTTATTTAGAGACCGACTGAAAATCGGTCTCTAATTTGAGACTGTGTCATAATAGGTACCAATGAAATAAGGACCACCATAAATTGGTTCCAAATCAGTCTCTAACGTGTGTTGAGACCGCTTTTACAGTCTCAAAATCGGTCTCTAATCGATGCATTTTTTTGTAGTGTACGTGTGCATGTTACAAATTTATGTTATTACATCATGTAAATTATTGAGAGAATATTGATCAAGACGTGAGCTTTGAAATTAAATGGTGAATGTTGTTGGCAGAAGTTCCACCTTGTTGCACTGCATCATTCGCCAAATCCTTCCACTTGCAACCCCTTTATCTCCATTGTAGAATGGAAGGACTCTAAAAAGTAAGAGCCAAGACTTGTATTCTAGTATATATAGAAGAGGTTTACAAGAAGACATATTGGGTAGTTGTAACTAACAAGAGGATGTATAACTACCAAGATAAACTACCCTAACTATTACTCAATATTCCCCCTCAAGCGAAGCGGGAGCGAAGAGACGGTGAGCTTGTGTCGAAAGAAATCAAAAAGAGGACGAGCAAGGCTCTTTGTAAAGATGTCGGCCAATTGGTATTGAGAAGGCACGAACTGAGTAACTAGGCGACCAGTGGTGACGAGCTCTCGAACAAAATGATAGTCTATGTCAATGTGTTTGGCTCGCTTGTGAGCGACTGGATTTTGAGAAAGAAAAATGGCGCTCTTGTTGTCGCAGAGTAGAGTAGGCTTAGTAGGGGGAAGAGCTTTAAGTTCCTTCAGCAGCGAGCAGATCCAGACAATTTCTGATGAAGTGGTCGCCATTGCTCGATATTCGGACTCACAGCTCGATCTGGAGACCGTAGGTTGTTTCTTAGCCGCCCAGGAGACAAGGTTGGCGCCAAAAAATATAGCATAACCAAAAGTGGAACGACGAGTGTCAAGGCATCGAGCCCAGTCGGCATCTGAGTAGGCGAGCAGTGTTGGGCGACCAGTAGAGAAGGTAAGGCCAAGATGCGAAGTCCCCTTAACATAGCGAAGAATGCGTTTGACAGCTTGAAAGTGGTCAATCGTCGGTTTTGCTTGAAATTGACTAACAGTGTTGACCGCAAAAGCGAGATCGGGGCGAGTAATGGTGAGGTATTGGAGGGCGCCGACCAGTGACCTGAACAAGGTAGGATCGGAGAAGGGAGTACCATCTAGGCGAAGAAGGTCAGAGGTGGAAAGAGGAGTTGCAACAGGCTTACAATCCAGCATGTCGGCACGAGTGAGGATGTCAGCTGCATATTTAGACTGGCCGAGGAAGAGGCCGCGAGCAGTGTAGGTGACCTCAAGGCCAAGGAAGTATGTTAGACGACCAAGATCCTTGATGGCAAATTCTTTATTGATCCTGGTAATAAGACGAGTAGTAAAAGACTGATCATTTCCAGTGATTATAATATCGTCAACATAAACGAGGAGAAAAAGAGAGGTACGACCTGACATATAGATGAACAGGGAGGTGTCTGATTTGCTCTCAACAAAACCAAGGGCGAGAAGGAAGTCACAAAAGCGTTGAAACCAGGCGCGAGGAGCTTGCTTCAAGCCATATAGGGCTTTGTTGAGTTTGCAAACGTGCTGAGGGCGAGAAGGATCAACAAAACCAGGTGGTTGTTTCATGTAAATGGGTTTGTCTAAGAGGCCATGAAGAAAGGCGTTGTTGACGTCCAATTGATGGAGCGACCAGTTATTCATGACGGCGAGAGCGAGGATAATACGAACAGTAGAGGACTTAACGACCGGGCTGAAGGTGTGATCATAGTCGAAACCAGGAATTTGAGTGTAGCCTTGGGCGACCAGCCGAGCTTTGTGACGATCAATAGAGCCATCAGCAAGAAACTTTGTTCGATATACCCATTTAGAGCCAACAATGTTCGCGTCGGGGGGAGGAGGAACCAAGTCCCAAGTTTTGTTTTTGTGAAGGGCCTTGAGCTCCTCGTCCATGGCGGTCAACCAGTGTTGGTGTTCTGCCGCCGAGGAGAAACCTTTGGGTTCAGGAGAAGTATGAATGGCAGTGAGCAAGGATGTGGTGGTGATAAGGGAGGAATCAAAAGGATGTTTGGTTTTAAAGATGCCATCCTGAGATCTTGTTCGCATGCCATGAGTTGAAGGAGGGCGAGGAGCAGGAGGAGGAGGGCGAGGAGCAGGAGGAGGAGGGCGAGCAGTTGGTTGGACGGTCGGAGGCGTAATATCAGGCTGCAGACATAGCGAGCAGGGAGAATCAGGTGAATCATTGGGGCGACCAGTCATAGAAGGAGAAGAAGAGAGCGGCAAGGGGAGAGAGCTATCAAACGTAGCAATATCAAGAGAGGAGAAATCTGGGTATTGGCCGCTTGCAGCAAATGGAAAAAGGGACTCATCAAAGCGAGCATGCCTAGAAATGTACATGCGCTGCGAGCAGGGATCAAAACAACAGAACCCTTTATGGCGAGAACTGTATCCAAGGAAAACGCAAGGAATACTGCGATGAGAGAATTTGTTAGTAGTATATGGACGAAGACAGGGATAAACACAACATCCAAAGACACGGAGATTATCATATAGAGGAGGAGTGGATAGAAGCATTTCATAAGGGGATTTGGAGTTAAGAATAGGAGAAGGTAATCGATTGATAAGATAGACGGCCGTACAGAAGGCCTCAACCCAAAAGGTGGTCGGAACGGAGGATGAAAACAGTAAAGCAAGCCCCATTTCAGTGATATGACGGTGTTTTCTCTCTGCTCGGCCATTTTGGGCCGGAGTGTAGGGACATGACATAGTATGGATAATTCCAGAAGCGAGAAAAATGTCACGAAGTTTATGGTTGGTGAATTCAGTTCCACCATCCGATTGAAAGCGTTTTATCTTACGATCAAATTGGTTTTCGACCAAACTTTTAAAGTTAACAAAGGTGGAGACAAATTCAGATTTTTGACGGAGGGGATAGAACCAAGTAAATCGCGAGTAATCATCCATAAACAGGGCATAATAACGGAAACCATCATGAGATTTAATAGGCGAGGGACCCCATAAGTCACAGTGAATAATATCAAGAACAGAGGTAGCACGTTTTGAGTTGAGCGAGAAGGAAAGGCGAGTACTCTTAGATTTTTGACATGCCGAGCAAATAACAGGCTTAGGAAGCAAAGAAGTGGTGGAAATATGTCCTTGTCGCTTAAGTACATTTACAATATCAAAGGCAACATGCCCTAATCTACTATGCCATAATTCAAATGAACTAAGGTTCGAGCGAGCACGTAATGAGGAAGCAAAGCTAGAGTGACATTTTTCCAAAACATACAAACCATGATCAAGTCTGCCGTGAGCAAGAGTCAAACCTGTAGTCCGATTCTGAATTTCAAATGAATTGTTAGAAAAGATAAGACGAACAGGAAAATCATTGGTCAATTTGCTTACAGAGAGAAGATTTTTCGTAATGGAAGGAACGACAAGAACATTGGAAAAAGATAGGTCAGAATTATAGAGATGAGTACCAGTGTGAGTAATTGGAAGGATATTACCGTTTGCGACGACGACACTATCAGAACCAGTGTAGGGCGAGCATGAATCAAGAGCGGCCGAGGAGGGAACCATGTGCGAGGAGGCCCCAGTATCAACATACCAGTCCGAGAGATTAGTGAGACGAGCAGAATCATTTCGAGGAAAGGAGCCAACGTTGTTCGCCTGGCGAGAAGCAGAGGTTTCATAGCGCTGGGGACAGGTTGGAGCATAATGACCATCAAATCTGCAGATCTGGCAGCGAGGAGATGATCGAGCACGACCTCGCCCTCGTCCTGCATAGCCGCGAGCGGGAGGGCGACCACGACCAAATTGCTGGCGAGCAGGAGGACGGCCTAACAGAGAAGGTGCCGAGGAGCGAGCAAGAAAGGCAGGCGACTGCGACGAAGGGGAGGGGGTTTCAAGGCTGCGGGTGAAGAGGTCGTGGGATTCAGCCTTGGCGAGCAGATCTGAAAACGAGGGGAGAGGCAAGATGTTGATTTGAGTGGTGGAAAAACCGTGAAACTCCGGACCCAGGCCACGAAGAAACCAATGAGATTTGTCTGTAGGATCAAGAGAGCAGCCCATGGAGGAAAGCTGGTCGCACAGGTACTTAAAGGCGGCCCCATATTCAGAAACAGATCTTGAACCTTTCTTGATAAGTTGAAGATCATCTTTTAGCCGCAATTCACGGGCTTTGGAGGGCTGATTGAATGCCTCAGCGAGGGCATTCCAGATGTCCAGCGAGGTCGAGCAGCCAACGGTCACCGCCATGGCCTCTTCGGTGAGGGTGGACGTCAAGAAAACACTCACGATTTGATCACGAGAGTACCAAGTCGTGTAGAGCGGATTAGGAGAGGACGTACCATCGGTGATGACGGTGGTGGGAGGGGCCGGGGAGGAGCCATCAACGTAGGGCAAAAACCTTTGGGTAACAAGGAGCGGATGAACTTGACGATACCACATTGGATAATTTGTGGGTTTTAACTTGATGGTGACAAGATGAGTCATAGCATGAAGGGTTAGGGTGGCGTCAAAGACGGAGGTGGTCGCCGGTGGGTCGGCCATTGAGAAGGGCGATCAAGAAGAGACGAGAAGAAGGAGGGGGAAAGATAGGCCCGGAAGAGGTTAGGCTGATACCATGTAGAATGGAAGGACTCTCAAAAGTAAGAGCCAAGACTTGTATTCTAGTATATATAGAAGAGGTTTACAAGAAGACATATTGGGTAGTTGTAACTAACAAGAGGATGTATAACTACCAAGATAAACTACCCTAACTATTACTCAATATCCATCAACAACATCTTTGATGCACCTTGCTATTTCTTCTCTACTAATAATCGCGTTTTCGCCTGCAGCACCTTTAACCCTAATTCCGAATTTCAACACATCCTCGACAAACTTAGAATTTGTGATTTGGTCTAACCACTGCGCCATGGCTACTAAAGGTACACCATAGCTCAACGCTTCAAGTATAGAATTCCATCCACAATGAGTCATGAAACATGCCAAGGCACGATGAGCTAACACTTCGGGTTGATGACACCATTCCACAATTAGTCCTTTTTCCGAAGTGAAACCTTGAGGGAGCTTATCTAGTTCAGAAGATCTAACTACCCACAAGAAGTTGCAGTTGCTCATTATTAGGCCAAATGCCAGTTCCTCCATTTGTTCTTTACCAACAGAGGCTATGCTTCCGAGTGATGCATAAACAACAGACCCTGTTTGTCGCAAGTCTAGCCATTCTCTATAAGCATCATGTTTTGGATCATATATGTTGATTGTGTTTTTCTTTCTGTCGTAAGATTCATTGTCCTTCTGTGGTAGTAAGAATGTAGGTCCGACAGTTTTGATCGGCCATTGATTTTCCAACCACCCCAGTATCTGATAAGGAATACAATGACAAAAATTCGTATGAGACGGTATCATATATATATATATACTCTCTCCGTCCCAAGATTACTTGCATACTTATGGACCATAAAAATAATTACATTAAATGTAATATTGTAGATATTATACGGGTGAAGTTTCTAAAGGTCCGAAAAAGTAGGTGTGCAAGTAATCCTGGGACGGAGGGAGGATAAAAGATTTCATCATTACTAAATTCTATGATGATTCATGAATCTATGATGCTACTCAATCTTGTTTTGAAATTAAGTAAGGTGTAAATACTTAAGTGTTTGTTTGTTTTGAGATTTTAAATTTCGGATTTCAAAATTCAGTAAATTTCAAAATTCTAATAACTTGTACTTTCTCCGTCCAATTTTATAATTTCCACTTTTCTTTTCGGGGTGTCCAATTTTATTATTCTCATTCCTTATTTAAAAATTTTACTATTCACACTACTTTATTTCTACCCTTCAACCATCACTTATTTACTCAAATTGTCATTAACTTTATTCATAAACGTACAATCATTTTATCTATAAATGGACCACACAACATCCCATCATACCCCCAATTTATCTACTTTATACATAAACTAATCAATACTCCTATTCATTAAAATTCATGCCCGGCACTACTACATATTTGACCTTGGAGAACTTTTACAAGAGCTCTCCAAGTGGGAGCTGTCCAAGCTAAATTGCACTTGGAGAGCCCTTAAAGGGCATCAGATACAATATAGTAAGATCCAGCAATTCTGCTCTTTAATCAGATACAAAATATTATCCAGCAATGACATATCCATTTAACCCCAATGACATATGAAATAAATAACCTATTTTGAGCTTGTGTTGTTTAGGGTTTCTTTGCGGTGAATTTTAATATGTTGATGTTACACTCCTATATTTTTCTACTAACCGTGACAAAAGCAAATGTTCAACTTTGGTCGACGGAGGTAATATTATTTAATCGTTGGATGTGAGATTATAACAAAATTAATAATTTCCACCATCGATTTACAAAATCACCACACCCCCTTAAACATACAGTATAATTTGCAAAAAAATAATATTTCTAACAACCAATCTGCTTACTAAATCTGTAATGTTTTAAGTAATTAAATAGTTAATTGGGATTTTCTTAGGATAGTTTTTGTATCGCCTGGACTATTAATAGTTCGGATGTCAAATTGCATCGCTCTGTGTCGCCCTCTGTGTCGCCCTAACTTGATACCTGTTGCCTTTTTTTAATATTTTAAAATAATTATTTAAATTTTATTTTATTATTTACTATTTTATCCTTTATTAAAATTAATAATAATATTATTTAAATTAAACAATACGAACGTAAAATTAGATTTTTTTTAATAGAATTAAATTATTATTTTATTTATATTTTATCTACACCTGCTCATTTAATTAGTTCACCCTCAAATTATTTTTTTATTACGGTTATCTGCACCCGCTCATTTTATGAGTTCACCCCAAATCATTTTTTAACCATGGTTATCTGCAATCGCTCATTTTATAAGTTCACCCAAAATTATTTTTTACCACGGTTATCTGTACCTGCTCATTTTATAAGTTCACCTAAGAAGATTTTTTTTTAAATGGAGTAATTACATTTAAAGGACTATATTATCATTTTATTAATTTACACAAAATATAATAAAATCAACCCTAATTTGTAGGGTGATACTCGAGTACATGCAAGATACCCGTACACACCAATTTTAATTTATTATTTATATTTTATCTGCACCCGTTCATTTTATGAGTTCACCCCCAAATCATTTTTTTTATCACGGTTATGTGCACCCGCTCATTTTATGAGTTCACCACCAAATCATTTTTTTTATCACGGTTATGTGCACCCGCTCATTTTATGAGTTCACCCCTAAATTATCTACACCGCTCATTTTATGAGTTCACCCCAAATCTTTTTTTACTACGGTTATCTGCACCCGTTCATTTTAGGAGTTCACCCCCAAATCATTTTTTATCACGGTTATGTGCACCCGCTCATTTATGAGTTCACCCCTAAATTATTATTTTTTACCACGTTTATCTACACCCCTCATTTTATGAGTTCACCCCAAAAATATTTTTAAAAAAGTAATTACATTTAAAATACTATATTATCCTTTTATTAATTTACACAAAATATAATAAAATCAACCTTAATTTGTATATTTACAATCTGTAGTCAAGTCATTACCGAGTTACCGTCGATTCACCATCAAGTCATCCATATTTTTAGAAAAAAATCGTAAAACATAATTTAAAAAAAAAAAACTATCGAAATTAGGCAAAAATCTTGATTTTTTTTCTTTCTAAGTTTTCTTCCCTTTCCTCTTTTTCTCCCATTTTCAGTTTTTATTCCAAACTTTTAATTTCTTCGTTTTTTTTCCTTTTACTTTTTTTTTATTTTCCATTTTTTCATGTGTATTTTTTTTTAATTTTAATACAAAATAATATTATATGTATGATTTTATTATAGTCGTTAATACAATAAGTAATAACGAGTAATACCATAAATTGTAATCAGTAATACCATTAACAGTAATTAGTACGAATAAACACTTATCTTATTCAAAGTGAGATGGTCTCATGGCGACACTGTTCATAAATTAGTAGAAATAAACACTTTATTTTTTCCAAAGTGTTAAAACGTCATTCTCAAACTATGTTTTGGAAAGCAGAATTTTGGTGAAATCAGAATAAAAAAACTTTAGAAAATGTGAATGGAACTATAGGAAAACGTCATGATCAGACCATCGATTAGTTCTAAAAATTATGTGTCCATATAATGTTGCTTACGAACATTGACCTAATGTCCGATTTGTATAATGTAACTAGATTGATTATTATCAGACTTGAAAATTACATTATTGAGGACACATTTTTTTTTTGGAAGGAATGTTGGTAGTAAAGTTTTTATTTTGAGAATAATATTGAGTGTTTCGATGACACGACTCCCATAAAGTTTCGAATAAGATAATTTCTTATTCTATTGTCTTTTGCAATGACGATAAATAAAAGTTAAAGGTCAGTCTCTTTTCATGGTAGGTGTGTAGTGTGTACCTTCTGAAACATGTTCATGCATAGACAATTATATGTTGCAGCCCTCTAGAGTTAAGAGTGTATTGAAAAATATTTATCTAGATTCAAATGAATAACAAATTTACAAATTTATACTATGGAGTACATGTTTCAAATATTTTTTTAATTGACAAATTAAACTTAAAATATATTATAAATTTATTTGAATTCTTTACGGGCACTAACAGTCCTACGCTGCCCATTGTGACATTGTCCCTCCTTTACGTCAAAAAAAAAAAAAAGAAAAAGAAATTGTGATCGAGAGCAAACCGAGTAAGTGGAGACTTTTTGGGCCCAACAATGTTAGCCCATTTAATTAAAAGTGGAGAATGTTTTGGGCTAGCATTTAATTAAAAGTGGGCAGCCAATTGTTTTATTAAAGAAAATAACCAAATTGAACAGCCAATTTCTTGAATTGTGCGTGAGTAATATAACAAATGTTCAAAAAAAAAAAAAAAAAACAGAATGTTCTTTCAACAATTACAACGAAAAAATACATCAGTTTTTCAAAATAATCTCATCTTCATGTTGAGCCCCCTAAAATATTATAAAACATGCTGAAATTTTATAATGAATGAACAAAAAATTCCTCAAAATTAATCCACACAATTGATGTCTTTTGTCTTTTCTTTTTAATGACAAAATCATTATCTTAGGTATTATTAGATGAAGTTGTGTCACCATTCTCATGTTGAGAAGACATCTGCAAAATATACATTAAAAATAAAATTAATAAATGTCAGAATCTTATAATATTCATAAATAAAATTCATAAATTTCAAATAAATCTCATAAATCAATAACCATATAGAAATCATACAAATTTTATATGAATAACAATTGAGATTTGAGAATTGATTGTACAAAAAAAACAGAGTATTAACACAGAAAAAAAATCAAAAGTTCAATCAGAGGAATGCTCAATATCACATAAAAAAACTAGGAGTAATTATCAACAATTTATGATTCGACTAAAAATGAACAAAAAAAATAAAAAATATAAATATAAATTACATAATGTTAACTGGATCGAGCGGATGTGTAGAGAGTTTTTTTTTGGAACGTGTTTGGGATCGGAATGGAATTTTGTAGGTTTTCTCCTGATTTTAAAAAACCCAAACGAATCTCTTTCTGTTAGATTATATAAAGTATCTTCGCTAATTTTCTGATCATAAACATATCAATTACTCCATGATCATAAATTGTAACAACTGGTTTTCTGAATTCTGAATAGACGACCGACCAATAGCCCGCGCCCAATTTTGTGATTTCGAAACAGAAATTTGTATAAAAAATTCAACTAAATTAATAATTTAACCTAAAATTCAATTCATTCAAATAAAAAAAAGATAATTTATTGTTTATTATGATTATTAATGATATGAGAATTAAAATAAAGATTATATATTATCAATTAATTTTTTTATTAATCATGTGAGGATAAATTTGTAATTTTATAATTATATATTTAAAATTATTAAATTTAATTTAAAAGTGTAATAGGGCGACAAAAAACGATAATAAGTGCAATGCAAGGCGATGGATTCTGCGACGCCAAATGCAACAGGTAGCAGGTCATCAAATATAAGCCATTAGATTTCAGATCTGATGGCTCAGATTACTGGACTGTTGATAGTCCAGGCGACATTGGACTGTCCTTAGAAGGCCCCTAGTTAATTGATAATAGATTAACTAAAGTTTTGTATTGTTGTTCTAAAAAAGAAAAAAAGTTTTGTACAATCATTTCGTGAATATTAATGGAGTTCTCTTTTTCTTATTTTTCTTAAAGTAATAAGGAAGATTTTTTTCATTATTCCTGATTCGAAAAGTTTCTTCAACTTTAATTTCATCTCGAGACAACTTGTGAAATAAAAATTAATACTTGAAAGGTTGTTTAAAAAATAAAAACAATTTCGAGATCTATTCCTACATAAATTAAAGAGAAAAAGGTAAAAAAATATTGATTAATGTTAGAGGTACCAAGTGTTACATTAGAGTCCGGTAGTTTTGTCAAAGAAGCATTTGGAATGAAAGCATATAATATATATACCCTACATGTATATATAAGATTATATATACATGTAATCTTCCATTTAACAATTTTCTTAATTAAGGGATTAAGGGTTAAGGGAAACAAGTAAGTGTATCTTGCTTATCTAATTGCTTATCTAATTCAGAGCATGCGCACGGGATCGGACCCACCGCGAAATTAGGGCACAATAATCTCGGGTCCCTCTTTCGGATTCGGCCCAAATTCTCCGGTTGTGGACTGTGGCTGATTTCAGTTTCAGGTTCAGGTCCGGGTCCCAATTCGGATTGGAGAAAGGAGGTGTTAAGAGCTTCATCATCGATGTCGAAATCGAGGAATTCGGACCAATCGACGAGGGAAGAGGATGTGGGGTCAATACGGCGGGTCAATTATTTATAAAAATATAATATAATATATGAGATACGCCGCTTAGAGAAGCCCTAAAAGTAGACCTGTCAAGACGGGCCGGCGGGGCGGGACGGGCCAAAACCGCAAAAGCCCGCCATTTGGCGGGGCGGGGCGGGCCAGACCGTTTGTTAAGCGGGCTGCAAAAACCTCAACCCAACCCAAAAATGGGCGGGCCGCGGGTTTAGGCGGGCCAACTTTTTTTTTTTTACAAAAGTATTTATTAAATTTATTAAGAAACACAAAAATTACAGTATATATCAAGAATTATAGTGTTAATAATTAACAACAAAAAAACTAATTAGAAACATTGTCATTATTAATTGTACAATACACTATAAATTACAATAATATTATTTATATATATCAGAAAATGAAGAAAAAAAAATGGAGCTGCTTCTATAATCTGTCATTTACTAGAGTTTTTTCTTTTAGTTAGATTTATTGTATATTTTTTTAAAACAAAGTTGGATAGTTCAAATGGTTAGAGCATCATTACCTAGATAGGTCTTGAGTTCAACCCCTACAAAAGGCATAAAATACATTTTTTTTATATTTTTTAAGTAAATATAATATTTAAAAAAAAAAGGCGGGCCAGCCCGGCAAAGCCCGCACCAACCCGCCAAAGACCGCGAACCAAACGGTCCGGCCCGCCTGGGCCCGCTTCCTGGCGGGCTTGGAAAAGCTTAGCCCAACCCACTATTTTAAGTGGCGGGGCGGGCTGACCCAACGGGCCCAGCCCGTTTTGACGGCTCTACCTAAAAGTAATATGTGTGTTTTGTGCTTCACTTTTAAAATCAGGAGAAAACCTACAAAATTTCATTCTGATCCCAAACACGTTCATAACCAAAAAAAACTCTCTGCACGCTCGTTGCACACTATTTGCACGCTCGCTTAGCATGTGATTTATATATATTTTTTTTTTTATTGTTTGTTCATTCTTAGTCGAATCATGAGTGTTACCATATAGTGATATTAAGTAATATACCATATAGAGAACGTCGTTTCCTGATTTTTGATTGAACACAGTATTCTCAAATCTCAATTGCCATTCATATAAAATTTGTATGTTTCGATATAGTTATTGATTTATGAGATTTATTTGAAATTTATGGATTTTACTTATGGATTTAAGGTGGGTGTATTCAATTGAGATTCTATTGCATATGTTAGGATTTTAAAAAGTACGTGGATTTATAAAATCCATATATGCAGAGTTTGACTGAATTTTTTACATATTTATATGTATTTCATAAACTTGATAAGATTGTGGAATATACTTTTTTTTATTGATTTTCATTTTTATAAATTCCGATATTGATGCGATTATTATTATTATTTTTTTAATGTGAAGTGTTTTTTTAAAAATTAATATTATATATATATATATAAAGTTTATACTCCTATATTAATTCGGGGCGGGTCAGATACCCACGAGTTGGGCATAAGATCCAGACCTGGCCCATACTCAATACGGGGCGGATCCCAAAGCTCGCAAGTGGAACCTGCAACACTCATATATGAATCTACGTGGAAGAAGAGCAGAAGAGACCGCAGAAGGATGAATATAGTAAGGATGAAGAGCAGAAGAGACAGCTGAAGGGCAAAAGTGTTGCGTCTCCTGAAGCTGAGGTTCAGACCAAACAAGTCAAAAGAAAGCTTGTGATTAAAGATCAACAAGAAGAAGAAACTGCAATCGTGAAGAAACAGAAGATTGATGATGATGATGAATCTAAGTATGCTTGCAGGAAGAAGGTTGGTAAGCATATTAGAAGACTGCAGAAGCTGAAAGATAATCTGGATCTAGTGGAAGATGCGTTCATTGACAACATCATTGATGATGAACATCGTAAAGATTGGTTCAAAGTCAAGTTGCAATGGGAGTTAGATCACTGGATTGTTCGTAAATTTGGTGAAGCTGATAGTTCTGAAGAACTTTATGCTATATTTGATAAATTCATGGAAGTTCAAGATCGGAAGCTGTGGAATCTAATCATGAAGATAACTGCTGCTGTGAATTGCAATATTCTAGTTCCTATTTTTCCAAAGTGGATCACTCCAATGTTAGGTTCTGGAAAGAGGATCGACTTCAACCATATTAAGAAATTTGAAGAAGATCTGCTGGATAAAGAGAAGATCGAGACTGAAGAGCATATGTCAGTAATACATAAGAGACTCCTAGATGCATTCTGTGTTCCAAATCCAAAAGGAGGTACTCTTTCAGATTAGTTTTTTTTTTGTTTGCTCTGATACTTAGTTTTTATTTTTGATATTAAGTTTGTGTAATATCTACTGATCTTGTTTTGGAATGAATGAAAAGATAAATACTATTTGATGTTTAAGACAAGATAACTACTTAACTAGTATAATATTGTGAAAAGATTCAAGTAGTTTTGGCTTCATCAAAAAGGGGGAAATTGTTGGGATATGAATCCTAAAGACAAGTCCTAAATGATGAAAAGATGAGATAAGTTTTGATAAGCCAAAAGTAGACTTGAATATTTTCTAAGTGTTGACTGATCTAGTCTAGTTAAGAGAAGTCATCTTGTACAAATCAGTAGAGTTCACAAGACAAGTACTAGTTCATAAGATAAGTAATAGTTTCAAAATATAAAGTATGAAAGAAAAAGACAAGTACAGTTTATAAGTACTTTGTATACTTGATAGGTTTTATTCTGAGCTATTTGAGATGTATAGAAGCTCGTGTTTCTTTTGTATTCTTTGTGTAATTTCTAGGTTGACTAAACTTTATAACAAGAGCTTAAGGTAATGTAATAGTCTTGTTAGAATTAGATGTTAGGACTAGATTAGTTCTTGATGTAATCTGAAGAAGTCTACAGCACAAGACAAGTAGAAGAAGAAGTCTACTACTACTGGACAAGACAGGTGCGCAAGATTACAAGACAAGACAGGTCAACAAGAAGACAGAAGTTAGTTACAAAAGCGTATTGAAGATAAAGATTGAAGAGTTAGTTAAGGAATAACTAATTAACTGAAGAAACGCGTGAAAGGATAAGAAGAATCAGTTACAAGTTAGTTTTCAAGAAAAGGTTGTTACACAACTGAAAGTTCTTGGAATTGGAAGTCTATAAATACCGCAAGGCATTCATTCATTAAAGACTACTGAAAAACTACAGAAGCATTGATATTCTATATTCAAGTGAAGTAAATACTCTCAGAGTTTGGAGATTCAGAAAGAAGCCAGAAGACAAGTGAAGAACAAGAAGGCTACTACTGAACGAAGAGAAGTTTTATTTTTTGTTTACTGTTTCAAGTTGCTAGTTACTTGTAAATCACTAGTAAGATCGAAGAGGCACTTGGTAGTGTTTTCGAGAAGATCTAAGTCTTATATCTTGGGACTTAAAATCACAAGACTACTCGATTGGAAGAGTTAATAAATTTCACGACTGGAGTTGTGAGAGTGGATGTAGACAAGTTGTCGAACCACTATAAAATCGTTGTGTGTTGATTTACTTTCTTGTTTGTTTAATTGCTTAATTGATTAATTGCCTATCTAAACAAGACAAGTAGAGTGTTCATACAGAAGTTCGAATTACGAATATAAGTTGAGTATAAATTTGATTGGGCTCATTGTTACTTTGATTAATTCCGCATTACGTATTCTGATATATTGAAAGATTTTTAAAAGTCTATTCACCCCTCCCCTCTAGACTTTTACTAGCTTACTCAATATTATAAACTCAACTTGGGACCAACATATTATAACTGAAAAGTGTATGATCTATTAATGAAAAATGTAAGTTATATATTAATAAAAAGTGTATGTTATTATAACTGAAAAATGTATGTTATTATAACTGAAAAGTGTATGATCTATTAATGAAAACTGAATGTTATTATAACTGAAAAATTTATGTTCTATTAATGAAAAATGTAAGTTATATATTAATGAAAAGTGTATGTTATTATAACAGAAAAATGTATGATATTATAACTGAAAAATGTATGTTAAAATAGCTGAAAATATTATTGAAAAATATAAATTTTCTGTAAAAAAAATAAAATTGAAAAAAAAAATTGACCGCTGACCGGTCAAAGTCAACTGTCAACAGTTAACCAGTAAAAGTCCACTCAAATACGACTCACCCCTCTTATTAATGATCTTATATTACAACATCATGTAAATTATTGAATCATTTATTTGGTGAATGAAAGAATATGAGAGAATGTTGATCGATCAGGCCGTGAGCTTTGAAACCAAATCATGAATGTTGTTGGGAGAAGTTCCCCCAAATCAAGAATATGAGAGAATGTTGTTGTTGGGTATGGGATCCCTGCTATAAGGGTAATAGTGGGTTTATGTGGCCTTGTGCACGGTATGGGATCACTACAGCATCTTTTCTTTTTCTGCATTTTGAGAGAGAGAGTTTAATTTATTATCGGTATCTAAATTTTGTAATCGGGATTGTAGGTCCCTAAGTTGAGTTTAATAACGAGTAAGCTAGTGAAAATGTCTAGAGGGAGGTGAATAGACTTTTCAAAAATCTTTCGAAATATCAAAGTACGATATGCGGAATAACGAAATTAATCAATGAGCCCAATTCTAGTTTATACTCAACTTATTTCGAGAACTCTGTTTTAGTGTTTACTCAACTAGTCTTGTTCAATTATGTATGTTTAACAAATAAACAGTTTAATCAATTCAAACAAACAAAACAGTAAAGTAAATCAAACACGAGATTTTATAGTGGTTCGACAACTTGTCTACATCCACTCTCACAAACCCAGTTGTGAAATTCTTATTAACTCGTCCAATGGAGTAATATGTTCTTGTAGCTTTAAGTCCCAAGAAATAAGACTTAGATCTTCTCGACAACACTACCAAGTGCTTCTTCGATCTTACTAGCGATTTACAAGTATCTAGCAACTTGAAACAGTAAACAAAAATAAAACTTCTCTTCGTTCAGTAGTAGCCTTCTTTGATCTTCACTTGTCTTCTGTAGCTTCACTTTCTGAACTTCAATCTCTGAGAGTAAATTGCTTCTTTGAATCTTCAACAACGCTTCAATAGTTTTTTTTCTCAGTAGTATTAGTAGTCTCTAATCGTTCAATACCTTGCGGTATTTATAGACTTCTAATTCCAAGAACTTTCAGTTGTGTAACAACCTTTTCTTGAAAACTAACTTGTAACTGATTCTTTTTTATCCTTTCACGCGTTTCTTCAGTTAATTAGTTATTCCTTAACTAACTCTTCAATCTTTATCTTTAATACGCATTTTTGTAACTAACTTCAGTCTTCTTCTTGTCTTGTTGAGTCGCGCCTGTCTTCTTCAGTAGTAGTAGACTTCGTCTTCTACTTCTTCTTGTGCAGTAGACTTCTTCAGATTACAATATAGAACTAATCTAGTCCTATTATCTCATCCTAACAAGACTATTACATTACATTAAGCTCTTGTTACAAAGCTTAGTCAACTTAAAAACTATACATTGATTATATATGATTACATACGAAATAATATGAGCTTCTATACAACTTGAATAGCTCAGACAAATCCTAAACAATCATAATCAAAGTACTTATAAAATGTACTTGTCTTTTAAACACTTAAACTTCTCTTTCAAAACATAACTTGACTTGTGAACCTCTACTGATCTGTTCAAGATGACTTCTCTTAACTAGACTAGATCAGTCAATACTTAGAAAAATATTCAAGTCTTCTTTTAGCTTATCAAAACTTCATCTTTTATCTTTTTATCATCATTTAGGACTTGTTCTAGGATTCATATCCCAACAATTTCCCCCTTTTTGATGAAGCCAAAACTACTTGAATCTTTTCATAGTAGTAGACTAGTTAAGTAGTTATCTTGTCTTTAACCATCAAAATAGTACTTATCTTTTCATTCATTCCAAAATATGATCAGTAGATATTACACATACTTAATCAAAATAAGAACTACAAATCATAGCAAAAAAAAACTAATCTGAAAGAGTACCTCCTTCTGGATTTGGAACACAGAATGCATCTAGGAGCCTCTTGTGAATAACTCTGATATGGTCTTCAGTCTCGATCTTCTCCTTGTCAAGTAGCTCTTCTTCAAATTTCTTGATCTGGTTAAGATCAACTCTTTTTCCTGAGCTGGTCATAGGCGTCTTCCATTTCGGAAAGATCGGTACTAGAATGTTGAAATTTGCGGCGGCCGATATCCTCATAACTAAATTCCAAAGCAACTTGTTTTGACCTTCCATGAATTTGTCAAACATAGCATACAACTCATCTGGACTTTCAGCCTCACCATATTTTCGAATAATCCAATGATCCAGTTTCCATTGCCTCTTCACATTGAGCCATTCTTGACGATGCTCTTTGTCAATAAAGTAGTCAATGAACTGATCTTCCATCTCTTCTTCATCAGCCTTCAGCTTCTGCAATCTTTCAATATGCTTTTCAACTTTCTTCTTGCTAGCATAATGACTTTCATCATGAGGATCAACAATCTTTTGTTTCTTCTCAACTGCAGCAATTTCTTCAGTTTCTTCAAAAGCGATCTTCCTTTTAGATCGTCTGGTCTGACCCTCAGCTTCCGGAGATGCAACACTTTTACCCTTCTCTAATCTTTTGAGCTCATCAGCTTCAGCTTGCTCTAGCTCTGCAGTTTTAACAAGCCTCCTTTTAGGTCTCCTTAGCTCTTGCATAGCAGTAGCAGCATCCTTCTCTTCTGGTTCAGCACTCACCTTAGACAAGCTAACTTTCTCCACTCTACTTGCTTCTTCCCCCTTTTTGGCTTCATCATGTGCCTTAAGAGTGAAAAGACTTGTAAAGCGAGTCATTTCTTCTTTCACTGCTTCCTTCATTGCTTCAGCAGCGAGCTCTATCTGTTTTTGCTGGGTTTGATCACGACTCATCTTGTCTAGTCGATCAGCAGTAGACTTTAGCTTCTTTGAATTAATAACTAATTCATCTTTGAAATGAATAGCTGTCTGGCGAAGTAAGGTGTTTTGCTTTGTTAGCTCGGAGAGAATAGCTTGAGAGCGTACCAACTGAGCTTGTGCCTCCCTCCTCTGCTCATCTGCTATCTCAATCTTAACACGGTAAAGACGTTCCATCTTGCCAGATTCTTCAGCCAACGATCTAACAAATGAGATAGATCTTTTCTCAGAAAATTCAACTTGCTTCTGTAAGAACCTTTCAACTTCTGCATACAACTCTGTTCGGAAAGTTGAGTCCATCTTGTTGACTTCTCCAACAATCAATTCTCTTGAGCTGTCAACAAGTGATTGATTCTGCTCCACTAACACATCCTTCACTTTCGAGTGCAAGAACTCATCTATGGCAGAATGAACAACACCTTTCAAGTCTGACTTCAGCTCATCAAGATAGCCTTTAGGAAATACTTGAGTAGATGACTGAGCTTCAACAACTACTTCTTCTTGAACTGTCTTCACAAGTTCATCTTCATCAAACATAACTGCTTCCATAAATTCATCATCTTCTTCTCCAAGTTCAAAGGAATCAACTTCTTCTGAACTGTCAGCCTCTTCTTCAGTAGGTTCCGAGGTTTGAACAGCAACATCAACCAGTTCTGCCTTCTTCTCTTCTTCCACTAGCTCAGTCTGAGTTCCAACATCAAACGAGAACTCTTCAACCAAAATTCCATCAGGAATGTTCAATAGTCTCTTTACAAGATCAACTAAGGCTTTATGAGGAAATAATTCGGAATGATCTTTAACACCGCTATTTTCTTTCTGTTCCATCTCCCAATCCATAAAGTTGGAGATTCCTCCCATGCCTTGAATAACCTCGAAAAGATCGTCGGTTGATGATTTCTTGAGTGCAAACCAGGTGCATATCCTGAGAAGGATCTCAAACTGCTCTGACGCATAGTCAACTTCGAGAGTTGAGAGCGTTCTCTTCAAATTCTTGGTCACCCGGGCACGAATTCGCTTCTCCCTCAGACACATCGGATAATATACCAGGGAATCAAATCTAACATCAGACGGGGTCTGAGAAGGTGGGGTCCCTGTCTCAGTTGTTGCAGTGGCAACTGGCGTCTTGTCTGAAGTAGATGGGTTGGGGGGTTCAACATTTTCTGTTGAGGTAGAGGGAATATGGACTGTGGTTTCTGGGGGCTCTAATGTATCTTGGTTTGGTGTGACAACTGTCGAAGTATCAGTTGTATCCTGTATGGAATTGTTTTCAGGATGACTGGCCCTAAGCGGTAATGCTGCCAGTACTTGAGAGGTTGGGGGTACAGGTCGAGGCCTAGATCGATGTGACTTAGCCTTGGTTCGAATAGAGGGGAGAGAGAGAGGAATTGAAACAGATTGAGTAGAAGTACCAACCTGCGAACTCGACTCGACTGGACGAGTAGGCGATCCAACTCTTACGAGAGTGTACATTTCAGGAATTTGTTCACTCGACTCCTTCTCTTGTTGCGATTCTTCATCTGACTGAGTCTTTTCTGAGTCATCTGCACTGGACTCGACTTTTACAACTTCCTCTGATTCGTCATCGTGTGACTCGTCTTCTGAAGAACTAGACGAAGCAGCATACGACATCAAATCCATCAGATTCATCTCAACTTGCCTAGGAGCAGCTGGTCTAGCAGCGACTTGCTTCCTCAAGGCCTCCTTCTTCAAATAGAACTTCAAGGGATGGAATGATTTTCCTTTACTCCATTCCGTCTTGTTTGGCATTAACAAGGGAAGTAGAATACTTAGCTTGTTTCCATATCCAACAACATTTGATACCACCCAATTCCGAGTATCAATATCAACTCGAACACTTTTCTCAAAGTACATGATTCGATCTGCAATCAGCTTGAACCAACTTCCTTCTGTAATTCCGTCAAAAATTGCAGCCATCACCCTTGCCTTAACAAGAGTAACAGAATCATGAGAACCAGTGGCACATAGCAGAATTTTGCTGGCTATGTCCAGTAGAGTTCGATACTTCTCCAGAAGATCCATCTTCTTGACTGCGGGGAGCTTGCCATCCGGTTTCAACCTCAACTTCCTTCCACAAAATATACTTAGATATCTTGCTTCTTGACCGGCTGCGTAGTTTTCCACATCAATAGTTCCAATAGGCAACTTCAGATGCTAAAAAATGGCTTCTCGAGTGATTTCCACCCGATTTCTTCCAAGAAATGATTCAATCACATCTCCTTGTCTGGTGGCGTTAGCAAAGAACTCAAGAACCTCTTCCTCCAGAACGATTTGAGGAAAAGCCTCCAAGTAAGGTCTCAAACCACATCTGCTGCATTTGGTCAAGATCTCCAAATTTCCATCAGTGTGTTTGCCTTTGAAGAACACTGAAGGTTCAACATGCACTTTGTTTTCTGATATGAATCTGCCGAGGTCGAACCTAGCTTGCATGTTAGTCCTTACATAAAAAATGGAGATGATCGTCATAGTGATAGTTTGAGTAAAAATCAAAGATTGAGAATCACAAGGAATTGTGAAAATTGTGAAAGCTAGAATTGGAGAATTAAGAAAACGTGGGATGAGTAGTGTGTAAGTGTTGAGTTTTGTTAACACTCGAATTTTTTGAATCAATGGTGAAGATTGAAACCAAATGATCCAACGGTTGGGACTCTTGGTATTCAGTTACGGAATCGAGACAATAATGTGTTTTGATATTGTAAAATTTGGAATCCACCTTTCCTATTGGTTAAGACAGAGGAGTGAACTCATCTGACCTAGGATAGTAGGATTTGGCGCGAACTGGGTGTATACACCTCATTAAAATAGGAGTGTATAAATCGAGTTCTAGGGTTTTCCAAAAAAAAAAATCAAAATACTATAATATTCTTAATTCACATTTTATTAAACACTTAGAGTATTTCAGGTTCAAGTGAGCACTTATCTTGTCTGTTCGAGTCTATCCAGAACAGAAGAGTAGACTTAAGCACACAAGACGAGTTCCCCCTACGGCTGTGCTTGTCTATTTTGAACATCGAACGCTTATACAAACCTGTCTTATCTTGTGCGACAGATTAGATGCAATACAGGTAGTAGATTAGAATAATCAAAACGAATATCAACCTTTAAAGTAATGAACAAGGTTTCGAACAAGATGACTTTTAACAAACTTAAGAGTCAACACAAGGCTTTTTAAGAAATCAAAGATTCCCCCTTAAATGTTTATTCCCTTAGTATTACCCTCAGCTTTACCAGCTTCCTCATCGGGTTGTTTGGTCATCTTGTCTGACCTTGTATACCTGTCTTATGAGTGAGTAGACGAGTGCTCTGTTCTTTAGTGGTAACTTGTCTGTTTCCCCTTTCTTCTTAGGAATGTACCTGTCTGGTTAGTACATTGCTACATACTAGTAGGGTCAAGACCAATTAGTCCTAGACTAATGCATAATTCACGAAAACGTGCTTCAGCCAATGGTTTTGTGAAAATATCAGCTCTTTGAAAATCAGTGAGAAACTTTTCCATGCGAATATCCTTCTTTTCTACATGATCATGTATGAATTGGTGTTTTACATCGACATGCTTACAACGTGTGTGCAGAACAGGATTTTGTGTAATGGCAATTGCACTATTACTATCACAGAATATAGGAACATTTGATTCACATATATTATAATCTCTAAGCTGTTGAATAAGCCACAATAATTGACTACAACAACTACCAGCAGCCATGTACTCGGCTTCAGTAGTAGAGGTAGCAACACTTGTCTGCTTTTTCGAAAACCACGAAATGAGTTTTGTGCCTAAGAATTGACAAGAACCAGATGTAGATTTCCTATCTATTCTACAACCACCAAAATCAGAATCAGAGTAGCCACTTAGGGATAAATCATCATTTGAAGGATACCATATACCACGATTGATGGTCCCTTTCAAATATTTCAGAATCCTTTTAGTGGTTTCCATATGACTCTCTTTTGGATTAGCTTGAAATCGAGCACATACACCAACAGAAAATGCAATATCAGGTCTACTAGCAGTCCAGTACAGTAATAAACCAATAAGACCACGGTAATGAGTTTGATCAGCACACTTACCATTCTCGTCTGGATCCATCTTGTAGGTAGGTTGCATAGGTACTCCAGAAGATTTACATGTCTTAATACCATACTTGTCTAGTAGATTACGAGTATACTTTGCTTGATTTATGAAAATCCCTTCTGGGGTCTGTTTTACTTGAAGTCCAAGAAAGTAATTCATTTCACCCATCATAGACATCTCAAATTTACTTTGCATGAGTGTTGAGAAACTTTCACTCAGCTTTTTGTTAGGTGAACCAAAAATGATGTCATCTACGTAAATTTGGACGAGTAAAATGTCTTTCCCTTCTTGTCTTCTGAACAAGGTTCTATCGACCTTGCCCTTAGTAAAACCATTTTCTAATAGAAATTGAGAAAGAGTATCGTACCAGGCTCTTGGATCTTGTTTTAGTCCATATAAGGCCTTCTTTAATCTGTATACCTGGTTACCTTTGACTTCGAAACCTGGGGGTTGTTCAACATACACTTCTTCAGCAAGAATACCGTTAAGGAATGCACTTTTAACATCCATTTGATATACGGTAAATTTCATGTAAGCAGCATATGCAAGGAACAATCGAATGGCTTCTAGTCTAGCAACAGGTGCATATGTTTCATCATAATCTATGCCTTCAGCTTGTGAATAGCCTTGGGCTACTAGTCTAGCCTTATTTCGAACAACGACATTATTCTCATCTTTCTTATTCTTGAAAATCCATCGAGTGCCAACTACATTATGATGTTTAGGTCTATCGACAAGTTCCCAGACGTCATTTCGAACAAACTGATTCAACTCGTCTTGCATAGCGATGATCCAATTACTATCAGCCAACGCCTCTTTGATGGTTTTAGGCTCGATAGATGAGAGGAAACAACACCAGCAAAACAAAGATGGACTAGGTTGTTCTTGTGACTCAAAGAGTTGTCGTCTAGTCTTTACACCAACAGTAGAGTCACCAATGATGTTTTCAGTATCATGAGCAGATTTCCATGTTTTTCTAGTCTTAGTAAGCATATTATCATCATCTAGATCAGTTATAGCATCATGCATTTCAATATCATTTACATCAGAAGATTTAATAGGAGTGGACGAGTCGACTAGTTCAGGCATGTCAACTGGTCTAGTAGATTTACCTTGAGCACTTACCTTCTCCTGATCATCTGACTCGAGAGCTTTCATGAACGGGTTATAGGCTTGAACAGATTCATAAACCTCTGATTCTTGGTCAGTTTAGATCGATAGATCAGTTACCTTTTTACTGATCTGGTCGGCAGACGAGTCCTGTAGAGATTCATCGAAAACTACATGTGGTGTTTCTTCCACACATAGGGTAGAGTAGTTGAATACTCTGAATGCTTTGCTAGTCGAGGAGTATCCTAAGAATATCCCCTCGTCTGCCTTAGCATCGAATGCATTCAACTTTCTTTTCCCATTGTTATGGATAAAACACTTACAGCCAAATATATGAAAATATGAGACTCTGGGTTTTCGACCTTTCCATACCTCGTAGGGCGTCTTACCTAGTGCTTTATTGATAGCACTTCTGTTTTGGGAATGGCATGCAGTATTGATCGCTTCTGCCCAAAACTTCTGAGGAGTATTATACTCTGTCAGCATGGTCCTGCAGGCCTCCTTAAGAGTTCTGTTCCTTCGCTCTGCTACTCCATTTTGTTGTGGTGTCCTTGCTGCACTAGTAAGGTGCTGGATGCCACGCTTAGAACAAAATTCTTTAATATAGCAGTTAATGAATTCAGTACCCTTGTCACTACGGATCTTGACAATGGACTGATTCTTCTCAACTTTTATCTTCTTCAGCAAATCAGGTAGGAGTGTTTGTGTATCACTATTCTTGTGTAAGAAGACTACCCAGGTGAATTTAGAATAGTCGTCTACCACAACAAGTGTGTACCTTCTACCGTTCAAAGTTGGAGGAGTAATTGGGCCATGTAAGTCCATATGTAGAAGTTCAAGAACTCTACTTGTTGAGAGGGTTGGAATAGATTTAAAGGAACCTTTTACCTGTTTACCTTTTTGACAGGCATCGCATGCATGTGATTTGAAATAGATTTCGTTGGGTATCCCTTCAACAAGGTAATCTCTTGCAATCTTATTAATTACCTTAAAGTTCATGTGGCAAAGGCGTCTATGCCAAAGCCAACTGACCTCTTTGGGTGTCTTAGTAAGAAGACAAATGTCCCGCGGACAACTATTCCAATTCACAATGTACACACTACCTTGTCTTATGCCGACGAGTAGTACGGTGTGAGTCCTCTTGTCTATGATTTCGCACTTTTGACTTTTGAACTGCACTTTGTAGCCTCGATCACAAAACTGTGAAACAGATAATAGATTATATTTCAAACCTTCTACGTATGATACATCTTGTATCTCTACGTCGCCATTTCGGATATAGCCAAAGCCTTTTGTGATGGCTGTAGAGCTGTCACCGAATATAACCTTTGGTCCTTCTTGCTCATGGTAGCTTGATAGAAGTGTCTTGGTACCAGTCATGTGGTGCGAACAACCACTGTCTATGTACCAAGTTTCTCCTATTGAGCCACCCTTCTTGTATAGATCGAGTCGACCCTGCATTAGATGATATTTCATAATTTAGCTACCCTCCTTATTTATTGGGGTCCTGGGGGGTTAGTCGAGTTCAATGGAATCCAAATGTACATTGGAGTCCTGAACAAGTTTGATCTTCTAAGCTTTCGACCATATTTGTTGCAAAATAAGACCTTGTTGTCCTTGTCTGGCCTATCAGTTGAGTTCGGGTCTACTCTTTGTAGATAGCCTTTCGACTTAATCTTTACTTGAGCAGGCACTTGTCTATGATAGTCAGAGTAGGGTTTATATGCATTAGGTCCATACGGTTTATAGACATGTTTAGGTCTTTCTTCTCCTTCGATTTCATATGACAAAGGTGGAGGATATAGGACAGCTTGTGTACGATATTGTGGACCTTCCTGTCTAGGTCTAGACGAGTAGAGTTGAGACTGCCTTGTGAAAGGAGTGTTGGGATATGGATCCTAGAACAAGTCCTAAATGATGAATAAAAGATGAAGTTTTGATAAAGCCAAAAGTAGTATGAATATTTTCTAAGTACTGACTGATCTAGTCTAGTTGAGTTAAGTCATCTTGCACAAAATCAGTAGAGTTCACATAAGTTCACATGAAAAGATAAGTACAGTTTATAAGTACTTCATATGTGTTTACAGTATTTGTTTAAGTTTGTTACTGAGCTATTTAAATGTTGTATAGAGCTCATGATATTTCTATGTAATAGATAGATTTGTTGTATAGATTTATAAGTTGTGTTGGGAATAAAATGATTTTGATCTAGATACCAAAACCCCTGATTGATGATGTACAAGTTAGTTGAGATATGCTCAAGTTATTGTTCAGGCAAGTTGTCCCAGAACACTTAATGTGTAGTATGCTTAAGATAAAATCTCAGAAATGTTATGAGATATTAGTAATCAGGATAGTTGTCCAAAGCTGAAATGTTAGGCAGCTTGATAGGTCTATAGGACAAAGTTGCTGATCTATTCAAGACAAACTGATCAAATGGACAACCTGGCTGAAGAGTTCAAGTATACTGAAGCTGTGCTCATAAATGCAAAAGATCTAGGCAGTTGAAGTACAAATGATCAAGAGAATTAAATGTCAAAAGCTTACAGAAGATACATTCAATGAAGCATTTATTGCCAATAATGCCTGAATCAAGCATTAAAGACTTAGAGCATTAAAGAGTGAAGCATTGAATGAATGTTGGAACATTCTAAAACTACAGCAGGAATGTTCAGGGAGCTTGTCCCATCTGACCGTTGGTTGTGTGTAAAGTTTGCCACAAATCAACCTAGGACAATGTGCAAAATTGGAAACTGACACAAGTCTTCTCAGCCGCATTTGTCAGAAGTCAACACACTCATTCAAGCAACCATTGAAGACCTCTTTTACACAGTGGATAAAAGGATGTCAAGCTTCATAGCCGTTTCAATGGTGCTGCAAATAGACATATTTGAATTGCTAATCCCTCCAACGGTTAGTTGTTCAAATTGCCTATAAATACAGAAGTGATCAAAGGAATTCATAATCCAACTACAAGCTATCAAACTATCATCAAGCTTTCAAAAGGAAACCAATCTGTTCTCTAGAATTCCAAGTTTCCTGAATCACTTCAAGTCAGCTAAGCCAATCTTTGTAAACATCCTAGCTTAGCATTGAGATATCCTAAGCCTTTACACTGTTCTTATTGTAAAGGATATCTCTATTAGTTGGAACCAAACCTCAAACCTTATCTCATTTAGTGAAGAGAGTGTTTGTTGTAGAAGTGAGGAGTTAAGGACTGTTAGTGTGAAACACAGTCTTAACTCAGAGAGATTGAGCACTAGGACTCAAGTTATCCTAGGGATCAAGACACTAAGAGAGTGTTGTTGATCAGTGCACCTTGGCACTATAAAACAAGCTAATTCCATTGAGAAGGAATTATCCTGTTTAATCAGGGAAAGTGGATGTAGGAGCTTGAGTCTCTGAACCACTATAAACTTGTGTGCCATTTACTTACTGCACTCTTTATTGCACTTTTATTCAATCATTTTTCAAAGAGCAAAACTCAGTAAGCTAAGAAAACCAGTTTTGGACAAAGTCCCTGATAACTGTGTTTTTCAGAAATCAACTTGGAGTATTTCTTTGAGTAAAGGCCAACCACATTCCGCACTTAGCAACTCTTTTAGATATTTAGCCAACTGATCACTTAATAGTAATCAGTAGGACAAGTATCTATCAAAGTTCACACTCAGGCCAGTTGTGAGACAACTTGCCTGATAAGACCAGTTTATCAAAAAGGAAAGAATTTGCATACACAAGTGCATTCCCCCCCCCCATACACTTGTGTTATACTCCACCAAGGACCAACAAGTGGTATCAGAGCAGGGGTTCAAAGACCACTGCTTCTGAAAATCCAACTGATTTTCAAAATCACATTTTCTGTGGTCACTGAACTGATCCAAATTTCTGAAAAACTTATCTGTGTTCATCTTATATTACATTTGTTGAAATGGCTAACAATGCAGTTCCAGGAGATGCTGTCAACACCATCAACAATATGGGTCCAAACCAAGTCAATCATATTTCTCATCACAAACTGCCACTGTTCTCAATTGAGAACTATGATTTCTGGAAGATCAGGATGAGAGCACATCTTGCTTGCCAGCATGATGAGATGCTTAAAGTCATCACTAAAGGGCCATTCACATTCACTAAAGCAAATCCCAAGCTCACTGATGCTCAAAAAGCTGATCCAAGGGAGTTGCTGCCAAAAGATGAAGATGACCTTACAGCTGAAGAAAGAAAAAGGCACAACCTGAACTACATTGCAATGAACACATTGTACCAGACAATTCCAGATGCAGTGATGGGGAGAGTGTACCACTGCACATCAGCTAAAGAGATTTGGGATACCTTAGCACTTATGTGTGAAGGTACTCAAAAGATCAAGGAGAACAAGCTTCAAGTGGCTATCCAAAAATATGAACAATTCTCCATGGAAGCCAATGAAACTATTGATCATCTTGATGGCAGGTTCACTGACATCATGAATGAAATAAACTCTCTTGGCAAATTCTATGCCAAAAGAGAAGTTGCTTTGAAGATCTTGAGAAGTCTCACATCCAAGTGGGACATATATTCTGTCATGATGCAAAATACCAGCAATCTTGACAACATGCCAATGCAGCAAGTATTCTCTGAACTCAAAGCATATGAGTTTGATCTCAATAGAAAGAAGGTGCATGAAGAGCCATCCTCTTCAAACAAAGGTGTTGCCTTCAAAGCTGCTGAAACAGAAAAGAAGATTACTCAAAGATCCTCTCAGTCTGTTTCAAAATCTGAAATAAAAGAGGAGCTGGCACTCATGGCTAGAAGATTTGAGAAGCTCAACTCCAGATTTGGTAGATACAAGAAGTTCTACCAAGATAACAGAACCAGAAGGAGATTCAGTTCTCCTGAACATAAATCAGAGGACAAAGTCTCTGATGAAAAGAAAGAAGACAGATATGCTGATAAGAAGAAATTCAGCAAAAGTGAACCATCATCATCAAGGAGGAAGGAGTCCTCAAGCAAGAAGAATGATGATGAAGATGTGTGTTACAACTGCCAGAAGAAGGGTCATTTTCAGTATGACTGTCCTGACCTCAGTGCAAAAGAAAGGAAGGAAAGGCAAAACAAAAGAGATAAAAGGCTGAACAACAGGAAGGCTATGGTAGCTGGAGATTCAGCAAGTGAGGAGAGTGTCTACTCTTCTGATGATGGACTGTTCTCCAACAGTGACAGTGATGAGGACTGTCAAATGGCACTTGAAGATGAAGAGGTATGTTCAACTTCCAACTTGTCAATTAACACACATGAATCTAGTGAAATCCATCTTGACTTTGAAAAGTTGTTGGAAGATTTCACCAGAATGCAAGAAGTATGCAATACGGCTCTGAGAGAAAATGAACAGTTGAGGTCTAAAGTCAAAATGTCCAATCCTCCTGAATCTGAAGCTGACAATAAATCAACTGAGTTGTATCAACAGATTGTGAGAGAACATGAAGAAATGTCTCTCAAAGTCTCTGAACAACAAAAGCTGATTGATGAACAAAATCAGGCTCTAAAGAAAAAGGATTTTGACTCTAAAACTCTTCAAGCTAAATTTGACAATCTCTCAAGAGAATTTGATACTCTAAAATTAAGTGAGGGGAGCTTGAAAATGAAAATGTCTGCCTTGAACAAATCTGCTAAGGCAATAGAGGAAATTCAAGGGTTTCAAAGACCATTTGCTCAAAGGGATGGATTAGGCTATAATCCATTTGAACCCTCACCTGGTCTTAGTATTGCTTCATCAAGCAATTCTAAAATGACTTTTGTTAGATCAGTGGCACAACAAAATGAAATTGAAGTAAATCAACCACTGATCAAGGATAAGGGAAAAGGAATTTTTATACCAACTCAGGTAAACAATGTACCTAAACCCACACCTTTGGAAAAGGTTAAAGGCATTGCTTACAGGAGGAATGAGGTTCAGAAAGGTAGAACCAATGGAAGGCCAACCTATCTGAATCATCATCAGAGGAGTTGTCCAAAACCTGTTCAGAAGAGGCCAACTCAAATGAGGCAACCTCAACTGAATGGATTCAGGCCAATACCCTCTGAGAGGTACAAAACATTCAGGAAGCCTGGACCTTACTTGCCAAATGGAAAAGGCCATCCAAAAGCCTATCCTCAAAAGTCTTACCCAGCTGCACCTAAGCTTAGTAACTTCAGGAGAAATGTCCCAAAGAAATCTACCAACTCTCCTGAACTCTACAAAGCTAACACTTATACACAGAGATCACCCAAGGCATTTAAGGGTCAAACTGTGTATGTAGATGTAAATGGAAACCAAGTCAGTCACTTTGAATCAATCAGAGTTATCAGGCAGATTTGGGTTCCAAAAGGTACAGCTAACCCTCTAGGACCCAACACTCAAAGGGTACCTAAATTTTGACTTTGCAGGACTGCAAGGACCCCAAAAGGAAGAGAAGCATCAACAAGAAAACAGCATGGTACCTGGACAGTGGATGTTCAAGGCACATGACTGGAAACAAGGAGCTTCTCTCAGACTTCATAGAAAAAGATGGTCCTTCAGTAACCTTTGGAGACAGCTCTCAAGGCATCACAAGAGGCTATGGTACATTAAACATTGGTAGTGTTAAAATTACTGATGTCTCATATGTTCTAGGCCTAAAATATAACCTGTTGTCTATAAGTCAAATTTGTGACAAAGGATATTGTGTTGAATTTGCACCAAATGAATGTACTATCAAAAACAAATCAACACAACAGGTGCTACTAACAGGGGTGAGAAAGGGAAATGTTTATTTTGCAGATTGGAGCAAAACCCCTGAAGCAGTCTGTCTTGTTGCCAAAAGCACAAATGAGCAAAGCTGGCTATGGCACAAGAGACTGAATCACCTGAACTTCAAAACCATCAACAAGATTGCAAGAAACTCTCTAGTTAAAGGGCTGCCAAATCAAGTGTTCACCAAAGAACATATATGCCAGCCATGTCAGGAAGGAAAGCAGATCAAAACCTCATTCAAAGGAAAACCTGTCATCTCAACTGAGAGAGTCCTTCAACTACTGCATATGGATTTATTTGGGCCAATAATCCCAGTAAGTTTAAATGGAAGAAAATATGCTTTAGTTGTTGTTGATGATTTTTCCAGGTACACTTGGGTAGTATTCCTGCTGAACAAAAAGGAGACCCAAGTCAAACTACCTGAATTGATGATGAGATTGAGCAATGAAAAGGGCCTAAGCATTGTCAAAATCAGATCTGACAAAGGCACTGAGTTCATTAACTCATACATCAATGAGTATTGCAATGGCATCACTCATGAAACTTCAGCAGCAAGAACACCTCAACAAAATGGGGTTGCTGAAAGAAGGAACAGGACCTTGAAGGAGGCAGCAAGAACCTTGATTGCTGAATCTAAATTGCCTAAAAGGTTCTGGGCTGAAGCCATTAGCACTGCATGTCACACTCAAAACAGATTCTTAATCACCAAAGGACAAGGTAAAACCCCATATCAAATATGGAAAGGTAGATTGCCCACTGTTGCTTATTTTCACATATTTGGTTGTAAGTGTTTCATCCATAATAATGGGAAAGAGCAATTGAAAGCTTTTGATAGCAAAGCTGATGAAGGAATATTTGTTGGATATTCACAAATCAGCAAGGCTTACAGAGTTTACAATTGCAAAACTCTTATTATGGAAGAAACACCTCATGTTGTGTTTGATGAATCTATTAATGAGTTCAGGGATAGAAACCTGAATATTGATGAGATAACACAAAGAACAACCAGATTAAGGCTTCAAAGCAAGGAAACAGTGTTTGTGGATGTTGCCCAGCCTGAACTTCATGAAAATAAAAAACAGGACAACCTACCTGATAGCAATCAACCAGTAGACAACCAACCTGAAGGAGAAATTGAACTGACTGACCCCATCCCAGTTCAAAACCAGGTAACAACTACCAATGAAGAAGCAGGCAATGCTGAGGTAGTTAATGGATCCACTATTCAAGGGGGAACCAATGAAAATGTCAACTTACCTGACAATGAGGACAACACCCCTGAATATGATCCTGAACTTGATCCTTCAATTAACTTTCCTGAATTTAATGAATCTAGTGATCCAACTTCAGATGAGGACAATCCTCCTGAAAGGATCAGGTCTAGAAGGACTTGGTTGCAAGACCACCCACCTAGCCTGATACTTGGTAATCCAAGTGAAGGGATCAAAACTAGAAGATTTCATGGAGAAAGTGCTCTGTTTTGTTGTTTTCTTTCAGAACAGGAACCTAAAGATATTGAGGAAGCACTACAAGACACCAACTGGATCATAGCCATGCAAGAAGAGCTAAATCAATTCACCAGAAATGAAGTATGGGAGCTAGTAGACAGGCCAACCCATCAAGATGTCATTGGAACTAAATGGGTGTTCAAAAACAAGAAAAATGAAAATGACATCATTGTGAGAAACAAAGCAAGATTGGTGGCCAAAGGATATTGTCAATCTGAAGGGATTGATTATGATGAGACTTTTGCTCCAGTGGCCAGACTTGAGGCAATCAGACTCTTCCTAGCATATGCAGCTCACATGAGATTCAAGGTGTATCAAATGGATGTGAAGAGTGCATTTCTCAATGGGGTGCTCAAAGAAGAAGTGTATGTGGAACAGCCTCCAGGATTTGAAGAAGGAGACAAGGTGTACAGATTGAAGAAAGCCCTATATGGCTTAAAACAAGCTCCAAGAGCTTGGTATGATACCTTATCACAGTTTCTTCTAGATCATGGTTTTGTCAAAGGCACTGTTGACAGAACCTTGTTCAGAATCTGTGAAGGAAATGATATTTTGTTAGTCCAAATCTATGTGGATGACATTATATTTGGATCTCCAAATGAGAAGCTATGTGAGAAGTTCTCCAAACTCATGCAAAGCAAGTTTGAGATGTCCATGATGGGATTGATGAATTTCTTCTTAGGACTTCAGGTCACTCAATCAAAGAAGGGAATATTCATCAATCAGGCCAAGTACACAAGGGACATGATCAAAAAATTTGGATGTGCATCAAGCAAGCCAGTCAGAATTCCTATGAATACCAACTGGAAGATGGATCCTGATGAAGGTGGAGAGTCAACAAACTCCACTAATTACAGAGGAATCATAGGATCTTTGCTATATCTCACTGCAAGCAGGCCTGACATCACATTTGCAGTTGGAGTATGTGCAAGATTTCAAGCCAATCCAAAGAAGAGCCATCTTGATGCTGCCAAGAGAATTCTAAGATATCTCAAGGGTTCTGAGAATCTTGGATTATGGTATCCAGCTGATGATAACATTGAGCTAACTGGATACTCAGATGCAGATTATGGAGGATGTAGAATTGACAGAAAATCCACCTCTGGAACATGTCAATTCTTGGGGAACAAGCTTATCTCATGGTTTTCCAAAAAACAAAATACAGTTGCAACTTCAACAACTGAGGCTGAGTATGTAGCTGCTGGAAGTTGTTGTGCTCAGATACTTTGGCTCAGGCAACAATTGAGAGATTACAAAGTAATCACAAATGAAGTGCCAATATTCTGTGACAACAATAATGCAATTGCCATCTCACAGAATCCAGTACTCCATACTAGATGCAAGCATGTGGACATCAAGCATCATTTCATAAGGGATCATGTGGAAAAGAAAGATATCAAGCTTGTCAAAATTCACACTGATAAGCAAAAAGCTGATATTCTGACCAAACCTCTAGCTGAAGCAAGGTTCTTGGAATTGTCAGCTGAATTAGGGTTACTTGATCCAGGCAAGATGGAAAAATGAGGAAAGTAAAGCTCATAGGAAGGGGGAAGTTCATCAAAGTTGAACTTCAGCAAAGTTGACCAACCTCACTGAAGCTGTCAGCCAAAGAGAGAAACTCAGCAAGGTTGTCCCTGTAGTGCTCAGTAATGTTGGTCAGGGGATTTGTCCAAGTGGGACCCAGTCAGCAACTTTGGGACCCACTCAGGCAGAGCAATCAGGCAATTTGGTCCACACAGAAACCAAAGCACATCTCAGGATGTTTGTCCTAGTTAATTGGATAATTATTGCTATTATTAGCATTGATTAGACATTTAAGAGGTTTCTTGGTCTAAGAGTAGACCATTTTAGGATGGAGTGTGCTATAAAGATTTTTACCCCCAAAAAGGCAAATCAGCATTTAATGCAGAAATCTTAATAAGATTGCATGAATTCTTGAACCTTCATCCAAACCATTAAATTACATTCAAAACTCCATCGAACCATTGAAAGTCCACTACCCCACTATATTCAAACGGTTTTTCAAATTACCCACTGTTACATTCCATTAACCAACGGTTAATAAATTCCTTCCATATATAAACCTCTCAATTCCCAAAACCTTACGCACTCATAATTCCCAAAACCTTTGAAGTCTCAAAACCTCTAAACCTGCAATCTTTCTCCGAAAAACCTTCTATTTCTCATATTATCCATGGCACCTAAGATCAAAAGAGAAGAGCTTGTAGACTTCAATGATTCCTCCTTGGACATTGATTTCTCTTATCTTAGCAACCCAAATTCCCTTTGGTTTGAAAAGCTGGTAGCCTTTGATAGCCCAGACTCAGAAGTTCAACAAGTCCTCCAATGGCTGAGGGAGGCAGGGCTAGAAAAATTCCTAGGCACCAAGCCTGATTCCTGCCTGAATCCATTTATGGCAGAATTCTTTGCCTATCTCAGGTGGAAGGGCAAGAAGGGGGATGTGTGCACAAAGCTCACATATGCTGAGGAAGATGAAGAAGAAGAAACTCAACACACAATCATCTTCACTGCAGAGGATTTAGAAGCTAGCTTTGGGCTACCTTCTGAAGGTATGAACCCAGAAATGTACAAGGAAGAAGATGATCAGGAGTTCTATTATTCTTGGATGATAGAACCTAAAAAGGTTGTGAGTGCTCAAAACAAAAACACTTTAAAGCCAGTGTTTAGGCATTTGTTTGATTGTGTTGTAAAGAGCCTGTTGAGCCACTCAGGGAGTGTTGAACAAATCAGTATGCCTAAATTGAGAGTGATGGCTGCTGTGATTGACTCTGCTGAGAAGAGAGTCAAGTTCAACTGGAAGAAATTCATTCTTGACAAGATGATAGATCAGGTATTGATGTGCTGGCAGATTTGGTCAATCTTGAAGATAGACCCTTTTCCCCACTTGATCCAAGACTTCTCTCATATACCAAACTTCTTGAAACTGCTCTTCAAGAAGGTGATCAAGTTGTTTTCCCACCCATTCCAGCCATTCCAATTACCTCTTCAGGCACAATGCTCTCAAAAGCACCTAAATCCCAACTTGCTTTGACCTCTCCTGACCCCAACCCTTCTGAACCCAACTTACCTGAATCCCAGCCAAGCTTACTTGAATCCCATTCCAACCCTCCTGAATCCAACTCTTCTGGAGATGAGAGTGGTGAAGAATATACCTATGAGGGGATGTTGAGGCAGATTGCAAGAGCCAATGTGGATGAACTATATCCAGGATTGAAGGCTTATCCCAGACTGCAACAACAATTCTATGATATCAGAGCACTTGTTGAGATCAAAGATAGAACCATTGTGGAAATAGCTCAGGCTATTCAGGATAAGGGTGCCAACTGGTGGCAGGTTGAGGAAAATAGGCTGCTACATTTTGCAAATGTAAAGAAGACCAGTGTATTAACCACTGAGGCCCTATTTTGCACCATTGTCCATGAAAAGGTGCTTGCTGAAAGAGAGAGGATAGCACAAGGAATCAAGCATCCTGACAGCCCATATGATGATGATGATGATGATGATGATCACACCAATCCCAATCCCCCTGGTATCAACTCAGCTCAGGTACATTACTTGACTTTTCATTCTGTAAAGGACTCTGATCATTCAGAGGAGTTGACCAAAGATGGTGACTCAGTCCAAGATGCATTGGCCAAGGATGGTTCTTTTGAACCTGAGGCACAACTTGACAATGCTGAGACTTCCATAGGAGAAGCTGGTTTGGCTAAAGCCTCATCAATGTCAGGCAAGTTGGACATTGACCAGCCTTTAGTCATTCAGGATGACTCAGTGGACTTGGGATGCCCAAGCACTGTGATCTCCCAACAACTGCCCTCTGTGGATCCTGTTGAGGATATAGAGGTGTCAGGTTTAGAAATTGAAGGGGTTGAAAAGGCTGTGAGTGCTGAAAAATCAGAGGGAGTTGATGGTGAGGAGTGTGTGATCACTGGTTCCTTGAGTGCACCACAAATAGAGGGAGAGGAAGTAGAAATATTGGGTGCAGCCCAATATGAGAGTCAGGCTATTCTTCAAGTCAAATCTGAACTTGATGAATCCCTTGGTGAAAGGAGGCCTGATTCTCCAGTAAATGTGAGTTTATCTCTTGAAAAAGAAGAAGAAAAGAATAAAGTTTAAAATGAGAGAAAAGGTGCTGATGTATCAGACCTTATGGGAGAAAAAGAAATAGAGGGTGATGAGGGAGTTTTTACTAACACTATCAGTTTTGCAGATTCAGTTGCTGTCACTCTTGAGCAAATTTTTGCAGATGCCTCCCTGACAGATATACCAGTTGATGCTGACACTGATCTTGAAGCAGTATCAGCAAATGTGTCCACACTCAACCAGATCTACTTTGAACAAGCCAACACTTCTGAGGCTCACTTTCAGATGGCTACTCAGACTGCATCCATCATTGAAGAGCAGTCAGAGAAGTTGGACACACTGGTCAGGGAAGTTGAGAAGGCCCATGCAACCACTGCTGATACCTTAGATGGCCAAGGCAAGACTCTAGCCTCTGTGGAGATGAGGCTCACAGGGTCAGAAGAAGTGATCTTGCCTACTCTTGATGCAAGAATATGTGGAGTCGAAACTGGACTTCAAACAGTTTCAACTGAAGTAACAAAGGCCAAGGATGCTATGGTAAAATTCACAAGATCTTTGAAGAAAGAGCAACATGGTCTCAAAAATTTGTACAAGCACAATGTAAAAGCCTTGAGAAAGACCATCAAGGATGCTTTAAGGCAGAGGACAGCAGCACAGAGAAAGAAGGCAGAAGAGTTGAAAGCTGCTATGGTGAAGGAAACTGCTGAAAAGTTCACTGTTGAACTCATGGCCAAAGTGTCTGACCAAGTTGTGGCCAATCTCACTGAACAGCTTCAGGCCAAACTTGATCAATCACTGAAAGCCACATTGGATGCCATAGTTTCCCAAAAGATGAAGCCTGTTCACACCTTTTTTAGCATGGCAGATGATAAAATGCAAAACATTCATGATGAGAATGTTTACCTACTGCAGGAATTGAAGTCCCTCACTCATTCCCACTCACATCTCTCTGTCACTATGAGTGAATTGAAGCCCCAATGTTTTGATAATGCCAAAAAGGGGGAAAGACAGAGAGCAAGGGCAAAGGGGACCTTGGTAATTGGTGAATCCAAGGGAAAGGAGAAAGTCCCTGAAGTTGAGGAGGAAGCAGTAGAAGACATTGGGAAAGGCAAAGGCCCAATGAATGTTGAAGATTTAACTGAGGAAGAGCAGATTCAAATAGCTGTCAAGGAGTCCATGGTGTCAGCTATGGAAAGTCAGGCAAGAAAGCTTCAAAGGCCAGGTGGTGAGTCTACAGGACTTGAACCTCAAGAGAAGGTTGCTGAAGTGAGGGGGAAGGTGACAAGGTCATCTGAAAGAAAGAGGAAGGAACTGCAAGCCTTCAATGAATTCCCAACCAGCCTGACTTTGCCTTCAGAATTTCAATCTGAAGAATCTACTCCAGCAAGGAAATCAAAGAGAATGAAGAAAGCAGTCCTGATGCCTGCTATTGAAGAAATTGAAGAGGAAGTACAGGACAGAGAGCCTGAAGAAGTAGTACCCAAACTTGCTGATGACCCCTCTATATTGTTTGAAGAAGGTTTTGGAAAAGATCCAGAAACCCAAGAGAAGCTAGCTCTTCAGAGAGCTAAAGAGAGGATGGAGCAATTGGTTGAGGCCAACAAGGCAAGGGATGAAAGAAGGGCAAATTTCAAAGCCCCAAGAAGGAGAGCCTCATACAGAAGACTCAAACCTAAAATGCTACAAAGATGGGACACTCAATACCCTCACCATGATAAGTGGGTTCCTATCTCACTGAATGATGCATGGGAGGAGGCCAAGAGAAGCTTTGTATATGACTTATATGTCATAGGGAAGTGGCTTGGAGAAGATGTAGATGAAGTCTTTGTCCAGTTCATGTTTGAGAATCATAGGGACCTCTACCAAAAGCTGTTTGCAGCAGCTGATATTGCTAGAGTGGAGTTCAAGGCCCCTGGTCCAATTCTGTACATGCCTCCTAAGTTCAATGGGAACTTGATTGATGAAGGGAAGATTCTGGAGGAGTTCATCAACATCATGAAGATGGAGAAGATGAAGATAGGCCCTAGAGGCTCCAACAAGGATGTTTGGGAGCTGAAGAAGAGGGTCTGGGCTCAGTATGGCATTGCTCCTCAAGATGATGGAACTCTGTGAAGGATAAGCTCATCCTTTTCCCTATTTTGCTGTTATGATTTCTGTTGTTATTTTTGCTATTCTAGATTAGTGAGTCCTTTTGATTTTCAGCCCTGTAATGGTTTATCACATCTATAAAAGGATCACTATGTTTCTATCAAAGAGATAACAACTCATTATCTCAACTAACCTATCCTGACATATATTACTTGATTTATTGTGCTAACAGTTTCTTTCAGGCAAGTTGACCAGTTCACTCTCCCTGAAGGTAATATTTAGTTTAAGTCAAGGTCCCTTTGTAATAGGTTTTGGCATCATCAAAAAGGGGGAAATTGTTGGGAATAAAATGATTTTGATCTAGATACCAAAACCCCTGATTGATGATGTACAAGTTAGTTGAGATATGCTCAAGTTATTGTTCAGGCAAGTTGTCCCAGAACACTTAATGTGTAGTATGCTTAAGATAAAATCTCAGAAATGTTATGAGATATTAGTAATCAGGATAGTTGTCCAAAGCTGAAATGTTAGGCAGCTTGATAGGTCTATAGGACAAAGTTGCTGATCTATTCAAGACAAACTGATCAAATGGACAACCTGGCTGAAGAGTTCAAGTATACTGAAGCTGTGCTCATAAATGCAAAAGATCTAGGCAGTTGAAGTACAAATGATCAAGAGAATTAAATGTCAAAAGCTTACAGAAGATACATTCAATGAAGCATTTATTGCCAATCATGCCTGAATCAAGCATTAAAGACTTAGAGCATTAAAGAGTGAAGCATTGAATGAATGTTGGAACATTCTAAAACTGCAGCAGGAATGTTCAGGGAGCTTGTCCCATCTGACCGTTGGTTGTGTGTAAAGTTTGCCACAAATCAACCTAGGACAATGTGCAAAATTGGAAACTGACACAAGTCTTCTCAGCCGCATTTGTCAGAAGTCAACACACTCATTCAAGCAACCATTGAAGACCTCTTTTACACAGTGGATAAAAGGATGTCAAGCTTCATAGCCGTTTCAATGGTGCTGCAAATAGACATATTTGAATTGCTAATCCCTCCAACGATTAGTTGTTCAAATTGCCTATAAATACAGAAGTGATCAAAGGAATTCATAATCCAACTACAAGCTATCAAACTATCATCAAGCTTTCAAAAGGAAACCAATCTGTTCTCTAGAATTCCAAGTTTCCTGAATCACTTCAAGTCAGCTAAGCCAATCTTTGTAAACATCCTAGCTTAGCATTGAGATATCCTAAGCCTTTACACTGTTCTTATTGTAAAGGATATCTCTATTAGTTGGAACCAAACCTCAAACCTTATCTCATTTAGTGAAGAGAGTGTTTGTTGTAGAAGTGAGGAGTTAAGGACTGTTAGTGTGAAACACAGTCTTAACTCAGAGAGATTGAGCACTAGGACTCAAGTTATCCTAGGGATCAAGACACTAACAGAGTGTTGTTGATCAGTGCACCTTGGCACTATAAAACAAGCTAATTCCATTGAGAAGGAATTATCCTGTTTAATCAGGGAAAGTGGATGTAGGAGCTTGAGTCTCTGAACCACTATAAACTTGTGTGCCATTTACTTACTGCACTCTTTATTGCACTTTTATTCAATCATTTTTCAAAGAGCAAAACTCAGTAAGCTAAGAAAACCAGTTTTGGACAAAGTCCCTGATAACTGTGTTTTTCAGAAATCAACTTGGAGTATTTCTTTGAGTAAAGGCCAACCACATTCCGCACTTAGCAACTCTTTTAGATATTTAGCCAACTGATCACTTAATAGTAATCAGTAGGACAAGTATCTATCAAAGTTCACACTCAGGCCAGTTGTGAGACAACTTGCCTGATAAGACCAGTTTATCAAAAAGGAAAGAATTTGCATACACAAGTGCATTCCCCCCCCATACACTTGTGTTATACTCCACCAAGGACCAACAAGTTGACTAAGCTTGTGTTATAAAAGCTTAATGTAATGTAATAGTCTTGTTAGGTGAGATGATTGGACTAGATTAGTTCTATTAGAAGTCTACTGCACAAGAAGAGAAGACCAGTCTACTACTCAAGACAGGTGGACTACAAGACAAGTGCATTTACTAGACTACACAAGACAAGTTAACATGAAGTTAGTTACAAATACGCGTGAAAGATAAGGATGGAGAAGTTAGTTATGGAATAACTAATTCGTAACAAGAAACGCGTGTATGGATAAGAAGATTCAGTTGAAGTCAGTTATCAAGAAAGGTTGGTTACAAACTACCTGAGTTCTTGAAGTTCGAAGTCTATAAATACTTGAAGGAGTTTATCATTTGAAGACTACTGATTACTAAGATACTGATACGACTACTGAAATATTGATATTGCAAGCGTTATTGAAGATTCAAGTGAAGAAATCAGAAGGCTACTACTGAACGAAGAGAAGTTTTATTTTCGTTTATTGTTTCAAGTTGCTAGATACTTGTAAATCGCTAGTAAGATCGAAGATATATCTGGAGATATAATCGAGAAGATCTAAGTCTTATTTCTTGGGACTTAAAGCCACAAGAACATATTACTCCATTGGACGAGTTAATAAGAATTTCACAACTGGGTTTGTGAGAGTGGATGTAGACAAGTTGTCGAACCACTATAAATCTCGTGTTTGATTTACTTTACTGTTTTGATTGTTTAAATTGCTTAATTGTTTTAACTACTTAACTGAACTTGACTAGTTGAGTATAGAACAGTGTTCTCGAATATAAGTTGAGTATAAACTTTAATTGGGCTCATTGTTAATTTCGTATTCCGCATATTGTAATTCTGATATATCGAAAGATTTTAGAAAAGTCTATTCACCCCCCTCTAGACATTTTCTTTAGCTTCCCTCGATATTAACTCAACTTAGGGACCTACAAGTGGTATCAGAGCAGTAGTTTTCGAACTGCTGTTCCTTGATAACCGATTTAAGATTTAGGGTGAAATCTTGGTCTTTGATTGTTCTTGTATACGTGTTCTTGATCAAATATTCTTGTTATATCCGTTTCGTGCTCCCTGTTCTTGACTTATCTGTTATTCTTGATCATAACTCTACTTAGCACTTATTTCTTGAAATCATGTCTCTTGAGATCAGCGCTAACAAGTTACCTAAGTTCCAGGTTCTAGACTATGACTATTGGAAGCTAAGGATGGAAGCCATCTTCAGCTCCACTCACGACTTAATGATCTCCGTCATCACTGAAGGTCCAATTGTGACCATGATCCCCAATACTGCTGCCCTCGACGCAAATCAACCCGTGGGTACACTCGTCAAGAAACCAAGGTCAGAACTAACCTCAGAAGAAATGAGACAGAATAATTTGGATAGCTTGGCCAAGAATTACATCTTACACACTCTTCCTAATGAGTATCTGGGAAAAGTGTTAAAATGTAAAACTGCCAAAGAAATGTGGGATCGCTTAGCTATCATTTGTGAAGGGACATCCCTAATCAAAGAAAGCAAGCTTTCCACTGCAGTCCAAAGATTCGAATCATTTCATATGAAAGCTGGTGAAACAATAGACCAGTTGGATACTCGTTTTACTAAAATCATGAATGACTTGGAAGTCCTTGGTAAATCTTATACTCCACGTGAAATCAATCTTAGGATTCTCAAAAGCCTTGATAGTCGATGGAAAATGGTAAAAATGCTTGTTAAGAATACCCAAGATATAGACGTATGGACAGCAGAAACTATGTTTCAAACTCTAAAGGCCCATGAGTTTGATCTAGACGAAGATGAACCCATAGTAAGCAGTGACAGAGAACATGCTGTGTCCAAGAACGTTGCTTTTAAGGCTAGTTCGTCTAAGGAAGACAGTTCAAAGTCTAAAACTAGGTCTACTTCTGTGAAAGACGAGTTAGATACTGATCTTAGTCTGAAGGATCAGGTAAGCCTCATGGTTAGAAAGTTTGATAGGCTGAATAAACGTTTCGGAAGATATAAGAAGTTCTATAGAGAGCATAGAGGGTCTGCTTCTAAGAACTCGTCTGAGACCAGACGAGACCGAAACTCGTCCGAAAGGAGAGACGAAGTCTCGAAAGGTAACAGACAAGATAAAGAGTCTGATGGTAGGAAGATTACTCGTTCTGATAGACGTGATAAACGAAGGAACAACTCTCCTATTAAAAAGGCTACTAATGATATCTTGTGCTATAACTGTGAGAAGCCAGGTCACTACATATATGAATGTCCAGACCTGAGTACCGATGATCGAGAAGAACGCAAAGCACGAAGGGAAAGAAGATACAACCGTGGTAAGAAGGCAATGATGGCCAATGATGACTCTGACTCTGACTCAGACGAGTTGCCATCATCCTCATCTAGCTACCCGTCTGAACCAGATCACGATGAAGCTTTTATAGTAGATGATGGTCTATGCTGCATGGCTAAAATCGACCAAGAGGTATCATCTGCTACTTCTTTTCAATCCTGTGATGAATCTGAATCTGATGAAAGTGACACTACCAGTAGTAAAGTAGGGAGTAGTCTTCAGCACTCTACTAGTACAGTTGAAGACGACCTCCTACTTGCCAACAAGGCATTCATTGAAGTCAGTGACGAAAACATCATCTTAAGACAAGAAATCATTGATCTTAAGGAAGCCCAGTCTAAAGTAGATCCTAATATAACAGTCCTAAATGAACGCTTGCAAGAAGAGTTGAGACAACTCAAAGACAAGTGTGCATTGACAGACAAGTTGTATCAAGACCTACTTAAGACACATGCTACTGAGAAACACGAATTCAATGTTTTACAAAATAAACTCAAAAAGCTTGAAGAACGTAATAAGTTCTTTTTAACCGAGGTTGTCACTTTAGACCTTAAACTTACTGACCTGGTTAACTCTTCAAAAGTTAATCTTGAATTGTCGGATAGGTATAGGGCTCCTGCTGACAAGACAGGCATAGGTGCTGAGACATCAAGCTCGTCTACTCTAGTTCCTAAGAACCCTACTATTTTCATCTCAAGCTCTTTGACTAATGATAAAGGAAAAGAACCAATGATATACGATATTGACACTCCAACTAAAGGTACTGTACCAAAACAAGCTCGAGTTAACATTCCAATTACCAAAAGTGGTAAAAAGAAAGTTAACAACAAGCCTGTTCCGTTTAAGACAAGTCAACAAAGGACTAGGAATCGTGGACGACCAAATCAGGTCAGATACGAGGATTGGTATCCTGAGGAGACAAGTACTAGACAAGTACAGACTAGACGACAAGAGTCTAGACCTCCTGTCATAAGGCAGTCTCAACTCTACTCGTCTAGACCTAGACAGGAAGGTCCAAAATATCGTACACAAGCTGTTCTATATCCTCCACCTTTGTCATACGATATCGAAGGAGATGAAAGACCTAAACATGTCTATAAACCGTATGGACCTAATGCATACAAACCTTACTCTGACTATCATAGACAAGTGCCTGCTCAAGTAGAGATTAAGTCAAAAGGCTATCTCCAAAGAGTAGACCCGAACTCGACTGATAGGCCAGATAGGGACAACAAGGTCTTATTTTGCAACAAATATGGTCGAAAGCTTAGAAGGTCAAACTTGTTCAGAACTCCAATGTACATTTGGATTCCATTGAACTCGACTAACCCCCAAGGACCCCAATAAACAAGGAGGGTACCTAAATTATGAAATATCATCTAATGCAGGGTCGACTCGATCTATACAAGAAGGGTTGCTCAACAGGAGAAACTTGGTACATAGACAGTGGCTGTTCACACCACATGACTGGTACCAAGACTCTCTTATCAAGATACCATGAGCAAGAAGGACCAAAAGTGATATTTGGTGATAGCTCCACTGCTGTTACTAAAGGATTTGGTTACATTCGGAATGGAGACATAGAGATTCAAGATGTTTCTTATGTTGAAGGCTTGAAATACAATTTACTCTCTGTTTCACAATTTTGTGATCGTGGATACAAGGTGCAGTTCAAGAGTCGCAAATGCGAAATCATTGACAAAAGGACACACACAGTCCTACTGGTCGGCATAAGACAAGGAAGTGTGTACATAGTGAACTGGAACAGTTGTCCGAGGGACACCTGTCTACTTACTAAGAATCCTAAAGAACTTGGCTGGCTCTGGCATAGACGCCTCTGTCATCTAAACTTTAAGGTTCTTAATAAGATAGCCAGAGACTACCTTGTGGAAGGAATTCCCAATGAAGTCTACTATAAGTCACATGTATGCACGTCCTGTCAAAAAGGTAAACAGGTAAAGGGTTCTTTTAAATCTATTCCATCCCTCTCAACAAGTAGAGTTCTTGAACTTCTACATATGGACTTACATGGCCCAATAACTCCTCCAACTTTGAACGGTAGAAGGTACACACTTGTTGTAGTAGACGACTATTCTAAGTTCACTTGGGTAGTCTTCTTACACAAGAAGAGTGATACACAAACACTTTTGCCTGATCTATTGAAGAAGTTACAGGTTGAGAAGAATCAGTCAATTGTCAAGATCCGTAGTGACAAGGGTACTGAATTCATTAACTGCTATATTAAAGAATTTTGTTCTAAGCGTGGCATCCAGCACCTTACTAGTGCAGCAAGGACACCACAACAAAATGGAGTAGCAGAGCGAAGGAACAGAACTCTTAAGGAGGCCTGCAGGACCATGCTGACAGAGTATAATACGCCTCAGAAGTTTTGGGCAGAAGCCATCAACACTGCATGCCACTCACAAAACAGAAGTGCTATCAATAAAGCACTAGGTAAGACACCCTATGAGGTATGGAAAGGTAGAAAACCCAGAGTTTCATATTTTCATATATTTGGATGTAAGTGTTTCATCCATAACAATGGGAAAAGCAAGTTGAATGCATTTGATGCTAAAGCAGACGAGGGGATATTCTTAGGATACTCCTCAACTAGCAAAGCATTCAGAGTATTCAACTACTCAACCCTTTGTGTGGAAGAAACACCACATGTGGTTTTCGAAGAATCTCAACAGGACACGTCTGCCAACAAGATCAGTGAGAAAGTTACTGAGCTAACTATCGAATCTGACAAAGATTCAGAGATATATGAATCCGTTCAAGCATACAATCCATTCATGAAAGCTCTAGAGTCAGATGACCAGAAGAAGGTAAGTGCTCAAGGTAACTCTACTAGACCAGTTGACATGCCTAAACTAGTCGACTCGTCTACTCCTATTAAATCTTCTGATGATAATGATGTTGACATGCATGATGCCGTACATGATATAGATGATAGTACTATTGTTAAGAATAGAAATGCATGGAAATCAGCGCATAATACTGAAAATATTATTGGTGACTCTACTGTTGGTGTGAAGACTAGACGACAACTCTTTGAGTCGCAAGAACAATCTAGTCCATCTCTGTTTTGCTGGTGTTGTTTCCTCTCATCTATCGAGCCTAAAACCATTAAAGAGGCTTTAGCTGATAGTAATTGGATCATCGCTATGCAAGACGAGTTGAATCAGTTTGTTCGAAACGACGTCTGGGAACTTGTCGATAGACCGAAACATCATAATGTAGTTGGCACTGGATGGATTTTCAAGAATAAGAAACATGAGAATGATGTAGTTGTTCGTAATAAGGCTAGACTAGTCGCCCAAGGCTATTCACAAGCTGAAGGCATAGATTATGATGAAACATATGCTCCTGTTGCTAGACTAGAAGCCATTCGATTGTTCCTTGCATATGCTGCTTACATGAAATTTACTGTATATCAAATGGATGTTAAAAGTGCATTTCTTAATGGTATTCTTGCGGAAGAAGTGTATGTTGAACAACCCCCAGGTTTTGAAGTCAAAGGTAACCAGGTATACAAACTAAAGAAAGCCTTATATGGACTAAAGCAAGCTCCAAGAGCCTGGTACGATACTCTTTCTCAATTTCTATTAGAAAATGGTTTTACTAAAGGCAAGGTAGATAGAACCTTGTTCAGAAGACAAGAAGGGAAAGACATTTTACTCGTCCAAATTTACGTAGATGACATAATTTTTGGGTCACCTAACAAAAAGCTGAGTGAAAGTTTCTCAACACTCATGCAAAGTAAATTTGAGATGTCTATGATGGGTGAAATGAATTACTTTCTTGGACTTCAAGTAAAACAGACCCCAGAAGGGATTTTCATAAATCAAGCAAAATATACTCGTAATCTACTAGACAAGTATGGTATTAAGACATGTAAAGCTTCTGGAGTACCTATGCAACCCAATTACAGGATGGATCCAAACGAGAATGGTAAATGTACTGATCAAACTCATTACCGTGGTCTTATTGGTTCATTACTCTACTTGACTGCTAGTAGACCAGATATTGCATTTTCTGTTGGTGTATGTGCTCGTTTTCAAGCTAATCCAAAAGAGAGTCATATGGAAACCACTAAAAGGATATTGAAATATTTGAAAGGAACTATCAATCGTGGCATATGGTATCCTTCAAATGATTTTCCAGAAATAAAAATCTTTTAAGAATAAGAGTGAGAGACACTCAGAGGCCTAGAGGCCGAGGTGCTCCAGAGAGCCCTCATCTTACTTGAGACCCAAAAGGGTAATTCAATGAAAAGAAAGATTTTATAAATAAAAATCTTTTAAGAATGAGAGTGAGAGACACTCAGAGGCCTAGAGGCCGAGGAGCTACAGAGAGCCCCTCACCATACTTAAGACCCCAAAAGGGTTACTCAATGAAAATAAATATTTTATGAATCAAAATCTTTTAAACGAAAGTGAGAGACACTTGGAGGCCCAGAGGCCAAAGAGAGCTGGGGAGCATCTCCCCATAACCAAGACCCAAGATGGTTACTTAGAAAACAAAAATTTTGCAAGCCAAAGTCATTTGCCGAGACCCTGTTTAAAAAACGAAAGAAAGGATAAATATAAGTCTGGAAGTCAAGGAAAACCTCTTCGAGCCACCTGAAACTAGAGGTGATCCCTTGAAAGGGTGAGAGGTTCCCTGAATTTCTTGAGAAAATTCTTTGAAGGTTATGTAACCAGGAGACGATAATGGTGCAACCTACAAGACCAATAAGGGGGTTAGGATCGAGGCTTCTCCTCGAGAAACTAGCAAGAGAGAAAAAAATTGCGACTGTGTGGGACCCAAGCGCAGAAATCGAAACGTCTTCAGAACTGGGGGCGGGAAAAATTTTCGGACGAGAGCATTTTCGAAATTTCACTCCAAAGCAAGAATAATACACGTCTCTCCAGAAACGCCTCTGTGTTGGACTCACTTGAATTTTCTACTCTCACAAAAGATATACTCCTTTTACGAGAGTAGGGGGGAGTAGATGATGCGGCCTAAAAATGTCGTTCAATAAGAAGTCGACACGTGTATAAAGGATAAGATGAAAGAGAAGATATGGGATTATGGAAGGGGCTCTGGATAAAGAATCCCTTCTGGAAGTCCCTCCGGAGGGAGCTCCTGGAGGTCCTCCCGGAGAGACTTATCTGGAGGACCTGATCTTGATATGAATTGGTAAACCGAGAATATAGGAGATCTTCGCATGAATCGGACTAAGGCTGACCAAAGAAAGATTCTTCCCTCCTTCATTTTAGTGGAAGGAGTCCACTAGGGGGAGTGGCCCCGGTCTTTCCGGAGGTGGAGGACTGGAGGACTTCGTCCACTCAGCAGGGCCGAGTCTTATGGGCAGCTCCGAAATAAGAGGAAGGCTTGACTTGGCCCCGGTCTTTCCGGAGGTGGAGGACTGGAGGACTTCGTCCACTCAGCAGGGCCGAGTCTTATGGGCAGCTCCGAAATAAGAGGAAGGCTTGACTTCCTCTCCAGAAAGTATCTCTATAAATAGGTAAATTCGAGGAGATTTCCAGGTTAGACTTTTTACTTTGACAAAACTTAATACATTTCGTATCAAACATACTTCTGATATTCTTTGAGAGCTTGAGCCGATAAATCAAGGACTTTGAGGTCCTTATGATATACAAAGATTCTGATACTGACTTGAGCGTCGGAGCGTCCGCACCGGAGCCCCCTCCGGTGTGTCTTTTGCAGGTCCCTGGAGGATCATTCCAGCGGAAGCAGTGTACCCAAATCAGGTCTAAGCACTCGGGAATTCGGATATCTGACCCCGAGGATATATAATCCTCTCGTGCAATTTTTGGCACATCAACTGGCGCCGTCTGTGGGAATCGATTTAAAAGATTTTCTCACGAATTTCTATCTGTTCGAGTGATGGAATTGGAGATGGACCATTACTTGGTAAATTCTACGGGCAGTCCTTTGCCTAGATTTGACACAGGTTCTTCCTTGAGTTTTCTTATATATGCTGTAGATAATTTTACATGTTGGAATATAATTGTTTAATGATGCAAAGAAGCCAGATGCAATAAATGATTAATATGGACCATTGAGTGAGATTTGAGAGCAGAATTCTCAATTGTGATATCTGATGTCATTATTAATGTCTTGATTTAAATGTCCATAATCAATATAGTTCTGCTAGCAGTGTGAACTTATTCGTTTGCGAAAATTCCTTTATTGTAGAAAATGTTCATTTATGGAATTGAAAAATAAAACAAGAAATAAAACAAGGTAGAAAGCTATTAGCATCTTGCTAAGCCCCGACTGAAGATTAATGGTGATTGTGTTGATTATGATGGGAGTAAGGTTGATTTTGCTCTAAATAATATTTTATTGATAAAACTTCACTCCAGTGATCTATTATTATCATGTAATTATGAGTATAAGGATTGTCGAACATATATGTGGAGTGTGCAATTACCTGCTCCGAGACTCCAGGAAGAGGCTCGAGACACCCCTATCTCTACAGGGGGTGATATTGTTAGCACGTCTAGAGCCCTCGGGAGTGGACCTGGCAAGGAGATACCTCCAGGCACTGCAGAGGACGACAACATTCGTGCCCCTCCACGAGCAGCAGAGTATTTAGGGCCTCGAGGTCCAAAATCTAAACATGGGAGTATGAGGCAAAGATATGATAAGTGCATCGGTGCTACAGGTTAGTACAGGTGTTTGATAGAGCCTAAAGTATTAGATCTTTTATAGTAATGTGATATTGCTATGAGCATATTTTAATGATATTGACATATATGACACGAACTTATTTTTTCCATTGAATTAAGCATGATTCTCCTAAACTTACATGATTGATACTCTAGAAACAATCTTAGAATTAAGAATTACTTGAAATCGTAGAAGCATGGGTAAGCAATTCACATGTTGAGTCTTGTGATTACTTTATGTGGTAGAATTAACGATTAGACGTTGATGATGATTAGACGTTGATGATGATTAATGATTAGACGCGGACGATGATTATGATTTTGCACACGATTGACATGTTTCCATATTTTAGATATAATTTCATGCTACAGACCGAGCCTACCCAAGCTCTGGAGGACCTCTGGATAGGTTCAGAAGATTTCAGATTACAGATTAAGTCTATCCAAGCTCTGGAGGACCTCTGGGTAGGTTCAGAAGATTTCAGATTACAGATTAACTCTATCCAAGCTCTGAAGGATCTCTGGATAGGTTCAGAAGATTTCAGATTATAGATTAAATCTACCCAAGTTCTGGAGGACCTCTGGATAGGTTCAGAAGATTTCAGATTACAGATTAAGTATATCCAAGCTCTGGAGGACCTCTGGATAGGTTCAGAAGATTTCAGATTATAGATTAAATCTACCCAAGCTCTGGAGGATCTCTGGATAGGTTCAGAAGATTTCAGATTATAGATTAAGTCTATCCAAGTTCTGGAGGATCTCTGGATAGATTCAGAAGATTTCAGATTATAGGTTGATTCTATCCAAGTCCTGGAGGATTTCAGGATAAACTCGAAAATGGAAAATGAAGATTGAGCCTATTTAGGTCCCTGAGATCAAGGCCAATAGCCCTAAACAGACAAAACGATAAGTCCGAAAACTAGAATGGGTGAGAGGATGATTGATTACCTGAAGCGGGTAGAGAACTTAAGAATCTTCAGAGCTGAAAAGTATCTCACCCTCGAAGAGGTGAGGCAAGCCAAGAGGCTGGAGGTGAAACCAGCTAGTGGAGAGAGGAAGAGAGAATCTACAGCAAGGAGGTCCAGCCCAGAAGCTCCCCGAAACTCCGGAGGAACAGGAAACCGCAATGCTGCGGGAGGATCCCGATCTGGGCCTCGAGGGACGTTTTAGAAATATACCCAACTGAGATTGGAAACTACAGAAGTCTTGGAGGTTGCTGGAGATCATCCAGATCTGAAATTCCCTTATTCGAGAAACCGAGGTCCTCAAAAGCCCAAGTCGGACCGATTTTGGAGACCCCACAATGAATATGGGCACGACAACAATCGATATTACCATTTGGAGGTCCTGGAGAGAGTACAGGTTTCAGATCTAATAATGCTGCTGGTATGAGTCAGTTTACCTGGTCTATGACGAATAACGAGCTCATGAGGAGGGGCTGGAGAACCTAGAAGTACTAGAGGAGCTCTAGAGAGCAAGATTACCGAAGAAAGAGCGAAGCCAAACAACGTTGAGAGGTTGGAGATTCAAGAAAAGACCATGTGAAATGAAGGTCATGTAGGCCAGATTTGCGATCGATAACTCATAGAGAAGGATTTGACTTCTAGTTTGAGATGATAAACTAATGATAAACCTCGACCTGCTCGAGGAGCTGCAGATGTACGAGAGATATGTGCAACTCCGGAGATGAATATTGGGGTAAGACGTTGAGACGAAGATAGATGCTACCTGACGGGCTATGAAGCCAACTTCACCATGCGAAGCACTGGAGATCAGATTTCTACGTTCCAAAAACTAGAGGGGACAGAGTTCGAGACTGGGATTTGGATGATGGATGCCCAGAAGCTGAGTTATGGGGTTTAAGACCCAGACTTCGAGAAGATGAGAGTGATGACAGACCTTTTTACAAGATCCTACGCTTGAAGTGGCTGAGTAACGCTATAGAATTAAGGAAGAGATGAAACGAGTATCTAGGACCCCGAGGTCCAAGATCCAGATAAGGAGAGATGAGGCGAGTATCCAGGACCCCGAGGTCCGGGACCTAGAGGTGATGATGTGACTGATGTGAGCCAGATGAGTCTAGGATAATTAAGAATGTGGAGGAGCTCGACGGAGCATGATCCAAATAATTATGGAAGAAAGATGAGTATTCGGGATTGAGAACTGAACACGAGAAGAACTACAAAGAGGATCTTATGCAAATGATCCAGATTCAAGTGGGATGAATAATATCAGAAAACATTTGAGGAGTTGAAGCTCCACCGAGCCCAGCTGCTGAAGCTGACCAAACCCTCCCTAGGGTGCTGAAATTTGATATTCAAAAGTTGAGAAGAGCTGAATAAAGGACCAGCCCCTGCAGCTTCTGGAGAAGCTCGAGCTTTGCGGTTAAGATACCACATCTTGGGTGGCCAATTATACAAGCGATCGTTGACCCATCCCTATCTAAGATGTCTCCCGAAGGAGATTACGTGATAAAAGAAACCCATGAAGGATGAGCAGGTAGTCACTAGGGCTACAAGGCTACTGTAAAGAAGGATATACCTAAGAGTCGATCTATTAGGTGAGTAAGATCATCTAGGATGTTGAGATGCGACATTCGGAGACGAGCATGATGACGGACCTTGCAAATGCCTTACACTTCGATGCTTAAAGGGGGTGATGGAGGGTCTAGGCCTACTACCTCCGAGATGCTGATATGGAGCCACGTAAGTGAAAAGTGTATATTTTACTTTTTTTACTTTGTAATATGATATGAGTTACCTAGACGTAGTTGTTTAGAACATAAAACCTCGAAGCATATGAGCATTTGCTAAAGCTTCAGAAATGGTTGATTTGAGAAATGCTAAGGTGATTACTTAGGAGAATTTCGTGATTAAATCGAGAGAATGATTGAGAATTTAGGCATGGTTAAGAACGTGTTTCTCACCCTACTCTAAATCCAAGCGGATTACTTGAACTTGAAAGGTCTTGATATGATCAACACCTTGAACTGAGAGTGAGAAACACTCAGAGGCCTAGAGGCCGAGGAGCTCCATAGAGCCCTCACCATGTTTGAGACCCAAGAGGGTTAATCAATGAAATGAGAAGATTTTATGAATTAAAATCTTTTAAGAATAAGAGTGAGAAACACTCGGAGGCCTAGAGGCCGAGGTGCTCTAGAGAGCCCTCATCCTACTCGAGACCCAAGTGGGTTACTGAAATGAGAAGATTTTATGAATTAAAATCTTTTAAGAATAAGAGTGAGAAACACTCAGAGGCCTAGAGGCCGAGGTGCTCCAGAGAGCCCTCATCTTACTCGAGACCCAAGTGGGTTACTGAAATGAGAAGATTTTACGAATTAAAATCTTTTAAGAATAAGAGTGAGAAACACTCAGATGCCTAGAGGCCGAGGTGCTCCAGAGAGCCCTCATCTTACTCGAGACCCAAGTGGGTTACTGAAATGAGAAGATTTTATGAATTAAAATCTTTTAAGAATAAGAGTGAGAAACACTCAGATGCCTAGAGGCCGAGGTGCTCCAGAGAGCCCTCATCTTACTCGAGACCCAAGTGGGTTACTGAAATGAGAAGATTTTATGAATTAAAATCTTTTAAGAATAAGAGTGAGAGACACTCAGAGGCCTAGAGGCCGAGGTGCTCCAGAGAGCCCTCATCTTACTCGAGACCCAAGTGGGTTACTGAAATGTGAAGATTTTATGAATTAAAATCTTTTAAGAATAAGAGTGAGAGACACTCAGAGGCCTAGAGGCCGAGGTGCTCCAGAGAGCCCTCATCTTACTTGAGACCCAAAAGGGTAATTCAATGAAAAGAAAGATTTTATAAATAAAAATCTTTTAAGAATAAGAGTGAGAGACACTCAGAGGCCTAGAGGCCGAGGTGCTCCAGAGAGCCCTCATCTTACTTGAGACCCAAAAGGGTAATTCAATGAAAAGAAAGATTTTATAAATAAAAATCTTTTAAGAATGAGAGTGAGAGACACTCAGAGGCCTAGAGGCCGAGGAGCTACAGAGAGCCCCTCACCATACTTAAGACCCCAAAAGGGTTACTCAATGAAAATAAATATTTTATGAATCAAAATCTTTTAAACGAAAGTGAGAGACACTTGGAGCCCCAGAGGCCAAAGAGAGCTGGGGAGCATCTCCCCATAACCAAGACCCAAGATGGTTACTTAGAAAACAAAAATTTTGCAAGCCAAACTCATTTGCCGAGACCCTGTTTAAAAAACGAAAGAAAGGATAAATATAAGTCTGGAAGTCAAGGAAAACCTCTTCGAGCCACCTGAAACTAGAGGTGATCCCTTGAAAGGGTGAGAGGTTCCCTGAATTTCTTGAGAAAATTCTTTGAAGGTTATGTAACCAGGAGACGATAATGGTGCAACCTACAAGACCAATAAGGGGGTTAGGATCGAGGCTTCTCCTCGAGAAACTAGCAAGAGAGAAAAAAATTGCGACTGTGTGGGACCCAAGCGCAGAAATCGAAACGTCTTCAGAACTGGGGGCGGGAAAAATTTTCGGACGAGAGCATTTTCGAAATTTCACTCCAAAGCAAGAATAATACACGTCTCTCCAGAAACGCCTCTGTGTTGGACTCACTTGAATTTTCTACTCTCACAAAAGATATACTCCTTTTACGAGAGTAGGGGGGAGTAGATGATGCGGCCTAAAAATGTCGTTCAATAAGAAGTCGACACGTGTATAAAGGATAAGATGAAAGAGAAGATATGGGATTATGGAAGGGGCTCTGGATAAAGAATCCCTTCTGGAAGTCCCTCCGGAGGGAGCTCCTGGAGGTCCTCCCGGAGAGACTTATCTGGAGGACCTGATCTTGATATGAATTGGTAAACCGAGAATATAGGAGATCTTCGCATGAATCGGACTAAGGCTGACCAAAGAAAGATTCTTCCCTCCTTCATTTTAGTGGAAGGAGTCCACTAGGGGGAGTGGCCCCGGTCTTTCCGGAGGTGGAGGACTGGAGGACTTCGTCCACTCAGCAGGGCCGAGTCTTATGGGCAGCTCCGAAATAAGAGGAAGGCTTGACTTGGCCCCGGTCTTTCCGGAGGTGGAGGACTGGAGGACTTCGTCCACTCAGCAGGGCCGAGTCTTATGGGCAGCTCCGAAATAAGAGGAAGGCTTGACTTCCTCTCCAGAAAGTATCTCTATAAATAGGTAAATTCGAGGAGATTTCCAGGTTAGACTTTTTACTTTGACAAAACTTAATACATTTCGTATCAAACATACTTCTGATATTCTTTGAGAGCTTGAGCCGATAAATCAAGGACTTTGAGGTCCTTATGATATACAAAGATTCTGATACTGACTTGAGCGTCGGAGCGTCCGCACCGGAGCCCCCTCCGGTGTGTCTTTTGCAGGTCCCTGGAGGATCATTCCAGCGGAAGCAGTGTACCCAAATCAGGTCTAAGCACTCGGGAATTCGGATATCTGACCCCGAGGATATATAATCCTCTCGTGCAATTTTTGGCACATCAACTGGCGCCGTCTGTGAGAATCGATTTAAAAGATTTTCTCACGAATTTCTATCTGTTCGAGTGATGGAATTGGAGATGGACCATTACTTGGTAAATTCTACGGGCAGTCCTTTGCCTAGATTTGACACAGGTTCTTCCTTGAGTTTTCTTATATATGCTGTAGATAATTTTACATGTTGGAATATAATTGTTTAATGATGCAAAGAAGCCAGATGCAATAAATGATTAATATGGACCATTGAGTGAGATTTGAGAGCAGAATTCTCAATTGTGATATCTGATGTCATTATTAATGTCTTGATTTAAATGTCCATAATCAATATAGTTCTGCTAGCAGTGTGAACTTATTCGTTTGCGAAAATTCCTTTATTGTAGAAAATGTTCATTTATGGAATTGAAAAATAAAACAAGAAATAAAACAAGGTAGAAAGCTATTAGCATCTTGCTAAGCCCCGACTGAAGATTAATGGTGATTGTGTTGATTATGATGGGAGTAAGGTTGATTTTGCTCTAAATAATATTTTATTGATAAAACTTCACTCCAGTGATCTATTATTATCATGTAATTATGAGTATAAGGATTGTCGAACATATATGTGGAGTGTGCAATTACCTGCTCCGAGACTCCAGGAAGAGGCTCGAGACACCCCTATCTCTACAGGGGGTGATATTGTTAGCACGTCTAGAGCCCTCGGGAGTGGACCTGGCAAGGAGATACCTCCAGGCACTGCAGAGGACGACAACATTCGTGCCCCTCCACGAGCAGCAGAGTATTTAGGGCCTCGAGGTCCAAAATCTAAACATGGGAGTATGAGGCAAAGATATGATAAGTGCATCGGTGCTACAGGTTAGTACAGGTGTTTGATAGAGCCTAAAGTATTAGATCTTTTATAGTAATGTGATATTGCTATGAGCATATTTTAATGATATTGACATATATGACACGAACTTATTTTTTCCATTGAATTAAGCATGATTCTCCTAAACTTACATGATTGATACTCTAGAAACAATCTTAGAATTAAGAATTACTTGAAATCGTAGAAGCATGGGTAAGCAATTCACATGTTGAGTCTTGTGATTACTTTATGTGGTAGAATTAACGATTAGACGTTGATGATGATTAGACGTTGATGATGATTAATGATTAGACGCGGACGATGATTATGATTTTGCACACGATTGACATGTTTCCATATTTTAGATATAATTTCATGCTACAGACCGAGCCTACCCAAGCTCTGGAGGACCTCTGGATAGGTTCAGAAGATTTCAGATTACAGATTAAGTCTATCCAAGCTCTGGAGGACCTCTGGGTAGGTTCAGAAGATTTCAGATTACAGATTAACTCTATCCAAGCTCTGGAGGATCTCTGGATAGGTTCAGAAGATTTCAGATTATAGATTAAATCTACCCAAGTTCTGGAGGACCTCTGGATAGGTTCAGAAGATTTCAGATTACAGATTAAGTATATCCAAGCTCTGGAGGACCTCTGGATAGGTTCAGAAGATTTCAGATTATAGATTAAATCTACCCAAGCTCTGGAGGATCTCTGGATAGGTTCAGAAGATTTCAGATTATAGATTAAGTCTATCCAAGTTCTGGAGGATCTCTGGATAGATTCAGAAGATTTCAGATTATAGGTTGATTCTATCCAAGTCCTGGAGGATTTCAGGATAAACTCGAAAATGGAAAATGAAGATTGAGCCTATTTAGGTCCCTGAGATCAAGGCCAATAGCCCTAAACAGACAAAACGATAAGTCCGAAAACTAGAATGGGTGAGAGGATGATTGATTACCTGAAGCGGGTAGAGAACTTAAGAATCTTCAGAGCTGAAAAGTATCTCACCCTCGAAGAGGTGAGGCAAGCCAAGAGGCTGGAGGTGAAACCAGCTAGTGGAGAGAGGAAGAGAGAATCTACAGCAAGGAGGTCCAGCCCAGAAGCTCCCCGAAACTCCGGAGGAACAGGAAACCGCAATGCTGCGGGAGGATCCCGATCTGGGCCTCGAGGGACGTTTTAGAAATATACCCAACTGAGATTGGAAACTACAGAAGTCTTGGAGGTTGCTGGAGATCATCCAGATCTGAAATTCCCTTATTCGAGAAACCGAGGTCCTCAAAAGCCCAAGTCGGACCGATTTTGGAGACCCCACAATGAATATGGGCACGACAACAATCGATATTACCATTTGGAGGTCCTGGAGAGAGTACAGGTTTCAGATCTAATAATGCTGCTGGTATGAGTCAGTTTACCTGGTCTATGACGAATAACGAGCTCATGAGGAGGGGCTGGAGAACCTAGAAGTACTAGAGGAGCTCTAGAGAGCAAGATTACCGAAGAAAGAGCGAAGCCAAACAACGTTGAGAGGTTGGAGATTCAAGAAAAGACCATGTGAAATGAAGGTCATGTAGGCCAGATTTGCGATCGATAACTCATAGAGAAGGATTTGACTTCTAGTTTGAGATGATAAACTAATGATAAACCTCGACCTGCTCGAGGAGCTGCAGATGTACGAGAGATATGTGCAACTCCGGAGATGAATATTGGGGTAAGACGTTGAGACGAAGATAGATGCTACCTGACGGGCTATGAAGCCAACTTCACCATGCGAAGCACTGGAGATCAGATTTCTACGTTCCAAAAACTAGAGGGGACAGAGTTCGAGACTGGGATTTGGATGATGGATGCCCAGAAGCTGAGTTATGGGGTTTAAGACCCAGACTTCGAGAAGATGAGAGTGATGACAGACCTTTTTACAAGATCCTACGCTTGAAGTGGCTGAGTAACGCTATAGAATTAAGGAAGAGATGAAACGAGTATCTAGGACCCCGAGGTCCAAGATCCAGATAAGGAGAGATGAGGCGAGTATCCAGGACCCCGAGGTCCGGGACCTAGAGGTGATGATGTGACTGATGTGAGCCAGATGAGTCTAGGATAATTAAGAATGTGGAGGAGCTCGACGGAGCATGATCCAAATAATTATGGAAGAAAGATGAGTATTCGGGATTGAGAACTGAACACGAGAAGAACTACAAAGAGGATCTTATGCAAATGATCCAGATTCAAGTGGGATGAATAATATCAGAAAACATTTGAGGAGTTGAAGCTCCACCGAGCCCAGCTGCTGAAGCTGACCAAACCCTCCCTAGGGTGCTGAAATTTGATATTCAAAAGTTGAGAAGAGCTGAATAAAGGACCAGCCCCTGCAGCTTCTGGAGAAGCTCGAGCTTTGCGGTTAAGATACCACATCTTGGGTGGCCAATTATACAAGCGATCGTTGACCCATCCCTATCTAAGATGTCTCCCGAAGGAGATTACGTGATAAAAGAAACCCATGAAGGATGAGCAGGTAGTCACTAGGGCTACAAGGCTACTGGAAAGAAGGATATACCTAAGAGTCGATCTATTAGGTGAGTAAGATCATCTAGGATGTTGAGATGCGACATTCGGAGACGAGCATGATGACGGACCTTGCAAATGCCTTACACTTCGATGCTTAAAGGGGGTGATGGAGGGTCTAGGCCTACTACCTCCGAGATGCTGATATGGAGCCACGTAAGTGAAAAGTGTATATTTTACTTTTTTTACTTTGTAATATGATATGAGTTACCTAGACGTAGTTGTTTAGAACATAAAACCTCGAAGCATATGAGCATTTGCTAAAGCTTCAGAAATGGTTGATTTGAGAAATGCTAAGGTGATTACTTAGGAGAATTTCGTGATTAAATCGAGAGAATGATTGAGAATTTAGGCATGGTTAAGAACGTGTTTCTCACCCTACTCTAAATCCAAGCGGATTACTTGAACTTGAAAGGTCTTGATATGATCAACACCTTGAACTGAGAGTGAGAAACACTCAGAGGCCTAGAGGCCGAGGAGCTCCATAGAGCCCTCACCATGTTTGAGACCCAAGAGGGTTAATCAATGAAATGAGAAGATTTTATGAATTAAAATCTTTTAAGAATAAGAGTGAGAAACACTCGGAGGCCTAGAGGCCGAGGTGCTCTAGAGAGCCCTCATCCTACTCGAGACCCAAGTGGGTTACTGAAATGAGAAGATTTTATGAATTAAAATCTTTTAAGAATAAGAGTGAGAAACACTCAGAGGCCTAGAGGCCGTGGTGCTCCAGAGAGCCCTCATCTTACTCGAGACCCAAGTGGGTTACTGAAATGAGAAGATTTTACGAATTAAAATCTTTTAAGAATAAGAGTGAGAAACACTCAGATGCCTAGAGGCCGAGGTGCTCCAGAGAGCCCTCATCTTACTCGAGACCCAAGTGGGTTACTGAAATGAGAAGATTTTATGAATTAAAATCTTTTAAGAATAAGAGTGAGAAACACTCAGATGCCTAGAGGCCGAGGTGCTCCAGAGAGCCCTCATCTTACTCGAGACCCAAGTGGGTTACTGAAATGAGAAGATTTTATGAATTAAAATCTTTTAAGAATAAGAGTGAGAGACACTCAGAGGCCTAGAGGCCGAGGTGCTCCAGAGAGCCCTCATCTTACTCGAGACCCAAGTGGGTTACTGAAATGTGAAGATTTTATGAATTAAAATCTTTTAAGAATAAGAGTGAGAGACACTCAGAGGCCTAGAGGCCGAGGTGCTCCAGAGAGCCCTCATCTTACTTGAGACCCAAAAGGGTAATTCAATGAAAAGAAAGATTTTATAAATAAAAATCTTTTAAGAATAAGAGTGAGAGACACTCAGAGGCCTAGAGGCCGAGGTGCTCCAGAGAGCCCTCATCTTACTTGAGACCCAAAAGGGTAATTCAATGAAAAGAAAGATTTTATAAATAAAAATCTTTTAAGAATGAGAGTGAGAGACACTCAGAGGCCTAGAGGCCGAGGAGCTACAGAGAGCCCCTCACCATACTTAAGACCCCAAAAGGGTTACTCAATGAAAATAAATATTTTATGAATCAAAATCTTTTAAACGAAAGTGAGAGACACTTGGAGCCCCAGAGGCCAAAGAGAGCTGGGGAGCATCTCCCCATAACCAAGACCCAAGATGGTTACTTAGAAAACAAAAATTTTGCAAGCCAAACTCATTTGCCGAGACCCTGTTTAAAAAATGAAAGAAAGGATAAATATAAGTCTGGAAGTCAAGGAAAACCTCTTCGAGCCACCTGAAACTAGAGGTGATCCCTTGAAAGGGTGAGAGGTTCCCTGAATTTCTTGAGAAAATTCTTTGAAGGTTATGTAACCAGGAGACGATAATGGTGCAACCTACAAGACCAATAAGGGGGTTAGGATCGAGGCTTCTCCTCGAGAAACTAGCAAGAGAGAAAAAAATTGCGACTGTGTGGGACCCAAGCGCAGAAATCGAAACGTCTTCAGAACTGGGGGCGGGAAAAATTTTCGGACGAGAGCATTTTCGAAATTTCACTCCAAAGCAAGAATAATACACGTCTCTCCAGAAACGCCTCTGTGTTGGACTCACTTGAATTTTCTACTCTCACAAAAGATATACTCCTTTTACGAGAGTAGGGGGGAGTAGATGATGCGGCCTAAAAATGTCGTTCAATAAGAAGTCGACACGTGTATAAAGGATAAGATGAAAGAGAAGATATGGGATTATGGAAGGGGCTCTGGATAAAGAATCCCTTCTGGAAGTCCCTCCGGAGGGAGCTCCTGGAGGTCCTCCCGGAGAGACTTATCTGGAGGACCTGATCTTGATATGAATTGGTAAACCGAGAATATAGGAGATCTTCGCATGAATCGGACTAAGGCTGACCAAAGAAAGATTCTTCCCTCCTTCATTTTAGTGGAAGGAGTCCACTAGGGGGAGTGGCCCCGGTCTTTCCGGAGGTGGAGGACTGGAGGACTTCGTCCACTCAGCAGGGCCGAGTCTTATGGGCAGCTCCGAAATAAGAGGAAGGCTTGACTTGGCCCCGGTCTTTCCGGAGGTGGAGGACTGGAGGACTTCGTCCACTCAGCAGGGCCGAGTCTTATGGGCAGCTCCGAAATAAGAGGAAGGCTTGACTTCCTCTCCAGAAAGTATCTCTATAAATAGGTAAATTCGAGGAGATTTCCAGGTTAGACTTTTTACTTTGACAAAACTTAATACATTTCGTATCAAACATACTTCTGATATTCTTTGAGAGCTTGAGCCGATAAATCAAGGACTTTGAGGTCCTTATGATATACAAAGATTCTGATACTGACTTGAGCGTCGGAGCGTCCGCACCGGAGCCCCCTCCGGTGTGTCTTTTGCAGGTCCCTGGAGGATCATTCCAGCAGAAGCAGTGTACCCAAATCAGGTCTAAGCACTCGGGAATTCGGATATCTGACCCCGAGGATATATAATCCTCTCGTGCAATTTTTGGCACATCAATGTTGATGTGAAACACCATTTCATACGTGATCATGTAGAAAAGAAGGATATACGCATGGAAAAGATTCATACTGATTTTCAAAGAGCTGATATTTTTACAAAACCATTAGCTGAGGCCCGATTTCGTGAATTATGCATTAGTCTAGGACTGATTGATCTTGATCCTACTAGTATATAGCTATGTACTAACCAGACAGGTACAGTCCTAAGAAGATGGGAGAAATAGACAAGTTACCACAAAAAACACAGAGCACTCAACTACTCACTCAACAGACAGGTATACAAGGTCAGCCAAGTTGACCAAACAACCCGATGAGGAAGCTGGTAAAGCTGAGGGTAACACTAAGGGAATAAACATTTAAGGGGGAATCCTTGATTCCTTAAAGATCCTTATGTTGACTCTTTAGTTCTGTAACAGTCATCTTGCTTGCACCTTGATCATTGACTTAAATTAATATTCATTCGAATTATACTACTCGAATATCTGTCGTACAAAATAAGACAGGTACATAAAGTTGTTCGACGCTCAGAATAGACACGCACAGTCGAAGGGGGAACTCGACTAGTACTCATAAGACTACTCGTCTTGTGAAACCAAGTCTACTCGCCTTATGAAGATTAGATCTACTCATCTGTTCTGGATGGACTCGAACAGACAAGCTAAGTTTTCTTTGATTTAAATGGATTATGTGTTAAGTGTTTTCTCGAAACAAACTAAGGGTATTAACATAATTTGATAGTGTTAAAATTTGAATATCCTAGAAATTGGATTTATACACCCCTAGTTAATGAGGTGTACACATTCATCTCGCGCCAAAATATGACTATGTTAGGTCAGATGAGTACACTCCTCTTTCTACCAATAGGAAAGGTGGATCTCAATTTTACAAAATCAATACACATTTTCGTCTCGGTTCCGTAACCGAATGCCAAAGGTCTTAACCGTTGGATTTTATCCTTCGATCTTGACCGTTGGATCAAAATTCTGTTTTAAACAAAACCCAACACTTGCACACGTCTTGCCTCACGTTTCATAACTCCTCTACTACTTGCTAACAGTGATCTCCTGCATAATCTACATTCGTGTTCATTACAAATCGTTTAATATGTCTATTCGATCTATCTTTGATGTCAGCACCAACATTCAGGCAACATTTGATCTAGGGAGATATATAAATGACAACAAGGTGCATGTTGAGTCATCTCTGTTTTTTGAAGGAACTCATACGGTCGGAAATGCAGAAATCTTGACCAAGTGTGCCAGATGTGGTCTAAGACCCTACTTGGAGGCATTTCCTAAAGTTGTTCTGGAAGAAGAGGTCTTGGAATTCTATGCTAATGCCAGCTGAAGGGGAGATGTTATCGAATCATTTATCGGTTCAAATCGAGTGGAAATCACTCGTGAAGCCCTATTTGAACGATTGAAGTTGCCCATCGGAACGATTGATGTGGAAAAATACGCTGAAGGACAGGAGATGAGATATTTGAGTATCTTCTGTGGGAAGAAAATGAAGTTGAAACCGGATGGCAAAGCTATTACAGCCAAGAAGGGTGAATTGTTGGAAAAGTATCGCACTCTACTGGACATAGCAAGCAAGATGCTTCTATGTGCCACTGGGTCTCATGACTCGGTTACCCAAGTCAAAACAAGGATTATGGCAGCCATCTATGATGGAATTACTGAGGGTAACTGGTTCAAATTGATAGCTGACAGGATGATGCACTTCGAGAAGAGTGTTAGGGTGGATGTTGATACTAGGAACTGGGTAGTATCTCAAGCAGTTGGATATGGTAACAAGCTGAGCATCTTACTCCCAATTTTGATGCCCAACAAGACTACTTGGAGCAAGGGCAAGCCATTTCATCCTCTGAAGTTTTACTTAAAGAAAGAAGCACTGAAGAAGCAAGCTGCTGTCAGGCCAGCTGCTCCTAGGCACGTTCAATTTGATGAATCTGAAGTGTTGCCGTACGCAGATTCAGAGAGTTCTTCACAAGCTGAGTCTGAGGAAGCAGAGTCTAGTGCAGAAGACTCGGAAAAGACTCAATCAGATGAAGAGTCACTACATGAGAAGGAGTCGAGTGACCAAGTGCCAGAGAGGTATACACTTGTGAGAGTTGGAACCCCACCTCCACTAGAAGAGACGAGTCACCAGGTTGGTACTTCTTCACAATCTTTGTCAATTCCGTCTCTCTCTCTCTCTACTGTTCGAACCAAGGCTAGATCACATCGATCTAGGCCTCGTCCTTTATCCTCAACCTCACATGTACTGGCGGCATTACCGCTTAGAGCCAGTCATCCCCAAATCACTCCCAGACAAGATACAACTGATACTCCTACAGTTGTCATACCTGACCTAGCCACATCACAGCCCACAGAAACCACTGCCTTTACTCCCTCTCCCTCACCAGAATATGGTGAACCCTCTAACCCATCTACTTCAGACAAGACGTCAGTTGCCACTGCAACAGCTGAGTTAGAGACCCCATCTACTCAGGACCCGTCTGATGTTAGATTTGATTCCCTGGTATACTATCCAATGTGTCTACGAGAGAAGAGGATTCGTGCTCGAGTTTCAAGAAATCTACAGAAGACGCTCTCAACACTTGATATCGACACAGCTTCTGAACAGTTTGAGAAGCTAGTTAGGATTTGCACATGGTTCGCATTGAAGAAGTCTTCTACAGATGATCTATTTGAAGTTATTCAAGGCAAAGGCGGAATCTCCAACTTTATGGATTGGGAGATGGAACAGAAAGAAAATAGTGGAGTTAAGGATCACTCCGAGCTATTTCCTCGCAAAGCCTTAGTTGATTTAGTCAAAAGGTTGCTGAATATTCCTGATGGTGTTATTGAGGATGTATTCGCATTTGATGTTGGAACTCAGACTGATCTGGTCGAAGACGAGATCACGCCGGATGTAGCTGAGATAGCAGTACAGACTTCAGAACAGTTGGAATATATTGTTGACAGTGATGAAGATGAAGTCGACTCACTCATGCTTGGTAAGGAAGATGATGAGTTCTTGGATGCTGAAATGTTTGATGAAGATGAGATCAAAGCCTTTGATGCTGAATTTGTTGGAACTTCTAGTTCTACTCAAGCTGTTCCAGAGAGATTCCTGGATGATTTAAAGACGGATCTAGGAAATGTTGTTCAAACTGCCATAGACAAGTTCTTAAACTTGAAAATGAAGGATGTGCTCATTGAACAAAATCAGTCACTTGTTGACAAATCCAGAGACTTATTTGTTGGTGAGGTCAACAAGATGGACGCAACTTTTAGAGAACAGATGTTTGCTCAATTTGAAGACTTTCTGAAGAAACAAGTTGATCATTCAGAGAAGAGGTCAATCTCGTTTGCTCGTTCACTAGCTGAAGAGTCAAGCAAAATGGAGAGACTTTACAGAGTCAAAATTGCTATTGCTGATGAACAGAGAAAGGAAGCACAGGATCAATTAGTGCGTTCTCGGGATGTTCTAAATGAGCTGACTACACAGAATACTTTTCTTCGACAGACGGCTACTCATTTGAAAGATGAACTAGTTTCATGTACAAAGAAGTTGGAACTGGTTACTGGTAGATTAGATGAGATGAGTAATGAGGAAGCGCATAAGATGCACATTGAGTCAGCTACTGAAGCTATGAAGGAAGCTTTGAAAGAAGAGATGACTCGCTTCACTTCTCTTTTCACTCTTAAGGCAAGTGATGATGCCAAAAAGGGGGAAGAGACAAGTCTAGTTGAAGTTGTGAAGTCTGCTAGTGCTGAACCTGAGATGAAAGTTGCTGCTACTGCAATTGAAGAACTAAGTAGGCCTAAAAGAGGCAGATTAGTGAAGAAGGCAGATCTAGAGCATGCTGAGACAGAAAAGCAGAAGAGATTAGACAAAGGCAAAGCTGTTGCTTCTCCTGAAGCAGAGATTCAGACCAGACGAGTTAAGAGAAAGCTGGAAATTGAAGAGCCTATTGCTACTACTACAGTTGAGAAGAAACAAAGGATTAATGATGATGAGATTCATTATGCAAGTAAAAAGAAGATCACTAAGCATATTGAAAGGCTGCAAAAGTTGAAAGCTGATGAAGACAAAATGGAAGACAAGTTCATTGATCACTTCATAGATAATGAGCATAGAGCTGAATGGATTGAAGTGAAGAAACAATGGGAACTTGATCATTGGATAATAAGGAAATATGGTGATGCTGAAAGTCAAGATGAACTGTATTCTTTATTTGACAGGTTCATGGAAGGACAACACAGGAAGCTATGGCATCTAATCTTAAGGATTTCGGCTGGTGCTAACTTCAATATTCTTGTTCCTAAATTTCCTGAATGGAAATGTCCCATGACCAGCTCAGGTAAAAGAGTTGATCATAATCAGATCAAGAAATTCGAAGAAGAGCTGCTAGATAAAGAGAAGATTGAAGATGAAGACCATATAGGTTTAATTCACAAGAGACTCCTTGATGCGTTCTGCGTTCCAAATTCAGAAGGAGGTACTCTTTCAGATTAGTTTTGTTTAAGATTAGTTTGTGTTGCTCTGATACTTAGTTTTTTGTTTGTTATTCAAAGTATGTGTAATCTACTGATCTATCTTGAATGAATGAAAGATAAGTACTATTTGATGTTAAAAGACAAGGTAACTACTTAACTAGTCTACTTATGAGAAAAGGTTCAAGTAGTTTTGACTTCATCAAAAAGGGGGAAATTGTTGGGATATGGATCCTAGAACAAGTCCTAAATGATGAATAAAAGATGAAGTTTTGATAAAGCCAAAAGTAGTATGAATATTTTCTAAGTACTGACTGATCTAGTCTAGTTGAGTTAAGTCATCTTGCACAAAATCAGTAGAGTTCACATAAGTTCACATGAAAAGATAAGTACAGTTTATAAGTACTTCATATGTGTTTACAGTATTTGTTTAAGTTTGTTACTGAGCTATTTAAATGTTGTATAGAGCTCATGATATTTCTATGTAATAGATAGATTTGTTGTATAGATTTATAAGTTGACTAAGCTTGTGTTATAAAAGCTTAATGTAATGTAATAGTCTTGTTAGGTGAGATGATTGGACTAGATTAGTTCTATTAGAAGTCTACTGCACAAGAAGAGAAGACCAGTCTACTACTCAAGACAGGTGGACTACAAGACAAGTGCATTTACTAGACTACACAAGACAAGTTAACATGAAGTTAGTTACAAATACGCGTGAAAGATAAGGATGGAGAAGTTAGTTATGGAATAACTAATTCGTAACAAGAAACGCGTGTATGGATAAGAAGATTCAGTTGAAGTCAGTTATCAAGAAAGGTTGGTTACAAACTACCTGAGTTCTTGAAGTTCGAAGTCTATAAATACTTGAAGGAGTTTATCATTTGAAGACTACTGATTACTAAGATACTGATACGACTACTGAAATATTGATATTGCAAGCGTTATTGAAGATTCAAGTGAAGAAATCAGAAGGCTACTACTGAACGAAGAGAAGTTTTATTTTCGTTTATTGTTTCAAGTTGCTAGATACTTGTAAATCGCTAGTAAGATCGAAGATATATCTGGAGATATAATCGAGAAGATCTAAGTCTTATTTCTTGGGACTTAAAGCCACAAGAACATATTACTCCATTGGACGAGTTAATAAGAATTTCACAACTGGGTTTGTGAGAGTGGATGTAGACAAGTTGTCGAACCACTATAAATCTCGTGTTTGATTTACTTTACTGTTTTGATTGTTTAAATTGCTTAATTGTTTTAACTACTTAACTAAACTTGACTAGTTGAGTATAGAACAGAGTTCTCGAATATAAGTTGAGTATAAACTTTAATTGGGCTCATTGTTAATTTCGTATTCCACATATTGTAATTCTGATATATCGAAAGATTTTAGAAAAGTCTATTCACCCCCTCTAGACATTTTCTTTAGCTTCCCTCGATATTAACTCAACTTAGGGACCTACAAGGAGGTCTAGACTCTTGTCGTCTAGTATGTACTTGTCTAGTACTCGTCTCCTCAGGATACCAATACTCGTATCTGACCTGGTTGGGTCGTCTACGATTAGTGGTCCTTTGAAGATTAGTTCTAGGTTGAACAGGCTTGTTGTTACCATTCTTTTTACCTCCTTTGGTAATTGGGATGTTAACTCGAGCTTGTTTTGGTACAGTGCCTTTAGATGGAGTACCAATATCGTATATCATTGGTCCTTTTCCTTTATCATTAGTCAAAGAGCTTGAGATGAAAATAGTAGGGTTCTTAGGAACTTGAGTAGACGAGCTTGATGTCTCAGCACCTATGCCTGTCTTGTCAGCAGGAGCCCTATACCTATCTGACAGTTCAAGGTTAACCTTAGAAGAGTTAACCAGGTCAGTAAGTTTAAGGTCTAGAGTGACGACCTCAGTTTCTAAGAACTTATTACGTTCTTCAAGCTTTTTGCACTTGCTTTTTAAAACATTGAATTCATGTTTCTCAGTAGCATGTGTCTTAAGTAGGTCTTGATACAACTTGTCTGTTAATGCACACTTGTCTTTGAGTTGACTCAACTCTTCTTGCAAGCGTTCATTTATGACTGTTATATTAGGATCTACTTTAGCCTGAGCTTCCTTAAGATCAATGATTTCTTGTTTTAAAATGATGTTTTCATCGCTGACTTCAATGAATGCCTGGTTAGCAAGTAGGAGGTCGTCTTCAACTGCACTAGTAGAGTGCTGAAGACTGCTCCCTACTTTGCTACTGGCAGTATCACTTTCATCAGAATCTGATTCATCACAAGATTGAAAAGAAGTGGCAGATGATACCTCTTGGTCGATTTTAGCCATGCAGTATAGACCATCATCTACTATGAAGGCTTCATCGTGATCTGGTTCAGACGGGTAGCTAGATGAGGACGATGGCAACTCGTCTGAGTCAGAATCAGAATCATCATTGGCCATCATTGCCTTCTTGCCACGGTTGTATCTTCTTTCCCTTCGTGCTTTGCGTTCTTCTCGATCATCAGTGCTCAGGTCTGGACATTCATATATGTAGTGACCTGGTTTCTCACAGTTATAGCACAAGAGATCATTAGTAGCCTTTTTAATATGAGAGTTATTCCTTCGTTTATCACGTCTATCAGAACGAGTAATCTTCCTACCATCAGACTCTCTATCTTGTCTGTTACCTTTCGAGACTTCGTCTCTCCTTTCGGACGAGTTTCGGTCTCATCTGGTCTCAGACGAGTTCTTAGAAGCAGACCCTCTATGCTCTCTATAGAACTTCTTATATCTTCCGAAACGTTTATTCAGCCTATCAAACTTTCTAACCATGAGGCTTACCTGATCCTTCAGACTAAGATCAGTATCTAACTCGTCTTTCACAGAAGTAGACCTAGTCTTAGACTTCGACCTGTCTACCTTAGACGAACTAGCCTTAAAAGCAACGTTCTTAGATACAACATGTTCTCTGTCACTACTTACTATGGGTTCATCTTCGTCTAAATCAAACTCATGGGCCTTTAGAGTTTGAAACATGGTCTCTGCTGTCCACACGTCTATATCTTGGGTATTCTTAACAAACATTTTTACCATTTTCCATCGACTATCAAGGCTTTTGAGAATCCTAAGATTGATTTCTCGTGGAGTATAAGATTTACCAAGGACTTCCAAGTCATTCATGATTTTGGTAAAACGAGTATCCAACTGGTTTATTGTTTCGCCAACTTTCATATGAAATGATTCAAATCTTTGGACTGCTGTAGAAAGCTTGCTTTCTTTGATTAGGGATGTCCCTTCACAAATGATAGCTAAGCGATCCCACATTTCTTTGGCAGTTTTACATTTTAGCACTTTTCCCAGATACTCGTTAGGAAGAGTGTGTAAGATGTAATTCTTGGCCAAGCTATCCAAATTATTCTGTCTCATTTTCTCTGAGGTTAGTTCTGACCTTGGTTTCTTGACGAGTGTACCCACGGGTTGATTTATGTCGAGGGCAGCAGTATTAGGGATCATGGTCACTATCGGACCTTCAGTGATGACGGAGATCATTAAGTCGTGAGTGGAACTGAAGATAGCTTCCATCCTAAGCTTCCAATAGTCATAATCTTGAACCTGGAACTTAGGTAACTTGTTAGCGCTGATTTCGAGTGACATGATTCAAGAAGATATGTATTAAGCAGGTTTATGATCAAGAAGCAGTCAGTTCAAGAACAGGGAACAAGAAACAGATATATCAAGAATATTGATCAAGAACACGTAAGCAAGTATGATTACGAACCACAACTTCACCCTTAGTCTTAAGTCGGTTATCAAGAAACAGCAGTTCGTAAACTACTGCTCTGATACCACTTGTAGGTCCCTAAGTTGAGTTTAATAACGAGTAAGCTAGTGAAAATGTATAGAGGGGGGTGAATAGACTTTTCAAAAATCTTTCGAAATATAAAAGTACGATATGCGGAATAACGAAATTAATCAATGAGCCCAATTCTAGTTTATACTCAACTTATTTCGAGAACTCTGTTTTAGTGTTTACTCAACTAGTCTTGTTCAGTTATGTATGTTTAACAAATAAACAGTTTAATCAATTCAAACAAACAAAACAGTAAGGGCATGTTTGTTTTGGGATGGGAAATCCGGATTTGGGATTTCGAAACTCCACCCCCGTTACAGTTTGGGATTTTGATTCAGGATTTCAAAATCCTACCCTATAAACCCTATAAAAGTCAACCCTATAAATACCTACAAATCTATATAAATACCTATAAAACCTATAACTCTATTCTATAAAGTTAAATCCTACCCTACATAAATCTCAAAACAAACACAAAACATAAAAAACATTAGGATTTTAAAATCCACTAGATTTTGAAATCCGGATTTCAAAATCCTCCAAATCCCAAAACAAACATGCCCTAAAGTAAATCAAACACGAGATTTTATAGTGGTTCGACAACTTGTCTACATCCACTCTCACAAACCCAGTTGTGAAATTCTTATTAACTCGTCCAATGGAGTAATATGTTCTTGTAGCTTTAAGTCCCAAGAAATAAGACTTAGATCTTCTCGACAACACTACCAAGTGCTTCTTCGATCTTACTAGCGATTTACAAGTATCTAGCAACTTGAAACAGTAAACAAAAATAAAACTTCTCTTCGTTCAGTAGTAGCCTTCTTTGATCTTCACTTGTCTTCTGTAGCTTCACTTTCTGAACTTCAATCTCTGAGAGTAAATTGCTTCTTTGAATCTTCAACAACGCTTCAATAGTTTTTTTTCTCAGTAGTATCAGTAGTCTCTAATCGTTTAATACCTTGCGGTATTTATAGACTTCTAATTCCAAGAACTTTCAGTTGTGTAACAACCTTTTCTTGAAAACTAACTTGTAACTGATTCTTTTTTATCCTTTCACGCGTTTCTTTAGTTAATTAGTTATTCCTTAACTAACTCTTCAATCTTTATCTTTAATACGCGTTTTTGTAACTAACTTCAGTCTTCTTCTTGTCTTGTTGAGTCGAGCCTGTCTTCTTCAGTAGTAGTAGACTTCGTCTTCTACTTCTTCTTGTGCAGTAGACTTCTTCAGATTACAATATAGAACTAATCTAGTTCTATTATCTCATCCTAACAAGACTATTACATTACATTAAGCTCTTGTTACAAAGCTTAGTCAACTTAAAAACTATACATTGATTATATACGATTACATACGAAATAATATGAGCTTCTATACAACTTGAATAGCTCAGACAAATCCTAAACAATCATAATCAAAGTACTTATAAAATGTACTTGTCTTTTAAACACTTAAACTTCTCTTTCAAAACATAACTTGACTTGTGAACCTCTACTGATCTGTTCAAGATTACTTCTCTTAACTAGACTAGATCAGTCAATACTTAGAAAAATATTCAAGTCTTCTTTTGGCTTATCAAAACTTCATCTTTTATCTTTTTATCATCATTTAGGACTTGTTCTAGGATTCATATCCCAACAGGGATATACTGTTGAATTCTATAAGAATGAATGTTACATTATTGAGAAAAGAAATCAACAAATATTACTCACAGACTCTAGGCAAGGGAGTATTCATTTTACCAATTGGAACAAATGTCCTAAAGATACTTGTCTAGTTGTGAAGAGCCCTAAGGAGCTAAACTAGCTCTAGCATAAATGCCTTAGTCATCTGAACTTTAAGATTATGAACAAACTAGTAAGAGATGCTCTAGTTGTTGGTCTGTCTAAGTGTTTTGTAAGTAACAAGTTTGTGATTCATGTCAGCAGGGCAAGCAAACAAAAGTCTCATTCAAAACCAAGAAAACTGCATCTACCAGTCGAGTCCTTGAGTTACTTCATATGGATCCTTTTGGGCCAATCACTCCAGTAATTTTAAGTGGAAGAAGATACACCTTGGTTGTGGATGATTATTTCAAATACACTCGGGTTGTATTCTAATATAAGAAGAGTGAGACCCAATAGAGACTCCCAAAGCTACTAAAAAAGATCCAAGTAGAGAAGGAGAGAACCCATTGTTAAGATAAGAAGTGACAAAGACACTGAGTTTATTAATTCTTTTATTATATCTTATTGTGCTAACAATAGAATATAACATGAGACTAGTACAGTAAGAACACCACATCAGAATGGTGTAGCTGAGAGGAGAGTAAAAACCCTCAAGGAAGCTGCACGAATCTTGTTAGCTGAGTACAAGACTCCTAAAAAGCTGTGGGCAGAAGCCATCAACACTGCTTGTCACACACAAAATAGGTCAGGTATTCATAAAATTCATGAGAAAACACCATATGAGTTTTGGAAAGGTAGAAAACCTAGAGTTTCACACTTTCATATTAATTTTTGGGTGTAAATGTTTCATCCTCAATAATGGAAAAAGTAGGTAAAATGCTTTTGATGCTAAAACAGACGAGGGGATATTCTTGGAATATTCCTCAGTCAGCAAGACATTCAGAGTATTCAACAAACGGGACATGTGTGCATATAAAAGTAAAGTCCCCAAAGGTAAAACGACTTCACACCCTGATACAGTAACACCACTGTAATAATATAACAACGAACGTTGTGTGAGCTTTTAAGAGCTGAGCAATATAGGGTTTCAAAATTTTAGAAGGTAGAAAAGGCTGCAAAAATTATGTGTCTATCAAGAGAGGAGATCTAATATTTATAGGTAAATCCTCACTCGGGCCCGTCGGAAAAGTTGAGAGAGAATGTAAGGATTTGGCCCATATTCGAAATTCTAATGGGCCTAATTCCAAAATGGACTTGTAAAGTTTATGGTCTTAAAAAAGATAGATGGAACTCTGAGATCAATTGTCAAATTCAAATTGGACGGTCCTCAAAACTTGCGTCACTTGAGGAACACGTATTTAAGATATAAGAGATTACCACATGCTACATAAATACCCCAATAATCACACCCTCAAAATTCATTTTACTGCATCCGAGAATATATATATATACCGAAATAGATGAAAGAGATCGAGCAGCAACGCTACTAAAATGATGAACAAAGCAACCCATTTTTGCAACCTACACAATCCATTTAAAAAAAAAAAACACAAAATAGAACCCTAAAAATAAAAACTTTGGAATTTGATAAAATTAATGAAACTGCATGTATAAAAAAAAAATATAGAAAACTAATTTATGTCAAATTTGTATATGGCTGTAACTTCTCCTTTTAAACTTGAGTTCATATTCTTCTTGTTTCAATGTATCTATTCTCTCCAATCAAAGAAGACTAGTTTTTTTCTTCTTTCTGACAAGTGATTTGTGTAAAAATTGCTTGAAATTAATATATATAATTCGCATAATTTTATATGATTTTATTGAATTAATATTTACACTAAATTAACTAATTGCACTTGATTTTGAAAACAGTACGTGCTTTGCTATTTTTGTAGAAAAATAAAATTTTTAGAGCAAAACACACGTCAACTATATTTTGTAGTCAACTGAAGGAATAAATTGAGAAAATGAAAATGAATTGAGTTGAGAAGAATTGTGCTAAGGATAGATATTGTTGAAGAGGAGAGTGAAGGAGAGAGAATGGGGAGAGAGTTTCTCCAAGAAAGCATAACCGCTTTCTTGACTTGAAATTCGTTCTTCGTCATCCTTATTCAGATTATAGCGATTAAATCGTAATCATTTAGCAGTTTAATTCCAGAAATTAGGGGTTCAACGATTTGATCTTCAAAATTAGGTGGATTCCGGGTAGTTTTTGGAGTTTAATGAGCGTTCTTGGCAGTTTCCAGCAATAGTTCTTGGAGCAAATTCCAGGTGGAGGTTGTAACAAGAAAGTAGTTGGTGGAATGGGGCGTTTAAAGGTGGCCAAGAAAGGGAAGGAGGCTGGAGAGGATGTAACCGCCAATTCCCAAGCGGTTACAAGCCAGGTTTCGCATATGAAAAGAGCTAAAAGAGAGTTTTTGATGGGAAGATCCAGCAAACGAGCTAGGGGATTGGCAGCGGAAAAAGCAATTACGAGAGGTTTGAGGACAGATTCGCAAGAACAAGAACTGGTGCGTATTTTGGCAGCTGAGGCTATTGCTGATTTCGGAATGGGGGACGATGAGTTTTAAGGGATGTCGGAGGACGAGTCTGTTGAGGAAGATGATGAATCCAGCGACGAAGACGATGCCGGAATGGAAGACGACGACAAACTGGAAGAGCTAATTCTTCAAATTGCGAAGAACAGCCATGCTACTTCTGGAATCCAGGTTAGTTCTCCCTTAAAATCTGGATATTCTGGAAATCGCCATGAAGAGGGGCTCGTTCGAGGCAGAATGGAGGAAATTAATGGAGGTGCTGGAAAAAAAAGCAGTTTCTGGGATTAATGCAGAATCTGGAAAAGTTACGGCAAGCACTGATAACCAGGTTAGTAGTTTCATTAATTCTTAATCTGGGCACGAAGGGATAAGAGCAAGAAAAGAGGGAAAAATGGAGGATGGAGGGGCTGGAAAAACAGGGGCAGAAAGGGCTGAAAACGAAGGTGAAAAACAGGGGCAGTCCAAGGCGTGGGATAAGGGCACCGTTCCTGAAAGTGTTAGGGGAAATAGGGTGCTAAACGAAGAATATAGGTTGAATTTTGTGCAGCCCACAGCAAACAAGGCATTCATTCCACTTGAATTAATTTCAAAAGAGTGGGATAGTGTTTTGATATGGTATTTCCTTGGATGTTTTCCCGGATTTCAAGGCCTAAAGCAGTTGTGCAATTCGTGGAAGGTCCCACACGAGATTAAGATGCATGATTCGGGCTGGTTGATGTTCAGGTTTCAAAGGGAATCAGATTTGGAGACTGTTCTTAAGGGAGGACCCTATGCGATATGGGGGAGGACCTTAATGATGAAAAGGATGGAAGTGGGGTTCGATTTCAGCAATGAAGAAATTAGTGTGGTGCCAACATGGGTTAAATTGCGCAATCTCCCTATGCATTGTTGGACGAATAGGGTGATTGAAATAATTGCATCGTTTGTGGGAAAACCACTATACACGGATCGGGTGTCTATCACGAAAGATCGGATTTCGTATGTTAGAGTTCTCATTGAGGTGGACGCTACCAAGCCATTGATTCGTGAAGTGGCGGTCAACATAGGGAATTTGAAAGAGTGGGTGCAGCCGATTGAATATGAATTTGAGCCTACTTATTGTAGGAAATGATGTAAGTTCGGCCACTCTACGGAATTATGCACTCTCATGACGCGTATGGGTAAGAAGAGCAATGGAAAAGAAGAAGAGAGGAAGGGAAAAGAGGTAAAGGAGAGGGAGGTTGACGAACTTGGCTTCATTCAGATTAAAGGCAAGACTACGGGAGGAGCTCATTGGAGGCCTAAGGAGGTGGAGGGCAGAATTCTGGCCGCAAATAAAGTGGGTAAGGAGGGGAAGATAAAGAGTGGTAGGTTTGATGTCCTAGGGGAAATTGAGGAGGATAAGGACCAGTTTATGGAGGAAGACCAGATTGTGGAGGAAGAGGCAAGTGAGGAGAAGGAAGGGCAGAATCTGCAAGGGAGTGAAGGGCAATCCAACGCTGAAATTGGTGGCTAGGGCCAGATTCTGGACCAAAGACGAAAGGGAGTTCCCAGTAGCAGAAACAAGCCCTTACCGAAGCCTACTAATGCTGAAATTAGAGGAGACAGTTGGGAGGTAGGAGAGGGCTCAAAGACTGCCCAAAAAGGAAGCAACACAAGAGGGGGAAAAGTGATGCACCATGGAATGAGAAATGGTTGAAGAGCAACATGAAATGGTGGAGTATATGGCCTGGTACGTGCTGAGTTGTTGGCTGAAATTTTTTCTGGACAAAGGCAGCTTGAATAGGCAGTGGAGGAGCACAATTGATGCAAATGTAAGGGCTGAGGTTGATGAGATAGTGCACCTAAAAAAGGTATTTGATAGGTGTATGTTGGTAATTCTTCTAGGAACATCAATGGGCATGTCCATTGATAATAGTAATCAAGGTTACGTAGATATCACCAAGATTGGTGGTCGAGAAAATGTAGATGAATTGTATAGGGAACTAAAAACAGGACTTTGTACTTTGTTGGCGTTTTCCCTTCGGGGATAATCGTTTTTTGAGTAATAAAATTTTTAACCTTTTGCTAAAAAAAAAAGATATTGTTAAAGAGAATTAGAAAGGGCCAAGTGGACGGCCCATTTGTTAAGCAATTTAATGGACCATTACAGGGCCGTGTATAAAATATCTTTACTATCCCCACCCCCAAACCCTAACTTATTATCTCTCACAATTCATCCCTCATCTCCTACCCACACCTTGCCCGTGGCCGCCACCCTCTCCCTTCTTTCTTCCCTCACTCTCTTCTTCCTTTTTTTTCCGCCTTCTCTTTTTCTGTTGCCATCGCCCACCCACTCGCCGCTGGCCGCTCCATCCATTCGCTGCCGCCGACCGTTCCACCCCGATCTCATTCCAAGATGGCGGCCCCAGGTTTGAATGATTATGATTTTTTGCTTTTTTTTTCTTCCCTCCTTGTTCTTCTTTTTTTTTTTTTTAATTAACGGCCACTTTATGTCGACCATATACATGTTCGTCGACTTGTAAAAAAAAATTTACATTTTTTTTCGACAAATTAGTGTCGACTATATACACTTTCGTCGACAATCATTTGTCGACTAAAGTGTATATGGTCGACACCGAATTGTCGAAAATTTTTAAAAAAATTGAGATTTTTTCTAAGTTTTCTGAAATTTTTTGTTTGTTGTTTATGGTTTTAAGATTGAAGGAGGAGTGTAGTTAGTAAGGGGTGTATCTAGTAGTGTAATATTACTTTAAAGGGTATTTTATGGTTTTCATACGATTATTAAATTAATAAAGTGATTAGGGAGCGCATCCAATGGAGGTGTAAAAAGTCAGCGTCGTGTAAATGGTCTACAATTGAAAGAAAAAAAAGCCATGACCCAACTCCTTAAAAAGCCATGACCCAACTCCTTAAAGATGGGCCTAAGCCCATTTCATCAGAAAGCAATTAAAAAAAAGCGTAGGTTATTTGCCCCTCCAACAATATTAGATGCACTCCCCTTTCATTTATTAATTAAATAAGAGTACGTAAATAAAATATTATAGATACATACACTTCCCTTAAAACTCTAACCCTAATGGAATAACCTTAATTTTGCAGTGGCTTCCGCTGCCACCATCACTTCCTACAGCCACCACCACCTCTTCCGGCATCACCTCCATATATTCCGTCGATCTACTCACTCTAAACCCTTTTGATTCGAGTGTCTCCCTTCATAACTCTAACTTGGCATTAACACCTGCTTTTGTCTCGTCAATCAAACAGACGTCATTACCAAACGACATGGTTCAAGTGTTAGAAATAGAGGTGTATGTGTAGACGAAGATTAAATGTTGACACAGACTTAAACACGAAAGTCAAGGCTAGAGTTTGACTCTATCTCCGTAAGACGTTATTGCCCCGTACACAGGTGCAATACGGATCACTGGCAACCGTCCCCAAGATACAACGACTTAAAACTTCACGACTGTTGCACTACAAATCGGAAGCTATCGGCGAATCGCAAAATGGATATCCGGAACTTCCAATAAAACTCTAATGCAAGGACTTAGAATGTTAGAATATGTTTTGGAGGATAAGAATGCAAGAAAGCTTTTTGGCTTGAGTGATTCTGAAATGCAAATGTGGGGATCTATTTATAGACTTCCAAGAGTCTTTATGATAATAGTTGTGACTCTTCATAATAATCTCTTCTTTCCAAAAGTTACAACCGTTGGAAATAAACAATTATTCACCAAAAGGTATGTCTTTTAAATTAATGCAATAATTCTAAAAGACACCACCTTTAAATTAATGAAATAATTCTAAAGGACACAACCTTTGGAATATAATCATTTCACCAAAAGACATGACATTTCATATCTATATCTATAGGTCAAAATCCATTACTATTATCATATAATAATAAATACATTCAACAATATATTTATTCACTTATTAAATGACCAACTTTAATATTAATTTCTCATTCACCCAAAATTTGGTTTTGAGAAATCAAATCAACTAATTCCATTTACGCAAAACGGATTATAAAATTGTCACTTAATATTTTATAAAATGTGGTCAAAACCAACATTTTCCAACAATCCCCCACATGAATGAAATTAATGCACGTGACTCCCTATGAAAGTTCCGACGAACCGTTACTGCATCGGGATAGGTAGCTTCAGGCTTTGAACCTTCCGTAGTAAAATGCCATCGGATTTACTTGTCACTCAGTGAACACGATATCTTGAACTGGTTGGCGTTTTGTGTAAACCAAGACAATGACATATACACAGCAACGACTCTAATACCCTTTGGTTCTCACGTTGTGTCCATTTCGGCCCTGGACCATATCTTGGATTCATAAGTGTGTTTTCATTTGAAGCGGCCCCACTTCACACTTATATAGGTGGTCTCCTATCAAGAGTACCCTGCAATACTCTACCCTTGGGATATGGGAATCATTAAAAGCTGTTAAGCTTAACCTCACCACACGTCAGCAGGTTTTCTACACTGGAGGGTGTAAGGTTGCACTTGAAGGGAATCGAGAATGGGTTTCTTTAGTTTTCTCAAGTGCACATCTGAGTGCTTCATAACTTAGTTGTCTCGTTGAACCAAGTTCTTGGGATCCTCCAGTCAGCATGGACGAGTTACCACTATGAACACCCTTTAATGTGTGGGTTTTAACCCCATTCCCCTTACCGCACTATACATTTGATCTCGGTCAATGCCTTTTGTAAGCGGATCCACAATATTTTCTTTTGACTTCACATAGTCAATGGAGGTTACTCCACTTGAGATCAAATGTCTAACGGTGTTGTGTCTCCGACGAATGTGTCGAGATTTACCGTTATACATATTACTTTGTGCCTTCCCAATGGCCGACATGCTATCACAGTGTATCATCACTGGAGGCACTGGTTTGTTCCAATCGGGAATATCCTCTAAAAAGTTCCGAAGCCATTCTGCTTCTTCACCAGCCTTGTCCAATGCAATAAACTTCGATTCCATTGTGGAACGAGCTATGCAAGTTTGCTTGGAGGATTTCCATGACACTGCTCCCCCACATTTCCAATGATGGGCTCAGAGTTTGTGTCCAAATATCCAGTTTTCACAACTAGATAAAATTCTACCTCGGGAATTTTCGATTTGTTCATTTCAAATCGATGAGCATTACCACATGCCTCATTAGTCTTTACTAGTCACTCACACACTTCGAGATAATCATGGAATCACTTTATCCCTTTTCATAGTTCACATGATTTTATCTCCTTGTGTGATGACTTTACTCGAATGTGATTTTTCAAGATGAACAAATCCATATAGCTTGTGGAAAACATTCCACCGAACTCAACCGTTTCAGGTTTTCCTTATTTAGCTTTAAGGTCACACCTTTGCTAACCCCCTTACATTCGAATATGTCGACGGAGACCTCTTCCCCCCACATTCGAATGTATCCATGTGTGGAGACGCATTCCCCCACATTCGAGTTGCTTGTCCCTTTATTTGTGAATTTCTCTTATTCATCAAATTTGGACACAATCTCGAAACATTGGAAAATCGAACGTTGAATTTTTCTTTTATTGGAATTCATTCCAATTTCCAACTCCAAAATTAATTTAATCTTTGGTCAACATACCAAAATTAAATTAAATTTCAAATGTAGCATTTAATGCCACCCATAACTCGAGCATAATTTTCGATCAAATTATACGAGTCAAAATCTTTTGAATTTAAATTCAAAACACATTTGTGCTCTTCAAGCTCAAATTATTTGACCCTAAATCAAATTTAATTTGATATTAAGCAATCAAGAGATCCAAAATTATGAAATAATTTTATAATACCTGGCGTATTATCAAATAAATTAATTCATAGCATTTTATCCATTTTGCCAGTGGATTAAATCTCAATTAAATAAATCTCAATTAAATAAATAATGAATAATGAGTAAAAGAAATATGAAATTTCTTACCTTTCTGACCCAATTTAATTTAATTGAATGCAATGAAAATGTTGACCAAATCAACATCACGCATCTTACCAATTTCTATCACCGCTTCGGAATTGAAAATGCTCTCACCCAACTCTCAAAGTTGTTTCAATGCATTGTTCAATTCTCCATTTGAACCATTGCGTCGTATTGCAATCAGTCATTCTACCGCTTTCAATTGTAATCGGTGGAAGGAAGAACGTCGCACTCTTTACAGCATCCTTCCCTTTTTTTTTTTTTTTTTTTCATTCATTCATTTGGAGAAATTCAAAGTTGTTTCAATGCATTGTTCAATTCTCCATTTGAACCATTGCGTCGTATTGCAATCAGTCATTCTACCGCTTTCAATTGTAATCGGTGGAAGGAAGAACGTCGCACTCTTTACAGCATCCTTCCCTTTTTTTTTTTTTTTTTTTCATTCATTCATTTGGAGAAATTCAATTTTTCCATTGCAAATTATAGTTTGCACCAACTGGTCTTTCAATAATTCCTATGCACCAAATGTCCGTAAATTCAAGTCTCAACATGATCAATAATTAAATGATCAAACGTTAATAAATATTTTGCACAAGAGTAAAATTCAGAAAATAAATAGAATTAGATTTTCATAAAGAATTATTGCATTTATCTTCCCTGAAAAGCCGAGTGAGATCTTCAGTCACTTACAGGTCAATCTTCGAATACACAAGCATAACGTCTTACGATTGTTAGAAAATAAAGGTGTATGTGTAGACGAAGATTAAATGTTGACACAGACTTAAACACGAAAGTAGGACAATCTTCGAATACACAAGCATAACGTCTTACGATTGTTAGAAAATAAAGGTGTATGTGTAGACGAAGTCTTACAATTGTTAGAAAATAAAGGTGTATGTGTAGACGAAGATTAAATGTTGACACAGACTTAAACACGAAAGTAGGTCAATCTTCGAATACACAAGCATAACGTCTTACGATTGTTAGAAAATAAAGGTGTATGTGTAGACGAAGATTAAATGTTGACACAGACTTAAACATAGAAAATAAAGGTGTATGTGTAGACGAAGATTAAATGTTGACACAGACTTAAACACGAAAGTCGAGGTCTTACGATTGTTAGAAAATAAAGGTGTATGTGTAGACGAAGATTAAATGTTGACACAGACTTAAACACGAAAGTCGAGGCTAGAGTTTGACTCTATCTCCGTAAGACGTTATTGCCGCGTACACAAGTGGAATAATCGCAAAATGGATATCCGTTGTTAGAAAATAAAGGTGTATGTGTAGACGAAGATTAAATGTTGACACAGACTTAAACATAGAAAATATTGTTAGAAAATAAAGGTGTATGTGTAGACGAAGATTAAATGCTGACACAGACTTAAACATAGAAAATAGTGTATGTGTAGACGAAGATTAAATGTTGACACAAAGTCGAGGTCTTATGATTGTTAGAAAATAAAGGTGTATGTGTAGACGAAGATTAAATGTTGACACAGACTTAAACACGAAAGTCGAGGCTAGAGTTTGACTCTATCTCCGTAAGACGTTATTGCCGCGTACACAGGTGGAATAATCGCAAAATGGATATCCGGAACTTCCAATAAAACTCTAATGCAAGGACTTAGTTCTATATCGAATCTATAGGTCAAAATCCATTACTATTATCATATAATAATAAATACATTCAACAATATATTTATTCACTTATTAAATGATCAACTTTAATATTAATACCCATCCCTTTTTTTCCCCTCCCCATGACTCGAACCCAGGACTTAAGGCCTAGGTAGTGGTGCTCTAACCACTTGAGCTATCCCACTTTGTCATCAATTACCCTAGCCTTTTCCATAACTTCATTGTGTGACACATAAGTTTTATAACACGGTAGTTGATACAACTTTGGATGTCACCCTTGTTCTTATAGAGTGTTATTAATATACTCTTTCCTCCACACATCTAGAATTTTATTTGTCTTCCAAATCTTGTTGAAGTGGCAAGTAAGCCATTTTATCCATAAATCACCCAGACATCTCCATACTTCGATTGGATTATTGACCATTGGAAGAAAGTACAATTTTTTTGGTTATCCCATGTAACTCATGACTTGAAATCACGCAATGTATTTGTAACTTGCCAATTTGATCCAGGCTGATTCTATGTATATTATAGGTTTTGAAGGGTAGAATTTTATAAGATTTGAAATTGTAAACCAAAATCGGGGTTGACAACGAGGATTTTTTGGATTTGAAATCAAAATATGGGGTGGCACCTAGGCCTCTTAATCTTGAGATGAGTACTTATCTAATTCAAAGTAATTATACTCATAGATTCCCATTTTAATGGTCATGTATTTATAATACACACAATATGTATATTATTGAATCATTTATTAATTTGCATCAATTTTCATATTCTGGGAATGAGAGAAGTTAAGATTTGTCACACATGAGCTTTGAAACAAAGTCGTCAATATTGTTGGCAGATGTTCCACCTTTTTGCACTGCCTCATTAGCTAAATCTTTCCACTTGCAAGCATTTGCCTTCAGCTCCACCCCTTTATCTCCATCAACAACCTCTTTGATGCACATTGCTATTTCTTCTCTACTAATAATCCCGTTTTCGCCTGCACCTTTAACCCTGATCCCGAATCTCCACACATCCTCGACGAACTTTGAATTTGTGAGTTGGTCTACAAATTGTGCCATGGCTACTATAGGTACGCCATAGCTCAACGCTTCAAGCGTAGAATTCCATCCACAATGACTCACGAAACATGCCAAGGCACGATGAGCCAATACTTCTGGTTGATGGCACCATTCCACAATTAGTCCTTTTTCCGAAGAAAAATCATGAGGGAGCTTATCCAGTTCGGAAGACCTAACTACCCACAAGAAGTAGCAGTTGCTCATTATTAGGCCAAATGCCAATTCCTCCATTTGTTCTTTACTAACAGAGGCTATGCTTCCAAGTGATACATAAACGACAGACCCCGCTGGTCGCAAGTCTAGCCATTCTCTACAAGCATCATGTTTTGGCTCAAATATGCTGACTGCGTGGTTCTTGTTGCCGGGAAATTCGTTGTCGTTCTGCCGTAGTAAAAATGTTGGTCCAACTACCTTTATGGGCCATTGGTTTTCCATCCAATTCAATATCTGATAAGAGATATAAATTAAATAGGGGCAATTAAGAACACAGTCATCACTGATTGTGTCGTTTATACAAAGGAGTATGTCCATTATTTCGTAGTCTAGTAAGTAACGGAGCCAGAACCAAATTGAAGGGGCCCAATTATAAATAATAAACTTTGATTTAATTTCATATAAGTATTCTTTAAATATATAATATATTAATAATAATGAATCAAATTAAATTTTAATAAAAAAAATATTTATACAATCTAGCTAGCGAGCATGTTTTAAGTTATCATAATTTAAATGGGTTGGTCTGCTATGGACTCGAGTGCATGTTGTGCACACTAGTCCATGTTGCACTTTTCAGTTTACTGACTTACACTTTTTGATAAATGGTGTTGCACTTTTCAATTATTAAACTGTATAATAATATTTTTAGTAATAATTAAAAAGTGCAACACCATTTTACCAAAAAGTGTAAATCATTAAAACTGAAAAATACACATGGACTAGGGTGCACAACATGCACTCGAGTGCATACTAGACTTTACCAATTTAAATTGTTGTATATATACTTCAATCATTTCGTATTGTTGGATACTTTTGACCTTAATTCTTGCTTTAAAAAAATTGTCATTTCAACTATTTTTACCAGATTTCTCCATAAATTGCTCAAATTTAAATCCCTACAAATTTTCTTTTAATACTTTTTTTTTTTATCTCTTCTTCTTAATAATTGAAGCAATTGTTATTCACTCGAATATATGTACGACGTACACTCGAGTGCCATATTACCTTTTTTTTTTTTCGCATGATGCCTCTATTCCTTTTTTTTTCCGCCTTTTTTAGTTATCTTTTCCTTTCTTCTTTAGTTTTTTTTTTGTTAATTAAAATTTGTGTTTATTGTTAATACACCAAAATTAAAATAAAAAATAAGTTTGAAAAAATTCAAATCCAGGTCACTGGCTTAGAAAATGCTAAGTATTACCACTAGGCTATAAGAGATCGAGTATGTGTAACAATGCATCAATTATAATATATATCTAATTTTCTGGACTCGAGTGCACCATGTGCACTCGAGTCCACAAGAACCCTACCCTAAAAAAAAAAAAAATTTAATATAATTATACACAAAACAACATATATTATGAGATGAAAAATAATCATTCTACTAATATTATACTTAGAAGTAAAACACTTATAAATTATTATATACGGAGACGGAGTAATTATTAAATATATGTAAATATTAATTGTAATTATTTTTCTTTTATTTTTTTAAATAATATTCTTAAAAAAAATATTAATTTTTTTTTTTGGTAAAATTGGAGGGGCCACTGACCCTTCCCTCCGCATCTGAGTCTACTAAATGACAAACACAAAAACTTATATGCAATATTGCATACATGCATTTCAGTCATTCACACACATGTTCTTTATAAATACACCCACAAGTTTAATTCACACACATTTTTTATAAATACACCCACAAGCTTAATTCACACACACATTTTTTATAAATACACCTACAAGCTTAATTCACACACACATATTTTATAAATGCACCCACTGACATAAATTGAACATGGTCGTCTTCTCTGAGCAGTTTTCGATCACCTCAGGCCGTGGTCGGACGCTGCAATTTACGATGACCTTAATCCTTAAATATTTTATATTTCTTTAAATATTCTTTAATACTAATTATTATGGGTCAATGTTATTTTATATTACGTGCGATAATATATCTTACTACATGCAATAATATATGTTACTAATATGTGGGTTACTTAATCAATAAAAAAAATATAAAAATATAAAGAATCAGTATTACTATATATAAAATTGTGTTATTACTACATGTAATAATTTGTTTTACTACATAAAAAATTATATGTTACTACATACTACAGTTTGAATTACTACATTGAATAGACGTTTGTTACTATATGTAACTTTATCAAATGATCTAATATTTTTCGCATCATCCTACAATAAAACATTTTGTATTACAACATGAATATTGTTTTTACTACATTCGATAATATATGTTACTACATATTATAATGTGAGTTACTACATCAATAAAAACACTAGAAAAAACGTGTTACTAAATAAAAGAATTTGTATTATTATATAAATAGTTTGTGTTATTACTACATAAAATAATGTGTATTACTACATATTACAATTTGAATTACTACATTTAATATCCCACGTTCGACAATAAAATAAAAGATAAAAAAATCACAGAAACGAGTAAAATAAACGGATTAAAATTTTCGAATTAAACTATCAGTGGGTGTATTTATAAAAAATGTATGTGTGAATTAAGTTTGTTGGTGTATTTGTAAAAAATGTGTGTGTGAATTAAGTTTGTTGGTGTATTTATAAAAAATATGTGTGTGAATTAAGCTTGTGGGTGTATTTATAAAGAACATGTGTGTGAATAACTGAAATGCATATATGCAATATTTCATACAAGACTAGTCCAATGACAAATTAAGTCTGGCAAGTTGGGTGAAGAAGTGGTAGTAGAGAATTTGAATTTGTATTATTTTATTGGTGGCTGCTCCACCAACTAGGATGTTCCTGTAATAAATAATAATACTACTATTGGGGTATATATGTTTGACAGTTTTGAAATTAAGTACCAAACAGATTTTTTTTATGTGTAATTATAACCAATCTCAAACATGGCCACACAAATAAATCAACATGAAATGCAAGAAATCAGGGATATCAATTTTTTCCACATAACTTTTCTCCTTTATTAAAATAGTTAAAAAAAACACAAATGTACAAATTTAGTCTAAATTATTTTTTTATGTACCAATTTCGTTTTAAAGTTGTTGGAATTTTTGAAAAAAACATTATTTTTGTCATGTGCTCGACACGCGGACAGTTGATACTGGCAAAGCTGTTGACAAAAAATGACTATGTTCCAAGAATTCCAACAATTTTTAAGACGAAATTGATATATATAACAAAATAATTGAGAATAAATTCGTATGTTAATTTTTTTAAAATCATTTTAAAAAATGAGAAAAGTTACCAGTAAAAAATTATATTTCCAAGAAATCATGTCAGATTTATAATTTCATAAATACTCCCCCGTCCAGAGGTATTTCAACCCTTAGAACTAGAAAGTGCACAAATTTTAAGAAAATTGTTTAAATAGTAGAGTTTTGAGAGATAATTTTATAAAATTTTATGAATAAAATAAAGAAAAATGTGTGGATCTCAAAAGTAATATCCTATGGGTACGTATATTTAGAGGGTGAAGATTGTGAAGTGTGCAAATTAATACGAGACTGTTAGAATTTTGGTGGAAGGGAGGGAGTAACTTATAAGACTGTTACGATTGTCAATGATATTCGACTCCGATTAGACGTCTCCAATCACAAGCAAAATAATCGACCAATATTCAATCCAACGAAAGCATGGCAATTCACAAATATAAACGAAAACGAAAAACAGAGCACAAGAAGATTTAAGTGGTTCGATCAACGTGATCTACATCCACTGGACACACGACTTCAATTTGATTAGTATAAGAGATGTTTACAAACACTCATCACTCGGAAAGGGATTTATCCTCACTTCGCTCGTGAACTCTCAACTCTCAAAACGAATGCTCGTACGCGTCAAGAATTACAATTACAAGTAATGGGGTATTTATAGGTTGTCAAGGGTGATTGCAGCGTGTGTTGAAAGCGTGCTCTGTTGCCACGTGGATTCTGTTACAACCGTGTAACAAACTCACACCTTCAGCGTGACCCAATCTGAATTGACCTCCTTGCCCTTCACTTGTCTTCGCAAGACAAGACGACTCCATACTTAGCCAAAAAATTAACCCTGCTAACAGAACTCAACTAGTCTGGTTAGACCTCTACTTGTCTGGTCTTCCCAACTCGTCTTGTCCTTCGCAACACCCATCTCATCTGTTTGGACTCCTCCAACTCATCTGATCTGGTCTGAGTTAACTTGCCTGACTCCACCAGCTGATACGCCCAACAGCTGAGTCCTTCAAAAGACTTCTATCGACTACGTACCTCGACTGATCTGCCCAACAGACGAGTACAATAGTAGAGTAGAATCTACCTGATCTTCACAAGACGAGTAGCACTCGTCTAGTCTAGGAGGATTTGAGATAAACCTCACAATTCTCCACCTTTAGCTCAAAATCTCCACCTTGAACTAACAGCTCCGATCTATCCTTCTCAAAGGACAGATTCTACTACTAATCTGCCGCCACCAGACTAGTAGCCTTCTCCGCAGAGGTCACTAATGCAAACCAACTGACCTAAGACATAAACCAAACTTCTCCTTTGGTAACGCCTTAGTAAATGCATCAGCAGGGTTCTCCTCAGTAGCTATCTTAACCACTTGGACGCTCCCCTTCTCCACAATGTCTCTCACAAAGTACAGTTTCACATCAATGTGCTTGGTTCTCTCGTGATACCCCTGATGCTTTGCGAGATGAATTGCGCTTTGATTATCACAGAAGACAGCCACACTGTTCTGAGATAAACCAAATTCCTTAAGAATCCCTTTCAGCCACATGCTTTCCTTAACTGCCTCAGTCAAGGCCACGTACTCCGCTTCAGTAGTAGACAATGTAACTACGGATTGATGAATAGACCTCCACGACACTGCCGTACCAAATAGAGTGAACACATATCCTGTTAAGGATTTTCGAGTGTCAACATTGGCTGCGTAATCTGCATCCACGTATCCCACAAGTGCATCCCCCTCACTTGGCATCTTCTGAAATTTCAGACCCGTCTGTGCTGATCCCAGAACATATCTCATAACCCACTTAACCGTTTCCCAATGGCTTAAGCCTGGATCACTCATATATCTGCTGATCACACTCATAGCATGAGTCAAGTCTGGCCTACAACACACCATAGCATACATTAAACTCCCTACAGCACTGGCATAAGGTATCTTGCTCATCTGAGTTCGCTCTTGGCTGTTCCTGGGACTCATCTGATTGGACAATCGATGATGTTGGCCAATAGGAGTAGAGACAGTCTTTGCCTTATGCATTCTGAACCTCTCTAACACCTTCTGCAGATAAGTAGGCTGACTCAGCAGAATAGACCCGTCTAGTCTACTGATCTCCATCCCAAGAATCACTTTGGCTTCACCAAGATCTTTCATCTCAAACTCCCGTTTGAGGATCTCCTTAACTTGATTAACACTGTCAATAGACTTGCCTGCTATTAACATGTCATCAACATACAACAGAAGATAGGTAACACCAGTCCCAACCCGTCTGAAGTAGACACAGCTGTCGTACAAGCTCCTTGTAAAACCAGCTGAGCAAATGTACTCATCAAATCTCAAGTACCATTGTCTAGGGCTTTGTTTGAGGCCATAGAGGGACTTCTTCAATAGACAGACCTTGTCTTCCCCTTCTTCTATGTCCAACCCTTCTGGTAGCTTCATGTAGATCCTCTCGTCTAGAGATCCATGTAAGAAAGCTGTGGTCACATCCATCTGATGTAGCTCCAATTCGAATTGAGCGACCATAGCTAACAAGATTCTGATGCTACAATGCTTCACAACAGGTGAAAAGATTTCATTGAAATCGATACCTTCTTTCTGTGTAAATCCCTTAGCTACAAGCCTCGCCTTGTATCTAAGTCTGCCACCCCTCTGAGCCTCCACCTTCTTTTTATAGATCCACTTGCACCCAACCAACTTCTTGTTCTTGGGCCTCTGAACAATCTCCCATGTCTGGTTCTTGTTCAAAGAAAGCAGCTCCTCCTCCATAGCAACAATCCACTTCTCCTTGTCGTGGCAGCTAATGGCTTCTGAATAAGACTTTGGCTCCAGAGACTCCACCTCAAGAGCTGCACATAACGCAAATGAGACTATGTCAGCTTGACCGTACCTCTGAGGTGGGTGGACTTCTCGTCTGGTTCTGTCCCGTGCCAGCTGATAATGTTGAAGATCATTCTCGCCTTGAGGATCGCCCTCCTCATCTGGATCAATATCATCTCCAACTGGTCTTGTGGAGTCAACTTGCTCCACCTCGACTTGTGTCTCGTCTGGTTGGTTATCAGCTGCACTAGTACTCGTACTAGTCTGTTCTGATAGAGGCATCCGACTCTCATCAAACGTAACATCTCTACTGATTATACATTTCTGCATCCCAGCTTCGAGGCACCATAACCTGTATCCTTTCACGCCAGAAGGATACCCAACAAACACGCATCGCAATGCTCGAGGCTCAAGCTTATCTTGCTTGACATGAGCATAAGCTTGACATCCAAATACCTTCAAATGATTGTAATCGGCTGCACGTCCAGACCACAACTCCTCTGGGGTTTTGTACTGCACAGCCGAGGACGGACTTCTGTTTATCAAGTAGGCTGCAGTAGACACTGCCTCTCCCCAAAACACCTTTGGCAGACAAGACGAGTTCAACATACACCTGACTCTCTCAAGTAGTGTCTGGTTCATCCTCTCAGCTACTCCGTTTTGCTGAGGGGTCCCTGGCACAGTCCTATGCCGTACTATTCCCTTCGATTTGCAGAACGCATTGAACTCGTCTGATAGGTACTCCAGACCATTATCAGTTCTCAAATGTTTGAGAGTCTTGCCTGTGACATTTTCACATTCAATGAGCCATTCGTTGAATTTCTCAAATGCTTCTGACTTCGACTTGAGAATAGACACCCACACCTTTCTTGAGTAGTCGTCTATGATAGACAAGAAGTATTTTCCACCAGACCTCGTCTGATTCCTCGCTGGCCCCCATAGATCAGAATGGACGTAGTCCATGATCCCATTGGTAGAGTGAACACCCTTACCAAACTTAAGTCTCTTGGACTTACCAAGAATACAAGACTCACACAAGTCGAGTTGAGTGATCTTGTCTTTGCCAAGTAGACCTTGCTTAGACAGCTCCACTAGACCCTTCTCGCCTACGTGAGCTAGTCTTTTGTGCCACAACATCGAGTTGTCTTGCACCTCCGCTACATCTGATCTACCAGCTACTGTCTCTCCCTTAAGAAAGTAGAGATCACTCCTTCTCTCACCTTTCAGGACAGTCAGCTCCCCTTTTGACACACTGAGCTCTCCATCAGCCGACTGGAATTTATAGCCCATAGAATCCAACATCCCAAGTGAGATCAAATTTCTCTTGAGTTCAGGTACGTACCTAACACTCTTGAGTATTCTTACTACCCCATCGAACATCTTCAGGTGAACACTACCTTCTCCAACAACTTTGCAAGTGTGATCATTCCCAAGCAGAACAGAACCGCCCTTCTGTTGCTTGAAGTCATGAAACCAATCTCGTCTTGGAGTCATATGGAAAGAACACCCTGAATCAAGGATCCATGCTTGCTTTTCTGTAGAGGATGTGATGGTTAGCGCTTGAGCAGACTCATAGCCTTCTTGCTCCTTCTCAACTTGAGTATGATTAGCTTGATTCTTGTCATTAGAGGTATTGGCACCAGATTTCCTCAAGAACTGCTTGTATTTGTGACAAGCATTCTTATAGTGCCCAGGCTTGTTGCAATGGTAGCACACTGCTTCACCTTGATTGGACACAACTGATTTTCCCTTATCAGCTCCTTTGGGTTGACTAGACCCCTTCTTGGCACCAGATCGCTTCTGGCCACCTCTGATTGCCAATCCTTCTCCGCTACTGACCTTGTCTGCTTGAGACGTCTTGTTGTGCAGCAGCTTGGACTTGACAGCCAGCATTACATCCTCCAATGTAATACTTTCCTTCCTACCATACAAGATGGTATCCTTTAAGATTTCAAAGGACTTAGGGAGAGCACTCAATAGAATCAGAGCCTTATCCTCTTCCTCTAACTTGACATCTAAATTCTCTAGATCATCAAGAATTATATTGAACTCATCAAACTGATCCGGAATGGGTTTGTCATCCACCATTCTGAAGGCATACAGCTTCTGTTTCGAATAGAGGCGGTTAGCTAAGGTTTTAACCATGTAAAGTTTGCCTAGCTTGTCCCAGACCTCTTTCGCGGATTTCTCTTTAGCCACCTCTCTCAGAACCTTATCACCAAGGCAGAGAAGAATAGTGCTTCGAGCTTTCCTGAGCATCTTGCTCCTTTCAGCAGCAGCGGAGGCAGATTCCTCGGCTGGGGCTGTAGACTCTTCGAGCACGTCGAACAAGCCTTGCTGTTCTAGGAGAGCCTGCATCTTGACTCTCCACAGCCCAAAGTCACCTGTGCCTGAGAACTTCTCAATATTATACTTGGTCGAATTCTCCATCTTCGATCTGGCAATTGATTAATGGTTGACAATCGATTCCTCTCGTTTCCGATTCCCACAGACGGCGCCAATTGTTACGATTGTCAATGATATTCGACTCCAATTTGACGTCTCCAATCACAAGCAAAATAATCGACCAATATTCAATCCAACGAAAGCATGGCAATTCACAAATATAAACGAAAACGAAAAACAGAGCACAAGAAGATTTAAGTGGTTCGATCAACGTGATCTACATCCACTGGACACACGACTTCAATTTGATTAGTATAAGAGATGTTTACAAACACTCATCACTCGGAAAGGGATTTATCCTCACTTCGCTCGTGAACTCTCAACTCTCAAAACGAATGCTCGTACGCGTCAAGAATTACAATTACAAGTAATGGGGTATTTATAGGTTGTCAAGGGTGATTGCAGCGTGTGTTGAAAGCGTTCTCTGTTGCCACGTGGATTCTGTTACAACCGTGTAACAAACTCACACCTTCAGCGTGACCCAATCTGAATTGACCTCCTTGCCCTTCACTTGTCTTCGCAAGACAAGACGACTCCATACTTAGCCAAAAAATTAACCCTGCTAACAGAACTCAACTAGTCTGGTTAGACCTCTACTTGTCTGGTCTTCCCAACTCGTCTTGTCCTTCGCAACACCCATCTCATCTGTTTGGACTCCTCCAACTCATCTGATCTGGTCTGAGTTAACTTGCCTGACTCCACCAGCTGATACGCCCAACAGCTGAGTCCTTCAGAAGACTTCTATCGACTACGTACCTCGACTGATCTGCCCAACAGACGAGTACAATAGTAGAGTAGAATCTACCTGATCTTCACAAGACGAGTAGCACTCGTCTAGTCTAGGAGGATTTGAGATAAACCTCACAAAGACGTAGTAGGGATAAGGTTTGTGTGGTCAAAAGTTATAGATCATGAATTAGTTACCTCATTTTCCAGGTTGTGGAAGGTGTTGATAAAAATCCAATCCACTTTGTCAATATTCAAGAACTGGTGAGCAAGAAGTTCCACACCAAATTGCTGCGACTCTCTTCCTAAATGAGAAAAGGAAGGCAGATCCGTGGTTGTTTCAAGTGCAGGCAATGACGGCAGTGATACGACGGCCTCTGCTTCGTAAGGAAAGCTCAATAAGGTACCCTGTAATTCAGATGATAGAAAACAGCCGAAACGGCAGCCGATTGAGTGAAAAAGGGAGCTCCCAGTAGCCCTCTGGCGTGAGCAATATCCAGAATCCATGGCATTATGGAATCATAAATAGTAAGTTTAGGTGCACAAGAAGAAGAATATTCATCATCCATGAATCTTGCAAAGTTGGCAGAAATGGCACTTTGGAGGCGTTGCAAGTAGGCCGGTACGGTTTCAGGCTCGTTGATATGTTCGGAGCCATCGGAGATGGTGTGTATGTTGATTGAGGTGCAGCCTGAATTAATAGTAGCAGATTTGGAGATACTTGTGGTTATGATGAAGGTAACGTGTAGGCCCTTGGATGCTAAACACTTTGCCAAGGCTAAGGACGGGTTTATGTGGCCTTGTGCGGGAAATGGGATCACTACAACATCGCACTTTCTATCTTTTTTGTCCATTTTCTTGGCTTGCAGACACAGAGAGAGAGAATTGAAGGTGGAGATGCACTTGAGTTGTTTCACATATCTAACATCCCATGTGAAACGAGTGTGACACAATTGGACAATTTATTGAGAAGCAGAAACTAGCTACGAGCTGCTGCCGACTGACTTTTGCTCAAATTGATCATTTGAGTCCGGCCCCAGCCTGAAAGGGACTATAATACATTGGTGGAAGCTGCTTCGGCTTTTAATTATTTTTCCTTATCTCTCTACCGAAAAATAATAAATTTTCACGTGCCAGGAATGTTTACTATAATGACAAATTTTAATTTATAATATCAACAGTGTATAGTAAGATGGGTTGAAAAACTTATTTTAAAATATATTACATTCTAATTCAATGAAACAAACAAGAAGATTTTGATTTTTTTCTTCCTTTTATCTAGTTTCTTCCCTCTAAAATAAAATTGAGGTTACTCACAAAACTACTTTCCACTACCTTCCACCACCGCCACAACTACTACCAACCCTATCCTCCTCTTACTCCTTCCTTTCTCTCACTTCTCACTTCTCTCTTAACTCTTTTATTTTAGAGAAAATTTTCATCTAGAAGATACTATCACCACCAACCGCCATGCCACCAACCGCCGTGTTGGTCCTGAAAGGAGTATATAACAAGTGTATGGGAGGGGGAATACACTTGTATGCAAATTCTTTTCAAACTTGATCAAACCAGAGATCAGCAATGTTGTCTTGGACAACTCTGCTGAAGAAGATTAACCCTTCTAAGATAATCAAACTACTAAGTACTATTGAGTACTTAGTTGAATAAGTATCTAGGGGAGTTATATGTGCGGAATAGTGGTTGGCCCTTTAAGTTTAGACTCCTTTAGTTTCTGAAATCACTTAGTCAATTCAATGCAATCCAGTTTAATTTCAGGGAACTTGTCCAATACATTTTTTGCACAATCTTTGAATATGTATCTTTTGAAAGATCAGTTTTGTGTGCAGTGTTGAGTGAATGTAAGTACTTGTAAATCAAATCAACACAAGAGGTTTATAGTGGTTCAGAGACTCAAGCTCCTACATCCACTTTCCCTGATTTAACAGGATAATTCCTTCACTCTTGGAATTAACTTGTTTTATAGTGCCAAGGTGCACTTGATCAAGAACACCACTCCTTGGTGAATTGATCCCTAGGATGTCTAGAGTCCTAGTACCCTCTTCTCAACTCAGAACTGAACTGTTCTTCTCTCAACAGTCACCTCCTACCACTTCTACTACTACAACCTTCTCACTTTCTCACTTGAAAGAGGTAAGGGTTGAAGTAAGGTTCCAACTAATGAGATATCCTTTACAATGAAGATCAGTGTATAAGGATTAAGATATCTCTCTAAGCTTTGTATGGATATACAGTAAGTTCAGCTTAGAAGAAGTGTATGAAGACTAAGATAGTCTCTTTGAAAGCTTTGAAAGCACTTTGACTTGTAGGATAGTTGGATATTCTTGTCAAGGTTGAGGTTAAGGTGCTTCAAATGGTCTTCACACTTCTTGTATTTATAGACAAAATGGAGGATTTGCCCGTTGGAGAGGCAGCCCCAAATTGCTATAAATGTCTTCCTTGAGTTCTTCAAACTGGAAGACAGATTCTTGATAGTGACATGTCCTTATTTGGGTAATAAACGGCTGTTAAGACTTTGTCTTCATTCTGCAGCACTTTTCCCAATGTTTGACTTCTTGTTAAGACTTGGACATGGCTTCTGAAGGTTGATCCAATGATAGGACAACATTCCTTATCAAATGGACAACTCTCCTTATCACTATCAGCAGATTTGCTTATCAGTAAAGTTGGCTTGCTCTTCTTCAGATGACTTGGCTCTTTCCCTTTGCTTCACTTCAAGGTGATCTTAGCATGTTGTATTGAGGTTCTTTAGGGTATGATTGTCTCTAACTCTTCAGCATGGTTGACCTTCAAATATTAGAACCTTTGTTCTGGTTCAAACTTGCTGAGACAACTCTTTTGGGACAACTCTCCTGATCAGAACATTTGAGTAACCTTGTCCTTTTAAGCTTTACAACCTTGTTTTTGCATGGATACAATCTCTCTGGACAACTCTCCTGATCAAGGCATTTGGTTTTCAATAGAGTATGCTTGTCCTTAGTGTTTGTTCCAGATTTTGAGCCTTGAGGGAACTTGATCTTGATAATCTTCAAAGCATAGGTTCCCCCTCACAATGTGCATCTAATCATCTAAGAGCTGCCTAACATATCAGCTTCTCATCTAGCCTTATACTATGTGTTCTAGCATTTTTAGAACACAATCATCTTGACTTAGGCATGTCTCAGGGGGTTTTGGTATTTAATCAAAACTTATGTCATTTTATTCCCAACAATTTCCCCCTTTTTGATGATGCCAAAACCTATACATTTTATGCAAAAGTGACTTGACTACACCTATTACATTTATCTTCAGAAGTCATGACTGAGGTCAATTTCCCTGAAAGAAAATATGTTAGTGTATTCACCATTCATGTTGCAAATAGGTTTCAAGAATAGGCATAGAGAGATTTGTTTTTCAGATCCAAAATATGTTCAACTATCATTCAGTTGAAAATCATTACAGCATGTTGATAGTTTGAACAAAAACATATCAGAGCATGAGATATTACAATTAAGCACATATTTATTACGAAAGTATGATATACTCTTAAGTCATTCAGCATTTAGGCATTAGAGCACATCATATCAGCAGCTTGAGCATCTTCAGAGTAGTTGACCAAAACACAAATTAGTAACCAACTTAAGTATTTATCCATTTCAGCATATAAAAGTCAGGAAGACTTAGCCATTTCAGAGATCATCTTCTTTGGGTAGCACCATCCCATATTGTGCCCACACTCTCTTCTTGAGTTCCATGGCTTCCTGGTTGGTTCCTTTGGGTCCAAGAGTCATCTTGTTCAGCTTAAGAATCTCTGTGAACTCCCTTAGGATCCTTGCTTGGTCAATCCATCCATCAAGCTTTGGAGGCATGTAGATGATAGGCTTGGGAGCATTGAGTTCAATTCTTGCAATGTCAGCAGCTGCAAGTAATTGTTGATATAATTCTCTGTAGTATTCTATCATGAACTCAGCAAAGGAAGAGTTGGCATCTCTTCCATTCTATCTGTCAATGACATAGTAGTCATAGATAAACTCCCTTTTGGCCTCTTCCCATGTATCATTCAGCTGAATTGACACCCATTTATCCAAGTGTGGATATTTGGTGTCCATTGGGACTAGAAGCTGAGGCTTCATCTTGCTGTAAGTTGCTCTCCTTCTTCTTGGTTTCTGAAAGTTTGCTCTTCTCTTATCTCTTGCTCTTTGTGCTTCATCCATCAAATCCATTTTCTCCTGGGCCCTCATCATGGCCAGTTTCTGTTGTGTTTCAGGGTCTTTGCCATACCCTTCATGAAACAATTTTGATGGATCATGAGCTAGGACAGTTGTCTTCTTCTTAGGTTCAGGTCCAAATCCTTCAGCAAATAGCTCTTCAATATCTTCAGTGGACTTGGCACCTTCAGCAATATTGACTATTTCAGAAGACTTTTCCTTTTCAGCAGTTTTGGGCTTTTCAGCAGCTTTGGCTTTCTTTGATGTAGGCTCATCATCATCAATTCTGAATTCAGGTGGAAGATCAAGGCTGTTGGGAAAGTCAGTAAATGTCTCAGCTTGTCTTTTCTTTCCTTTTGCCCTCTTGATCTTTCCTCTAGTTTGGACACCTTCAGCATCTTTGTCCAAACCAGACACCTCACCACCTAGTCTCTGCTGTAGCCTCATCCTTTCTTCTTGTGCTGATGACATTGAATTTTTCAATGCAAGTGCTAGTTGTTCTTCTTCATCCAGTTCTTCTAAGTTCAGCACTGCAGGCTCTTTTCCTTTTCCTTCAGCAGCTTTGTCTTTTCCTTTGACTGGGCTTCCAATCACCAAGGCACCTTTTGCTCTAGCTCTTTCCCTTTCCCCCTTTTTGGCAGCATCAAAGCACTGGGGCTTTAGCTCACTCATTGTTGTGGCCATGAGGGATTGGGCCTGGTTTAGAGATTTCATTTCCTCCAACAAATATACATTTTCATCATGTATATTTTGCATCCTATCACTGCTCAAGCTAAGAAAAGCTATAACAGGCTTCATCTTTTGTTGAACAACCTCCTCCAAGGTTGCTTTCAGGGATGCATCCAGTTGGGCTTTAAGGAGCTCAGTGAGATTGGCCATTGCACCTTCAGCAATGTTGGCCAATACCTCTTGGGAAAATTTTTCAGAGGCTGCTTTCACCATTGCTAGCCTTTGCTCTTCAGCTCTTTTATTTTGCAATGCAGTTTTCTTTCCAAGAGCTTGCTTGACAGTTAGCCTGAGAGCCTTGACATTGGCATTATGATTGTCTCTCAGCAACTTTTGCTCCTTCTTGACCTCTTCTGAAATGGATTCCATGGTGAATTTGGCTTTTTGTACTTCAGTGGAAATGGTTTGGAGGCCAGTTTCCACACCACTAATCCTTGCTTCCAGAGTGGGTAGCACAACATCCTCAGAGCCTGTAAGCCTCATTTCTACAGATGCTAGAGTTCTTCCTTGCTCATTCAATGCTCCTGAAGTTTCAGCATGAGCAGATTGGACCTGATGAGCCAAGGAGTCCAATTTCTATGATTGCATTCCAAGCAGAGCTGAGCATAGTTAATGTCCGAAAAGCATTTATTTCATGGGTATCTACTTGGATGGGGGCATCTGTTAAGAACTCATCTGCAAAAATTTGGTCAAGAGATATACCTGCAATATTAGACAGATCAAACAAGTTAGGAAATAAACACTCATCACCCTCAATTTCTTTTGTATAAGACTCTGATACATCAACAGTCTTCTTCTCATTTTCAACTTGTTCTTTTCTCCCTTCATAGATAATGTTCTCACTCAAGGAATCAGACCTCCTTTCATCAAGGGATTCTTGAAGTTCAGATTTGACTTCATGAATAACCTGTCCTTCCTCACTTATTCCACCCTCATATGGTGGTACACTCACAATCTTAGTTATGATTACCTCTCTTTCATCCATAACTCCCTCTGATTTTTCAATTCTACTTTCCTTTTCAACCCCTTCTCCTAAACCTGCAACATCTTCACCTTCAACAAGGTTCAAAGATGGCAGTTGTGAGGAGATCACAGTGCTTATTTCAGCAGCCACTGAGTCATCCTGAATGATTAAGGGCTGATCAGTGTCCAACTCATCTGACACTGAATAGGCCTTAATCAAACTAGCCTCTATCATAGGAACCTCAACATCTTTAGGTTGTGCCTTGGGTTCAGAAGAACCTTCATTGGCAGATGTGTCTTTGGTTGTGTTACCACCCTTGGTCAACACCTCTGATGATACAGAGCCTTTCCTATGGTAGGTTCTAGGAGGGTTTGAAAGTCTATCTACTACAGAAGACTTGGGTTGAGAAGGTTCAGGGAGGTTGGCTTGAGGGGTTTCAGGAGGGTTGGGATTTGAATGGTTTGAAGGATCATCAGGGGAATCATCATCATTTGAGCTACTGTCAGGGTGTCTGATGCCCTTAACTTTTCTCTCTTTCTCCTCAATGATCTTCTCAGCTACCAACTTTGCAAAAACTTCCTCATCAGTGAGGAATCTTGTTTTCATCACACCAGCAAATTGTAGCAATCTGCTCTCCTCCACTTGCCACCAGTTTACACCCTTATCTTGGATGACTTATGATATTTCCATCAAGGTTTTGTCTTTTACATCCACAAACATCCTTAAATCATGAAATATCTTCTGAGTTCTTGGAAATTCAGCAAGTTGTGGATACAAGCTGTCCACAGTGGCCTTAGCTCCACCTCTGAGCATACTTTCATAAGTATACTCCTCCTCATTCTCAGTTGATGGAGAACTTTGGGCTATAGGGGAGTGGGCTGTGGTTTCATTAATTGCAGCTTCAGGCAAGTTAAGTTCATGAGGGTTGGCTTCAGAAAGATTAGGTTCAAATGAAGGTACTTCAGTTGCTTTAGAGAGCAATGAATCTGAAGGGGCTTTGCTCAGGGGAGTTGGCTCATTGAGTGCATGTTCTAAAAGCTTTGAGTAATTGAGCATGGATGAGTCAAGGGGAGACAGAAGCCTTGTCTCATCTACTGCTAAATCTGCAAGCACATCAATGCCACTTCTTTGCACACTTCCTTCTAGAGAATATCTCTTAGTGAGATCTACAGGGGTGATGGGTTGGTTGGAAGGGGTAACATGGGTTTCAGGGGAGTTGGGCTCAGGATTCTGAATTTCAGGGATGTTGGCCTCTATAGGTTGACCTTCAGGGACTTTGGATTCTGGAGTTCCAGAACCAGATGAGCTAGTCCTTGACTTGGATTTGGTCCTGCTTTCAGCTCTGCTCTCTCTTAGAGCCAATTGAAGAGACCTTTCTTCCTGCAACTCCAACACTTTCTCAGTAGGCTTGGCCCTTCTCTTGCTAGCCCTACTGCTCCCACTGCCTTCACCATCCTTCTCAGGGACAACTTCCCTGATTCTCTTATCACCTTTCTTCTTTTGCCTTGTCTCATTGTATTTCAGCCTCAACTCTTCTGAGTGGTCAGAAGGCACACTTACTCCCTCTTCTGCCACTTCATCAACTTCAGCTGATGCTCCTGAGGCTTCTCTTGAAGATAATTGAGACATTTTCCTTGTTTTGACAGCCCTGGCCTTAGTTCTCTTCTTCATCTTAGGCTTTTCTTCAACCTGTTCTTCAGCAGGCTTGGCCATAAGCATCCTCCTTTGCTCAGTTTTCTTGCTGAGCTTTCTGAACATAATCTTTTGGTCTGGGAGGGGTTTGGCAAAGGTCTGCATTTGAGAATAATGGGAGAATCTTTCAATTAACAAGCTTGCCCTGGTGCAATACTTGAGTTTCCCTTCTAGCACAACCTTGTTGTGAGATTTTACTTTGAATTTAGCCTTTTCCTTCATCACCTCAGACATGATGAAGGTCCTCCAATCAAACTTGATGCCCTTGTCACTAGCATCAATCACTGCAGCCATAATTCTGATTCTTGGATGGCTGACTTGCTCCAAGCTTCCAGTATTGCTCAAGAGACTCTTAGCAACTACCTCAAAGAGGTTGAGAAATTCTGGCTTGAGAGTCTTCTTGTTTTGTGTCGAAGAGAGAGGACCTGGTACTAATAGCCATTCTTGAGCTATTTCATCTTCATGTCCAGTACCATAGACTTCTGGATTCCTTCCCTCAAAAGGCAATCCAAAAGCTCCTTCAAGATCTTCTGAAGAGAATTTCACTTTATGAAATCTCTCTTCCTCCTCTCCTTCAGCCACATATGACAATCTGGTGGAAACTTCACCATCTTCAGGCTTACCTCTCCACTTGAAAAAAGCAAAGAACTCAGCCATGTAGCTTTCCAAGCATGAACTTGGTCTTTCCTCCATAAACTTTTGTAATCCAGCTCTCCTCAACCATCTCATGGTTGGTTTAATCTCAGGATCTTCACTTTCAAAGGATACTATTGGCTCAAAGTGAAGATTGTTTTTGTTGCTTAAATATCCAAAATCAAGGTCTAGAGCCTTGTTGGGGAAATCAATGATCATCTCAGGTCTAACTTTGGGAGCCATTGAAGGTTACAGAGAAAAATTTGAGAGGGATTTAGAGAGTTTGAAGAAAATTTGAGCTAGGGTTTCGAATACTTGGGGAAGAAGTGTTTGTGGGGGTCTTAAGACTTGTGAATATTCTAAAAAGAATGTTTGTCAATGAGTTGGTGAAGTCTTGGTGTAATTCAAAGGTGAAAAAAAGTGGAAATCAAAATGGACGGCTAGGATTGTCTTCAGAAGAGTTGTCCAATTTTGATCCAATGGTCAATAACCAATATAACAGTGAAAAACTGTTTTATTCAAAACGTGGGTGGAGTTTTAATGTTTGTTTAAGGCTGGGGGTTTTTTGAGATAGATCATGTCCCAAAAAGTTTAATGCAAACAAGAGTTAAATCTTCGCATTTAATGCATGGAAAGTGACCTTTTGGGTGGGAGACAAATTAAATCCCTAAAAAGGTGAAATCTGAATTTTCAATGGGACAGATTTTGAAATAGACAATGATCACCAAAAATAGGTGCTTATCAGACCAAGATTTGGTTTGATAGCTAGGACAACTTATCTGACCCCACTAGGACAAGTGTCCTGAAAGGATGTGGACAACTGTCCTGAGATTCAATGGACAAGTGTCCTGAATTACTTAGGTCATCTTTCTGAATTTCAGCAGACTTGCCAATTCTGCTGATCTTTGAAATTTGCTCCCCCTTAATGAATGAACTCCTTTGGACTCATTCGTCCAACTTCCCTGGATCAAGAAGACCCAACTCTGCTGATAGTTCCAGAAATCTTGCTTCTGCAAGTGGCTTTGTCAATATATCAGCTTTTTGATGATCTGTGTGGATCTTTACCAACTTGATATCCTTCTTCTCCACATGATCTCTAATGAAGTGATGTTTGATGTCCACATGTTTGCATCTTGTGTGCAATACAGGATTCTGTGATATGGCAATAGCACTGTTATTGTCACAGAATATTGGCACTTCAGTAGAGTTGACTTTGTAGTCTTTGAGTTGTTGTCTTAGCCAAAGGATTTGAGCACAACAACTTCCAGCAGCAACATATTCAGCCTCAGTGGTGGAAGTAGCCACTGTGTTTTGCTTCTTGGAAAACCAAGATATGAGTTTGTTGCCCAGGAATTGACAGGTCCCTGAAGTGGATTTTATGTCAATTCCGCATCCTCCATAGTCAGCATCTGAGTAGCCAGTTAGCTCAATGTTGTCATCAGCAGGGTACCAAAGGCCTAGATTTTCAGTTCCTTTGAGATACCTCAAGATCCTCTTTGCAGCCTCAAGGTGGCTTTTCTTAGGATTTGCTTGAAACCTTGCACAAACAACTACTGCAAAGGTGATGTCAGGTCTGCTGGCAGTGAGATAGAGGAGTGAGCCAATTATTCCTCTATACTCAGTGGGGTTGGTTGGAACACCACTCTCATCAGGATCCATCTTCCAATTTGTGTTCATTGGGATCCTTACTGGCTTGCTTGATGTACACCCAAACTTCTTGATCATTTATCTGGTGTACTTGGCTTGGTTGATGAAGATCCCTTCTTTAGATTGCTTGACTTGTAGACCCAAAAAGAAGTTCATCAACCCCATCATGGACATCTCAAACTTGCTTTGCATGAGCTTGGAGAACTTCTCACACAGCTTCTCATTAGGGGATCCAAAAATTATGTCATCTACATAAATTTGGACAAGCAAGATGTCCTCTCCTTCAGAGATTCTGAAGAGTGTTCTGTCCACAGTTCCCTTGGTGAATCCATGATCCAAGAGGAATTGTGACAGTGTATCATACCAAGCCCTAGGGGCTTGCTTGAGTCCATATAGAGCCTTCTTCAGTCTGTATACTTGGTTTCCAACTTCAAAATCTGGTGGTTGCTCCACATAGACTTCTTCTTTCAAGACTCCATTCAGAAAGGCACTCTTGACATCCATTTGGTACACTTTGAACCTCTTGTGGGCTGCATAGGCTAGGAAGAGCCTTATTGCTTCTAGCCTTGCCACAGGTGCAAAGGTCTCATCATAGTCAATGCCTTCATGCTGGCAGTAACCTTTTGCCACTAGTCTTGCTTTGTTTCTGACAATCACATCATTTTCATTCTTTTTGTTCTTGAACACCCACTTGGTTCCAATAACATCTTGATGTGAAGGTCTATCAACCAGCTCCCATACTTCATTTCTGGTGAATTGGTTGAGTTCTTCCTGCATTGCTGTGATCCAATTTGCATCCTGAAGTGCTTCATCAATGTCTTTTGGTTCCTGTTCTGACAAGAAACAACAGAACATAGCACTTTCACCATGAAACCTTCTGGTTTTGACTCTTATACTTGGGTCACCAAGTATCAGATCAGTAGGATGGTCATACAACCAAGTCCTTCTTTTTCTGATCCCTTCAGTAGAGTTGTCCTCTACTAAGGTTGAGTCACCAGTGTTATAGAATTCAGGATAATTGATTGCAGGATCTAATTCAGGATCATAATCAGGGGTGTTGTCCTCAATGTCAGGAACATTGGTATTTTCAACATTTTGAGTTCCCCCTTGATTATTTGACCCATTAACTACCTCAGCAGGAACTGCTTCTTCATTGGTAGTTGTTACCTGGATGTGAACTAGGATTGGCTCATTCAGTTCACCATTTCCATCAGTGGGGTTTGTCTCAGGAAGGTTGCCTTCAGGATTGTTGTCCAATGTGAATTTTTCAGGTAGGTTGGCTTGGACAACATCTATGAATTCAGTGTCTTTGTCTTTTAGGCTCAATCTGGTTGTCCTCTGTGTGATTTCTTCAGGTTCCAAATTATCATTCCTGATCTCAAAGGTAGATTCATCAAACACAACATGAGGTGTTTCTTCCACTATAAGGGTTTTCTTGTTGTAGACTCTAAAAGCTTTACTGATTTGAGAGTATCCAAGAAATACTCCCTCATCAGCTTTGCTGTCAAAGGCTTTCAACTGTTCTTTCCCATTATTGTGTATGAAACACTTACAACCAAAGATGTGAAAGTATGACACTTTAGGCATTCTTCCTTTCCAGAGTTCATAAGGGGTTTTGCCTTGCCCCTTAGTGATCAAACATCTATTTTGAGTATGGCATGCAGTGTTTATAGCTTCAGCCCAAAACCTCTTAGGTAAGTTTGAATCAGCAATTAGGGTTCTAGCAGCTTCTTTTAAGGTTCTATTCCTTCTTTCTGCAACTCCATTTTGCTGAGGAGTTCTAGCTGTTGAGGTTTCATGAGCTATTCCATTAGATGTGCAATACTCATTGATGTATGAATTTATGAACTCAGTACGTACCTTTATCAGATCTTATCTTGATAATGCTAAGGCTTTTCTCATTTGACAGTCTCTTAAGAAGTTCAGGCAGTTTGACTTGTGTTTCCTTCTTATTAAGGAGAAATACTACCCATGTGAACCTAGAGAAGTCATCTACTACAACCAATGTGTATTTTCTACCTTTTATGCTTGAAGGGGTGATTGGTCCAAACAGATCCATGTGAAGAAGTTCTAGTACCCTTTCAGTAGAAATGACTGGTTTACCTTTGAATGAGGCTTTAATCTGTTTTCCTTCTTGACATGGCTTACACACATGTTCTTTAATGAAAACCTCATTAGGAAATCCTTTAACTAATGCATTTCTAGCAAGTTTGTTCATTGATTTGAAGTTCAGGTGGTTTAGCCTCTTGTGCCATAACCAACTTTGTTCACTAGTACTCTTAGCAATGAAACATGCAGCATCAGTAGACTTGTCCCAGTCTGCAAAATACGCATTTCCTTTCCTAGTCCCAGTCAATAGAATTTGTTGAGTTTTATCCTTGATTAAACATTTTCCACTTGAGAACTCAACATTGAAATCTTTATCACATAATTGACTGATACTTAGGAGATTATATTTGAGACCAGCTACATAAGATACATTGGTTACTTTGATGTTACCAATCATCAAAGTACCATAACCTTTTGTTGTTGCTTGTGAGCTGTCTCCAAAAGCGACATTTGGGCCTTCTTTTTCAATAAAATCAGTGAGGAGTTCCTTGTTTCCAGTCATGTGCCTTGAGCATCCACTGTCAAGGTACCATGCTGTCTTTTTGCTCATCCTCCTCTTCTTGTGGCCCATTGGTACCTGCAATTAGATAGGTTTAGGTACCCTTTGAGTTTTGGGTCCTGAGAGGTTAGCTGTACCTTTTGGAACCCAAACTTGCCTAATTACCCTGATTGATTCAAGGTGGCTAAGTTGTTTTCCTTGTGCATCAACATACACTGTCTTTCCCTTAAATGCCTTGGGGAAAGTATGTGTGAATGTGTTAACTCTGTAAGTTTCAGGGGAGTTGTCAATTCTCCTGAACTTATGAGTTCTTTGTGCAACTTGTTGAAATCTATGAGGAAAGGCATTTTTATGACCATTACCCTTTGGCATGAAGGGTTTTGGTTGTCTCATTTTATTCTGCCTTTGAGGATAGTTGTCCGTAGGTCTATTCAGCTGAAGCTTTCTCAGATGAGTTGGCCTAGGCTGATTATACCTTGGATAACTCCTCTGAACATTGTTCAGTAGAGTTGCCCTTCCATTGGGTCTACTCTGCTGACCAACATTCCTCTTGTGTTCAGGGGCCTTGACCTTTTCCAAAGGTTTGGGCCTAGTCTCCTGAAGCACTTGAGTAGGCATTTCAGTTAATTTTCCCTTTCCTTTGTTCAGTGGCTGAATTATTTCGTTTTCAGGTTGTTGTGCCACTGATTTAACAAAGATTTTCTTAGTGTTACTTGTAGAAGAAACACTAAGACAAGGTGAAGATTCAAATGGATCAAAACCTAATCCACTTCTTTGAGCCATAGGTCTTTGATAACTCTGAATTTCCTCTATTGCCCTAGAGGATTTGTTCAAAGCAGACATCTTTAATTTCAGGCTCTCTTCACTTGATTTAAGAATATCATATTCATGTGAGAGGTTTTCAAACTTGGCATTCAGAATTTTCAGTTCAAAATCTTTTCTCTTCTGAGAGAGTAGTTGATCATCTATCTCCTTTTGTTGGTCAACTATCCTGAGATTTGCTTCCTTAAGCTCTCTCAAGACTTGTTGATACAACTCAGTAGACTTGACATCAACACCTACCTCAGAGTTTTTGGCAAGTTCAATAGCCAATCTTTCATTCTCTCTCACATAATTATCATGAAATTCTTGTAATCTAGTGAAATCTTCCATCAACTTCCCAAAGGAAAGTTTCAAGTTGACTTCACTAATGTTCTGTGATAAGAATGATGGTGAGCTAGAAGTGGAGGATACCTCATCATCCTCAAGAGCCATGTTGCACACATCATCATCATCATCACTGTTTGAGAACAGTCCATCAGAAGAGTTGAAGCTTTCAGCACTATCAGATCCTTCACCAGCCATCATGGCTTTTCTATTGGTGAACTTTCTGTCTCTTTTAGCTTGCCTCTCTCTTCTTTCTTTAGAGCTCAATTCAGGGCAGTCATACTGAAAGTGCCCTTTCTTCTTGCAATTGTAGCATAGGTCTTCATCATCATCCTTCTTGGATTCATCTCTTCCTTTAGATGATGAAGGGTCAGCTCTACTGGACCTTCTCCTATCAGAGTACTTGTCCTCTGATCTTTTCTCTTCAGGCTTTTTGTCCTTGACCTGATCTTCAGGGGAATTGTACCTTCTCCTGAATTTGTTGTCTTGGTAGAATTTCTTGTATCTACCAAACCTTGTATTGAGCTTGTCAAATCTTCTAGCCAACAAGGCTAGTTCTTCCTTCATTTCAGTCTTTGAGACTGACTTTGACGATTTGGGAGTGGGTTGCATTTCAGGTTCAGCAACTTTGGCCTTGAATGCCACTCCCTTAGTAGGATTTGAAGGTTCCTCAACAGGCTTTCTTCTATTGAGGTCAAACTCATAGGCTTTGAGTTCTGAGAAAATTTGTTGCATGGGCATGGAGGAGAGATCCTTGGTATTCTGCATCATCACAGCATAGACATCCCACTTTTGAGTGAGACTTCTCAAAATCTTCAATCCAACTTCTCTCCTGGAGTACACCTTGCCCAATGAGTTGATTTCATTCATCACATCAGTGAATCTACCAGCAAATTTGTCAATGGACTCATCAGCTTCCATTGAGAATTGCTCAAATTTTTGCACAGCAACTTGGAGATTGTTCTCCTTGATCTTTTCTGTACCCTCACAAATCTCAGCAAGAGTATCCCAAATTTCTTTGGCTGTGGTGCAGTGGTAGACTCTACCCATGACTGCATCTGGAATTGTTTGGTAGAGGGTGTTCATGGCAAGATAATTCAGATTATCTTTCCTCTTTTCATCAGCAGTGAAGTCATCCTCATCTTTGGGAATCAGTTCCCTTACATCTGCTCTTTGCTCATCTGTTACCCTGGGGTTAGTTTGAGTAAACACAAAAGGTCCTCTTGTGATTACTCTTAACATGTCAGTGTGAAGAGATGCAAGATGAGCCCTCATTCTAATTTTCCAGAAATCATAATTGTCTATTGAAAACATGGGCAGTTTATGATGTGAAATGTGGTTGACTGGATTTGTGGCCATGTTGTCCAATCCTTGAACAGCAGGTGGAGGAACAACATTGTTGTTGGCCATATCTCAAGAATAACCAGTCAGTCAACAGATAAGAGATTTCAGATAGAGATCAGTTCAGTGACCACACAAATATGTGAGTTTTGAAAATCAATATGGATTTTCAGAAGCAGTGGTCTTTGAACCCCTGCTCTGATACCACTTGTTGGTCCTGAAAGGAGTATATAACAAGTGTATGGGGGGGGGGAATACACTTGTATGTAAATTCTTTTCAAACTTGAACAAACCAGAGATCAGCAATGTTGTCTTGGACAACTCTGCTGAAGAAGATTAACTCTTCTAAGATAATCAAACTACTAAGTACTATTGAGTACTTAGTTGAATAAGTATCTAGGGGAGTTATATGTGCGGAATAGTGGTTGGCCCTTTAAGTTTAGACTCCTTTAGTTTCTGAAATCACTTAGTCAATTCAATGCAATCCAGTTTAATTTCAGGGGACTTGTCCAATACAGTTTTTGCACAATCTTTGAATATGTATCTTTTGAAAGATCAGTTTTGTGTGCAATGTTGAGTGAATGTAAGTACTTGTAAATCAAATCAACACAAGAGGTTTATAATGGTTCAGAGACTCAAGCTCCTACATCCACTTTCCCTGATTTAACAAGATAATTCCTTCACTCTTGGAATTAACTTGTTTTATAGTGCCAAGGTGCACTTGATCAAGAACACCACTCCTTGGTGAATTGATCCCTAGGATGTCTAGAGTCCTAGTACCCTCTTCTCAACTCAGAACTGAACTGTTCTTCTCTCAACAGTCACCTCCTACCACTTCTACTACTACAACCTTCTCATATCACTTTATCACTTGAAAGAGGTAAGGGTTGAAGTAAGGTTCCAACTAATGAGATATCCTTTACAATGAAGATCAGTGTATAAGGATTAGGATATCTCTCTAAGATTTGTATGGATATACAGTAAGTTCAGCTTAGAAGAAGTGTATGAAGACTAAGATAGTCTCTTTGAAAGCTTTGAAAGCACTTTGACTTGTAGGATAGTTGGATATTCTTGTCAAGGTTGAGGTTAAGGTGCTTCAAATGGTCTTCACACTTCTTGTATTTATAAACAAAATGGAAGATTTGCCCGTTGGAGAGGCAGCCCCAAATTGCTATAAATGTCTTCCTTGAGTTCTTCAAACTGGAAGACAGATTCTTGATAGTGACATGTCCTTATTTGGGTAATAAACGGCTGTTAAGACTTTGTCTTCATTCTGCAGCACTTTTCCCAATGTTTGACTTCTTGTTAAGACTTGGACATGGCTTCTGAAGGTTGATCCAATGATAGGACAACATTCCTTATCAAATGGACAACTCTCCTTATCACTATCAGCAGATTTGCTTATCAGCAAAGTTGGCTTGCTCTTCTTCAGATGACTTGGCTCTTTCCCTTTGCTTCACTTCAAGGTGATCTTAGCATGTTGTATTGAGGTTCTTTAGGGTATGGTTGTCTCTAACTCTTCAGCATGGTTGACCTTCAAATATTAAAACCTTTGTTCTGGTTCAAACTTGCTGAGACAACTCTTCTGGGACAACTCTCCTGATCAGCATATTTGGTCTTTTAGCTTCAGAGCTTTTGTTTTCACACAGAGTTAACCTTTCTGGATAACTCTCCTGATCAGAACATTTGAGTAACCTTGTCCTTTTGAGCTTTACAACCTTTTTTTTGCATGGATACAATCTCTCTGGACAACTCTCCTGATCAAGGCATTTGGTTTTCAATAGAGTATGCTTGTCCTTAGTGTTTGTTCCAGATTTTGAGCCTTGAGGGAACTTGATCTTGATAATCTTCAAAGCATAGGTTCCCCCTCACAATGTGCATCTAATCATCTAAGAGCTGCCTAACATATCAGCTTCTCATCTAGCCTTATACTATGTGTTCTAGCATTTTTAGAACACAATCATCTTGACTTAGGCATGTCTCAGGGGGTTTTGGTATTTAATCAAAACTTATGTCATTTTATTCCCAACACGCCGCACCAGTACCACTGCCCTGGTAGCTACGCTTTCTTTTTTGGTGTTATAGTTTGGGTCAACAATTCGATCTTTTCAAAGTTAGTAGACCGATCCGATAACCCATTTTTCAATTTTATTTTTTTAGATCCTAGTTTGTCGTTAAACTCCTTATTTTAGTTTATTTTAGCTCTTTCGTGGTTCTGTTTATTTTATGTCTTCATTTACTTTTTCATTGGTGAAACTTTCCATACTTGGTGTGGTTTCCTCCCTCCATTAATTTGTTTTCATTGGTTTTTACTCGTGCCAATTTTGTTGCATCATTTTCTTCTCCAAGTACAAGACAATAAACTGTAAGATGTATATAATAAAAAGAAAAAGAGAAAGTAGAACCATAAGCCCACAGACCAAGTTAGAGGCCAGAGTGTCGTTATAAAACCTTACCTAGCAAAACTCTCCATAGGGAAAAAACTCGAGGTCAAGGTAAAAGGTACATGCACTCTTCTAAACATTAATATCTAAATTAAACAATAAATTGATGATAAATCATGTTGTAAGAAAACTACAAATGTTCCATGATAACACCATCATTTGGTGTCACTTGGTGTTTCGAGCAGACACAGGCCAACGAGACAGGGTTCTTGTGTGATTTGGTTCCCGCCTGATCCGGGTTGGTACAAAGTTAACACAGACGACAATGCTTCTTCTTCCCAGGGTAGTCTGTATGCGAGGGCGGTCTTCAGGACCTTTAAAGGGTTCTTCGTGGCTACGGTTGTTACTAGGGTGGGTTGGGGCCTCCCTCTTAAGGATGAGTTGGCTGCTGTACTTATGGTCATCAAGTATGCACATGATCATGGTTGACACTTCCTTTGGATTGAGTCGGATTCGTTACTCACGATTGACACTTTTACGAGCTTCAATCCTTCCATTCCTTGGCGTCTGCAAGGTCGATCTTTGGAGCCAAATCCACCCTCTTATACATGACATGCACATCCGATACTCGCACGTCTTAAGAGAGGCCAATCAGGCGACTAATGTTGTGGCCTAGACTGGCCTTGACTACCCCCCGAATTTTTACTCTCATTTCTGCACAATGATTTGTATTATGTTTTCTATAGATATTGATCTTTAGAGGAGTGTACCTTTTTTCCTTGACTTGGGTTTTGTCCCTAAGAAGGGTTTTCCCAAGCAAGGTTTTAATGGCACTCCGGCCTCTGGCTCGACACGTGAGCTTATGATCCTAGTTTTTCTTTTCTTTTATATGACCCTTTCATTGTCCATCATTCTGTGTCATCCGACATATCCAACCAATGTTTGTGAAGGACCACCTTCATGAACTCTGAAGGGCCAGAACCGACTGAACTAGAATTGTTTGAACCAACGACAAAGAGTTTGTTGACTGTTTCTCTAAGAGATCCATAATACTGTTTACACCTTCTCCTGATGGGAGATCAAAAGGGAAAATAATGATCAATGATGTGATCCGGTGTATACTCGGTCAATACCCCAAAAGTGTTCCCCAATGGAACAAATGTGGCAATAACTGGTGTTGACTTGGGGTCATCAATATCGTCCTCATCTATATCCCCCAAACCAGAGTCCTGCCTTCCTACGAGTTAAGGTGGGGTGAAGAAGAGGCCACAACAATGGCTGATTTGGGGTCCTCATCTATATCCCCCACACCTAAGGTTCTGTCTGCTCTAACGGCGGCGTCGAGCCCAAGGGCATTTCCATCGTCCGGTGCCTGTAGCCTGAGCTGCCCGATCTTGAGTCTCGAGGACCTGACGACCCTCGTGTCTAACCTGGTTCTGACGACCCTGTCCACCCAGGCCTTGACGATCCTAGTTCATCTATATTTAAAATTGAAATTTTATTTTTGTAATTTTATGCTTAAGTCATATATATTTTTTGGTATTTATAAATATATTAAGAAAATTTAGTTACAAAATTTAATTTTTTAGAGCAATTTTAAATTGTTTAAATGAAAAATTACTCCTATAAAATTACATAAAAAAATAATTTCTAAATTATTTTATATTTAAAAGTAATTTATGAATTATATAATTATTTTAAAAATAACTTAACAATTTTTAATTAATTTCTGAAATTTTATATAATTTTTTACTAATTTAATGAATTATTAATATAAATAGTGTCACATAAAAATAAAAACATAGGAGTATATTCAACAATGACACATGTATAAAAAAGAATCAAACAACATGCCATATAAGTTGTGACCTTTTTGGTGACCTGCTACGGCAGGTCAATGGATTAAAATCAAAACTTTTGTAAAGAAAAATGACCAAAATCATAATATCGATATGTCTGGACCAAATTTAAAAATAGGTAGAGTTAATGCACTAAAAAAAATTTGTATCCGACAGGGGCAAAAATTAACCTTATCCCTATATTAAATTGCAATTATATATTGATCTCGCAGTAAATAGAAGTGTGTTAGAATTTACAGCAATTCATTTATAAAACCGTATTAGAAAAATTAATAGGATTGAGAACACCAATTTGCTTTTGATTGAAGTTCATTGATGAGCATCAACCATGATTGATAGTTTAGTATGTAGTGAGTTAACTATGCAATAAAAAAATGGGCGGGGCTGACCCATTCCGAGCGTCGGGCCACTAATTCCAGACCCGTTCTGGGAGGGGCGGTGGGCTAGGTCGACTGGGTATTCAACTACCCGGCCCAATCTACTTCATTGTCATTAATACCTAAAGAAGTTCTAGTAAGAGAGTAACTGAAAGAATTATGTCTCATCTAAAAGTCTAAACTTGTAGAGAAGTGGAGAATTAATTCTTGTATATTACTCCATCCGTCCTACAAAGATAGCTACATATTCTTTTTTTGGATGTCCCAAATTATAGCTACATTTCCACTTTTATTTTAGTATTAAATGCTTTGTTGTCAATTTTACCCCTAATTAATAAGAGTAATTAAAGCTTAGTAGATTTTGGAGTATGTGATTTGAAGGGCAAAATTGGCACATTAGCTAAATTTGACTACATTTATTGATTTTTCTTAATTTGTGTGTAAAGTCAAATGTAGTTATATCTTTATGGGACGGAGGGAGTAATTCCTAATAGTAAGACTCTTATTAAAATCAACCAGCTTCATTGTCATTACATTATGTAAATTATTGAATCGTTTATTTGCAAGGGCGGAGCCAAAAATAAAATTTGGGGTGGACTAGTTTATTCCAGTACAAAAGAATAATGTAAAAAAATTGTTAATATAAGTAGCGTCATAAAAATTTTATTCGTTAGAATTCATTCATAATAGAATTAGGATCAATGTTTTCAAACAATTATATTTTAATCTATACAATTATAGAATCTGGTAGATTATTCCATTTTGTTTCGAAGAAAACTATGTAATTCATAGTTGAAAATGCTCATCCCATCGTTGCACTGGTAACATTAAGTATTTATGAAAATAAGGTAAATTAATCTTATAATCAGAGTATATGTTTGCGTCTTGTTTGTCTCAACTAACTTTTTGAGATAATTCAGAATAGTTGACAAGTTTTGTAAACTTTCTTAAGAATGCATATCAAATTAGTAAAGTTGTAGTTATATTTTTAAAAAAAAAAATCGTTTATTGAGTAGTAAAATAACCGGGATAAAAATAGAATATTTCCTAGTATTTTTTCAAAAAATAATATACTTCCTTCGTCCATTAAAAGTATGTTTACTTTCCTTATTTGTTAGTAGATCAAAAGTATGCTTATTTTTTTTTTTATGAAAATAATTAATTTATTTTTATCAACAATATTTTTATTTTATCTATATTTTTTTAAAAATCGGTGTCAAAAGTACAAGCATATATTGATAAATCAAAATAATATGAGAAACATCAAAACTTAACATCAATTAGTGAGTGTTTTTAGTACAAATTAATACTACTTGATATTAGATAGGGGCTGTCAAAAAAATATAAAAAAAATAGGGAGTATATATAGGAGTACATTAATTGGGATGATACCGAATAAAAAAAATATACATTTGGGATGATATAGTGGAACTCAGCCCAATTGTAATCAGAATTTTGATTCGGCCCATACACAATAATTATATTATAAACACGTCTTTAGTAATGAATCAGAATTAAACTAATTGGGATTTTTTCTTTAAAATGTTTTAAAGGAAATATATATATATATATAATAATAAAAAAAAAAAAAGTTGGGTGGGCTACAGCCCACCTTAGCCCTCACTAAGATCCCGCCCTTGTTTATTTGTAGAATGAAAGATGAGAGAATATTGATCAATCAGGCCGTGAGCTTTGAAACCAAATCATGAATGTTGTTGGCAGAAGTTCCACCTTGTTGCACTGCCTCATTCGCCAAATCCTTCCACTTACAAGCGTTTGCTTTGAGCTCAACTCCTTTATCTCCATCAACAACATCTTTGATGCACCTTGCTATTTCTTGCCTACTAACGATCCCGTTTTCGCCTGCAGCTTTAACCCTAATCCCGAATCTCCACACATCCTCGACAAACTTAGAATTTGTGATCTGGTCTACCCACTGGGACATGGCTACTATAGGTACGCCATAGCTCAACGCCTCAAGCGTAGAATTCCATCCACAATGAGTCACGAAACATGCCAAGGCACGATGAGCCAAGACTTGAGGTTGATGGCACCATTCGACAATTAGTCCTTTTTCCGAAGTGAAACCTTGAGGGAGCTTATGCACTTCAGAAGATCTAACTACCCACAAGAAGTAGCAGTCGCTCATTATTAGGCCAAATGCGAGTTCCTCCATTTGCTCCTTACTAACAGAGGCTATGCTTCCAAGTGATGCATAAACGACAGACCCCGCTGCTCGCAAGTCTAGCCATTCTCTACAGACATGATCATGTTTCGGCTCGTAAATGTTGATTGTGTTGTCGTTATCGGTCGACTGCTGTAGCAAGAATGTAGGTCCGACAGTCTTGATTGGCCAGTGCTTTTCCATCCACCCCAATACCTGACCACAAGGAATACATATATGAGCAAGACCAGAGTCGTCATTACTAATTATTTAGATTTTGAAAATTGGATTTCAAAACAAACATCTTCGACCGATCGGTATTGGACCTATATTAGTAAATACACTCTCATTCTTATTTATTGTATAGGCCCATTAGTTTCCTATGGGCTCTCTTATAAAGCCCATTAGGGTTAGGTTAGACCTAACTCTCTCTTGTATAAATACCCATTGTAAATCTCCTTCACAATTAATCAAGAAATCATATTTCCAATATTGTTTATTTCTCTATATGGTATCATCGAGTCATTTGGCTCACGCCTGATCCAAACCATAGTCGCCGCCGCCGCTACAAACCCTAGCCGCCGCCGCCACTACCCTTTTTGCCGCCGCCGCCTTCGTTTCAGAAGCGCCGCCGCCGCCTTCGTCTCCGACGCGCCACCGTCGCCATCCGTCTTACGACGCCTCCCTCCTTGCTGCATCTATCTCCGCTGCTCCACTCGGCCCAATGGCCACTCCTCCTTCATCGCCGGCACCAATCACCTTCAAGGGACTCACAAATATGTCCCTGAAGCTCACCTCCACCAACTATGGTGCTTGGTCTTTCCAACTTCGGCTTCTCCTCACTGGACACAACCTCCTAGGCTATGTTTTGGGCACACATCCATGCCCCTCGTCCACATCCCCAGCCGCTGACGGCGACACCAACACCACCGTCACAGTTCCCAATCCTGCACACGACTTGTGGGTGTGTCAGGACAACCTCATTTTTTCGGCCATGGTCGGATCTATGTCCCCGGAACTAATACCCTTCGTTGCTTCGTCTAAAACCTCCTGCGAAGCCTGGAGAATGCTTGAGAGCATGTATGGGAAGCCCTCGCGAGGTCGCATACTTGCCCTCAAAACCAAGTTTCGCTCTCTGTCCAAAGGTGCTCGCCCGGTCTCCGACTTCCTCATGGAAGTTCGCTCTGTAGTCGACGAGCTTGCTCTCCTCGGCATTTCCTCTGATGCCGAGGACGTCACTCTCCAAGTCCTCACTGGCCTTGACGAATCTTACAATGACATTGCCAATGCCATCCAAGCTCGCGAACAGCCCATCACCTTTGCTGAGCTCTGCGACAAGCTCCTCAGCGCCGAGGTTCAAATTGCCTCGCGACCATCCTCAGCCGCACTGCCTGCTTCTGCACTTATTGCTGGTACACGTCATCCTCGCTCCTCGCGACCAGATACGAGGGTTAAAACTCTTGATACTCGCCCTCGCCACTCCTCGCCAAGACCCTATCTTGGCACATGCCAATACTGTCGGGCACCGGGCCACACTGCTCGCACCTGCCCTGAAATTCCTTCTTCACCCTCGCCTCCTGCCTCCTCTATGGGTCCTCGCCGCCCGCATGGGCAGTTCCCACCACCTTCCCGTCTGAATCGGACAGTTGCTCGCCCGGCCTACTCGGCCCACTCAGCCTCCTCGGCACATCCTGCCGAGCACTGGATCCTTGACTCTGGCGCTTCCCATCACATCACCAACGACCTCGCCAACCTCTCCCTTCACTCGCCCTTCGCTGGGTCTGACAATGTAGAAATTGGTGACGGTAAAGGTTTACGCATATCGCACACTGGCTCTATGCACTTTCCTCAACTTAAGTCACTCAGCTTTTCGAATGTCCTGGTCGTCCCACACATCTCGAAAAACTTGATTTCAGTTTCCAGTCTCTGTCGTGATAATAATGTTAACATTGTTTTTTATCGCTCTTCCTTTCAGGTACGGGATGGTCACTCGGGGAGCATTCTCCTCGTTGGGAGTCGTATCAATAATTTATACGTATGGCCGGCACAAATGTCCTTCACCTCTCCCCAAGCCTTCACCACTCAACACCTCACGACGACCACCTGGCATGCTCGCCTTGGCCACCCTTCAACAAAAATACTTGCTCACACTCTCTCTACACTTAGTCTATCCAGTGCACCTTCCAAACACTTCAACTGTAACTCATGCTCATGTATCAAGAGTCACAAACTACCATTTTATGATTCAAGCATTATATCTACTAAACCACTTGATGTTATCTTTTCTGATGTTTGGTCGTCGCCTATTCTATCTCCTGATAACCTAAAATACTATGTGTTATTCGTTGATCACTTTAGCAAATATGTATGGGTGTACCCCCTAAAAAGGAAGTCGGATGTTCTTTCCACATTTATCACATTCAAAGCCCTGGTTGAAAACAACTTCCAAAACACGATCAAAACCTTCTACTCTGACAATGGGGGAGAGTTCATTGCTCTTCGCCCCTTTCTTCAATCTCATGGCATCGCCCACCTTACCACCCCGCCTCACACCCCTGAACATAATGGCTTATCTGAACGTCGCCATCGCCACGTGGTCGACACAGCTCTTGCACTTCTTCACCATGCTTCCATGCCCCTTACCTATTGGCCCTATGCTGTCTGCTCGGCCGCCTACATCATAAATCGTCTTCCTAAAGTTAACCTCAACATGTTATCTTCTTATGAAAAGCTCACTTCTCGCCCACCCAATCTAGCCAAACTCCGCATATTTGGATGTCTCTGCTATCCCTTGCTTCGCCCTTACACAAATCACAAACTTGATCCCCGCTCCACTCCATGTATCTTTATTGGCTACTCGCCCACGTAAAGCGCCTACCTTTGCCTTGATCGCTCCTCAAACAGAATCTACACCTCGCGGCATGTTCAATTCGTTGAACATACATTCCCCTTTTCCACCCATCCATCTCCCTTGGCGACCTCCATCTCCTCGCCACCCACCTCCTCTGTTTCCAACTCCTCGCCCATTCTTCTAGCACCTACACTACCCACCTCTATCACACCTGTCCTCGCCCCTAACCCAGTACCGACCACGCCCCAGCCGACCACAACTACACCTGATCTCCACCATCCAATTCCAACCGCACCTCAGCTCGCCACACCCACACCTGACATCACTGTGCCGACCAATGCTCCCCCACGACCTTCTGTACCTCGCATGGTTACTCGGGCTCAGAATCACGTGTTCAAACCCAATCCGAGGTATGGACTTACTTCCACTGTTGCTTCTGACATTGAACCAAGCTGTGTCTCCCAGGCACTCAAGAACGAAAATTGGCGAGCAGCCATGTCAGCTGAATTTGATGCCCTCCTTCAGAATGGCACTTGGGACTTAGTTCCTCCCACTACATCTCAAAATGTGGTCGGCTCCAAGTGGGTGTTTCGTATTAAGCGAAAACCTGATGGCACCTTGGATAAATACAAGGCTCGTCTGGTCGCCAAAGGCTTTCATCAGCGACCAGGTGTTGACTTCACTGAAACATTCAGCCCCGTCGTCAAACCCGCCACTGTGCGAACAGTCCTCAGCATTGCGGTTACCAACGACTGGCCCCTTCGCCAATTCGACGTCAACAACGCTTTCCTCCATGGAAAGCTCTCAGACACAGTCTTCATGGCTCAACCTCCGGGCTTCAAAGACAAGACCTTTCCCACTTATGTCTGCCAACTTCGCAAATCCATCTATGGCCTGAAGCAGGCTCCTCGCACATGGTACTATGCTCTTCGCTCTTTTCTTGTAGATATTGGATTCATCCCCACTCACTCTGATGAATCTCTGTTCGTCTACAACACCAATGGGGTGGTCGCCTACTTCCTTGTTTATGTTGACGACCTCATTCTGACGGGCAACTCCTCGCCCATGCTCGCCAGGGTAGCTGCCGACCTCAGTGCCAAATTCTCAGTCAAGGACCTTGGCCCTCTATCCTATTTCTTGGGAGTGGAAGTTCTTCGCTCTAAAACTTCATGCCTGCTCTCCCAACGGAAATACGTCACTGATCTGCTCGCCCGATACAACATGATCGACTCCAAACCAGTCCAAACACCACTATCCACCTCTGCTCGCCTTACTCTATCCGATGGTTCCTCTCCCACTGACTCCACTCAGTATCGTCAAGTGCTCGGTAGCCTTCAGTATCTCCAGCTCACCAGACCTGACATCGCCTTTGCCGTCCATAAGCTATCTCAGTTCATGCATGCATGCACCCACCATCACTCACTGGAATGCTGTCAAGCGTCTACTCCGCTACCTCAATGGTACAAGGGATGTCGGAATCAACATTACACCATCCTCATCCTCCTCGCTCCACTGCTTCACGGATGCTGACTGGGCAGGTGACCATGATGATCGCACTTCCACAAGTGCTTATGTCGTCTTTTTGGGGGCCAATCCTATCTCATGGTCGTCCAAAAAGCAGAAGTCTGTTGCTCGCTCATCAACTGAGGCCGAATACCGAGCCATTGCCGCAGCGGCCTCTGAAGTGCAATGGCTAACATCCTTACTTCAAGAACTACACTTTCCCAATTCTCCGGTGCCAGTCATCTACTGTGACAACATTGGGGCCACTTACTTATGCTCAAACCCTGTGTTTCACTCACGAATGAAACACATTGCCATCGACTTCCACTTTGTTCGTGATCTAGTCAAAACTGCTCGGCTCCGCATCTCGCATGTCTCGACTGCCGACCAGCTTGCCGATGCCCTCACCAAACCTCTCTCCAGTGCTCGCCTTCAGCTCCTTATGACCAAGATTGGACTATCCTATGGTACTCCATCTTGAGGGGGCATATTGGACCTATATTAGTAAATACACTCTCATTCTTATTTATTGTATAGGCCCATCTTAGTTTCCTATGGGCTCTCTTATAAAGCCCATTAGGGTTAGGTTAGACCTAACTCTCTCTTGTATAAATACCCATTGTAAATCTCCTTCACAATTAATCAAGAAATCATATTTCCAATATTGTTTATTTCTCTATAATCGGGACCTAAACTTAATTAATTTTAGCACATTGATGTCCTTTTTCCTGTAAATTAACTCATCTTAAACCTGTATATATGTATTTGAATAAATCAAAACGAGATTATGTATATTAACATAATAATTTCCGGGAAGGGACATATATTTCTTGGTAAATTCAATACAAACATATATCTTTTTTTTTTATTGTACCAATTATGTCCCAAAATTGTTGGACTCGGAACGATGATTTTTGTCATGTCCTTGGCACATGGACGGTCGATTCCGGCAAAGTTTCTGACAAAAAAAGTCTTTATTTCGAAAATTCCGACAACTTTGAAACGAAATTGATAGATACTCCCTCTGTCCACCAAAAGTGTGCTCACTTTTTTTTATATGTGCTTTTAAAAAAATCATATTTTAATTATAAAGAATATATTTAATATAATGAGTAGAAAATATATTTGGTAGATACTCAATCTTGTTAGTAAAGTAGAAAAAATATTCAAAAGTTAACTATTTAAATAGAATAAGCACGTTTTTGTGGACCTCAAAAAAAGAAATGAACACACTTTTGGTGGACGGAGGGAGTATAAAGAATAATAGTGAGTAAGAAATGGGTTGGTCTGCTATGGACTCGAGTGCATGTTGTGCACCCTAGTTCATGTTGCACTTTTCAATTTACTGACTTACACTTTTGGTAAATGGTGTTGCACTTTTCAATTTAATTGAAAAGTGCAACACCATTTACCAAAAGTGTAAGTCAGTAAATTGAAAAGTGCAACATGAACTAGGGTGCACAACATGCACTCGAGTGCATACTAGACTTTACCGTAAGAAATTAATTATCTACTCATCATAATCCTCCTAAGTCATCTAGTGATCAAAATTTACTATATATAGACAGGAAATTAAAGTGTATATACATATATACCTCATTTTCAAGGTTGTGAAAGGTGTTGAAAAAGATCCAATCTGCTTTCTCAATATTCATTAACTGATGAGCCAGATGATCCACAACAACTTTCTCTGAATCCCCGAGGCCAGGAAAAGCAGGCAGATCGGTTGTTTCAAGTGCAGGCAACGACGGCAGTGATACGATGGCCTCTGCTTCGTACGGAAACCTTAACAAGGAGCCCTGTTTCAGATGATAGAAAACAGCCGAAACGGCAGCCGATTGAGTGAAAAAGGGAGCTCCCAGTAGCCCTCTGGCGTGAACAATATCCAGAATCCATGGCATTATGGAATCATAAATAATAAGTTTAGGTGCATGAGTTGCACAAGAATATTCATCATCCATAAATCTTGCAAAGTTGGCAGAAATGGCACTTTTGAGGCGTTGCAAGTAGGCCTGTACGGTTTCGGGCTCGTTGATATGTTCGGAGCCATCGGAGATGGTGCGAATGGCGATTGAGGTACAGCCTGAAATTGTAGCAGATTTGGAGATACTTGTGGTTATGATGAAGGTAACGAGAAGGCCCTTGGAGGCTAAATACTTTGCAAAGGCTAAAGATGGGTTTATGTGGCCTTGTGCAGGGTGTGGTATCACTACAACATCGCACTTTCTATCTTTCCCCTGCATTTCTCTAATTTCTTTGCATTTCTCTAATTTCTTGTGAGAAAGAAAGAGAAAGAGTAATAAGTTACCTTTCTATAAATTCGACTTTTAAATGAGACAAAATTCTTTTTTAAAGGGGCGTAATTGGAGTCAACAAGGACAAAAATATCCCGGGTGGGATGGGAATTACAAAGAAGAAGCAATGCATTCAGCTGTTTATATCTGTAGCATTCCATGTTATCAACGTTCGATGAATTATATACATATATAGACCATAATGTAACTTTTTTTAATTTAATTTAACCCATCCTCATTAATTAGTACCCTCAATGGTGGAACCAGAATCAAAATACAGAGCTGACCAAAGCTTGGAATAAGTACGATATAAAAATATAAAAGCCTTTTTTTTGTGTGTTTAAATAAGCCTAGGTTACTTTAGGACTTTTAATTTTATTGAAAGTTTAAAATGTTAAAAAAAATTCTTTAACAAATAAATAAATGAATTTGGGTGTAATTGGGTGATAAAGTATAAATTAATCTCATGTAAAAGGAGGTATAAGGTTTGAATCTTGGGTGGATAATTTTTTGGCGTAGGTTATTTGACCCTCCAACAATGTTAGATGTACTCTCCCTATAATTTATTAATTAAATACCATATTTGTCATTTTAATAAAATATTATAGATACATACACTCCCCTAAAAATCCTAACCCTAATTGGTTTAACCCTAATGTTGTTGTAGCAGCCGCCGACGCCACCGCCATTACCTCCGGCAGCCACCACAACCACCTCCTTTGGCAGTCGCCGCCGGCGCCACCTCTCCATCCAAAAAAATATTCAGAAATTCAAACTTAGAAATTGAAAAAAAAAATATCGACAAACCAGTGTCAACAGGAGTGCATTTTGTCGATACTGGTTTGTTGACCAGAATGCATTTCGTCGACAAACTATTATCGACGAAATGCATTCTTGTCGACAACATTGTATCGAAAGAAAAAAAATAAAATCGATAATAACCAATCGACAATATACAATATTGTCGACAATCGTATTTATGGTCGATCAATTATCGTCGAAAATATATATAAAAAAAACAATTTCAAACCTGCGTGAATGAATGCGGGGCGGCCGGCTAGGGTGGGAAAAGGTCGGGGTGGCTCCGACGAATGGGGAAAGGATGAAGGGAGGGTGGTGGCTGGGCTAGCCAGGGCGGCGGAGCTGGGGGCGGTCGACCGCCGTTTGTAGAAGGAAAAAAAATAAAGAGATGAAGGGGCGGCGGCCTCACTTAGCGGGCGGGCCACCCTCCGGCTGTTTGCAATTTTTTTTTTTTGGAGAAGGGGCTTGCATCGGTGCTGGGCCGCGAGGATGGAGGTGTGTCATGGGTGGAGATGGAGAGGGCCACCGTGAGTGGAGGTGGAGGGGCGTCGTGGGTGGAGGTGGGATGGGATAGAAAATGACGAGAAGAAAAGGAAGAGGAAAAAGGAAATACTAAACTAGGGTTTTAGGAGGGTGTATTTATTAATGGAAGTTTTTAAAGAAAAGGATAGTTTGAATAATTTGGGGGAGTACATCCATCCTATGCCTGTTTTGGGGGAAGTATATATATCGGGGGAGTGTATCTAACATTGTTGAAAGGCAAATAACTCACACTTTTTTTAAAAAAAAATATGTAATAATAATAATAGGCCCACTAATACTTCTGGTCAAGCCAATTAAAAGTTTTGTCTTTGCTTGAGTGACTCGAATTTAAGATCACACTAATTTAAGAAGTGATTTTATTTTGCTTGATCAAGTCTAGCCATACAGAAGAGACATAAGTCTTGTATATATATACTCAAGTACATGGTGTACTTGAGTAGACTTTGCCATGTACTTGAGTAGACTTTGCCTAGTCAAAAGTTGACCGTTGATCGGTCAATAGTCAAACTTTGACTTTTTTTTAAAAAAAAAAATCGATTTTTTTTTCGATTTTTTTTTCTATTTTTTTTCGATTTTTTTTTCTATTTTTTTAAAAAAAGTGTATGTTATTATAACTAAAAAGTGTATCTTTGTTTTTTTAATGAAAAGTGTACTATATTGAAAAAGTGCAACTTTGTTTTTAATGAAAAGTGTATGTTATTATAACTTAAAGTGTATGATTTATTAATGAAAAATGTAAGTTATATATTAATGAAAAGTGTATGTTATTATAACTGCAAAGTGCATGATCTATTAATGAAAAATGTATGTTATATTAATGAAAAGTGTATGTTATTATAACTGCAAAGTGTATGATCTATTAATGAAAAGTGTATGTTATTATAACTGCAAAGTGTATGATCTATTAATGAAAAGTGTATGTTATTATTAGGGGTGGTTCGGTACGGTATACCGACCATACTGAACCATACCGTTATCATATCGAAAATTTCGATATTGAAAAAATTCATACCGTTACCGTACCGAAAATTTCGGTATACCTAGATTACGGTACACCGAAATTTTCGGTATGTAAAAATTCATACCGATACCGTACCGTAATTTCGGTATACCGAATTTTCGGTATGGTATACCGTACCATATCAGTATATCGATTCATATCGAAAATATTGAACCATCATTTCATATCGAAATACGGTATATCAATTCATACCGAAAATATTGAAGCATTTTTATACTGAAATTAATTATTTAAGGTTTATTTTATTTATGTTTTAATAATTAAAGTTATTTTAATTTAAAAATAATATAAAATTATTATTTTATTAAAGTTTCGGTATATCGATATACCATTTCATACCGAATACCGAAAAAATTTCGGTATAGCGAAATACCGCGGTATGATCATTTTTCATACCGTTACCGTACCGAAAATTTCGGTACGATATCATACGTACCGAAAATTTCGGTATACCGAAAATTCCAATAATTTTGATATTTTTCGCTATGAAAAGCTCGGTATACCGAAATTTTCGGTATATTTACCCACCTATTATAACTAAAAAGTGTATGTTCTATTAATGAAAAGTGTAATTATATATTAATGAAAATTGTATGCTATTATAATTGAAAAGTGTATGATATTATAATTGAAAAGTGTATGCTAATGATACACATTTTAGTTATTTGTACTTGCACTTTCATAATCTAGAAAAATTGGTGCTAAATTTTTTAAAAAAAATTATTATTAATTTGACACGTTTTATTATTTTTTACTTGCACTTTTATTACTATTAATGATATTATTAGTAAGTGCAATTAATGATATTATTAGTACTTGCAATTTTTATAATGGATAAAAAAACTTGTGCTAATTTAAAAAAACAATAAATGATATTATTAGTACTTGCACTTTTTTTATAATGTATAAAAATTGGTGGTAATTTTTTTTTAAAGGTGGGTTTCGAAGTGTGGTAAGGCATTCCAAGGGCAACCACTAAGTTACAATGATTTTTGTTAAATATTGTGTTATGTATCCTATATATATGAGATATTTTCTATATAGCTGGACTCAAGTACACCGTGTACTTGAGTACACTGTAGCCCAACCCATGTTAATTTTCTAATACTTCTTCTTACTTGTGAGCCGAATTATCAAGAATCAAACCCATACGTTTGGACGTGAGCCTTAAAGGTGTGATACCATGAAAAAAATTATCTCATCTAAAAGTCCAAACTTAAGTGTAGTATTAATTCGTATATATTAATTTTGTCTCAAAGATGTTCATTGTGTGATTCTTGTTGTAAGATTCGTTGTCCTTTTGCGGTAGTAAGAATGTAGGCCCGATGTCTTGATCGGCCAATGGATTTTCATCTACCTCAATATCTGATAAAAAATTATAAAATTCCCATATAACATATTTCGCCAATTTAAGAATCGAATTAAAGTGTCACCACAAGAAAATTTAATTTAATAACAAAGATTATGTCATTATAGCTTTTCTAGTCGTACGGTTACGGACTCGTTGATATCTTCGGTGCCATTAGAGATGGTGTGTATGGTGATTGAGGGGCAATCGTAAATTATAGTAGATTTGGGGATACTTGTGGTTTATTAGTGTGAAAATTGCTCAAAATTCATGTGTTTAATTAATACAATTTTATAGGATTTCATGCATTATTTACATTATTTGACTAATTGTACTTGATTGGAAAAAGTGTGTGGTTTGCTATTTTTATAGAAAAATGAGAATTTTTTGAACAAAACACGCATTGATTATATTGGGTAGTCAATAGAAGGAATAATACGAGAAGGAAGAAATTATAATTGAGCTTGAGAATTAAAAGTAAGAAGATGATGATTGAGTTCTAGGAAAAAAGGAGAAAGGTCATAGTTATACACACAGACTTATTGAGGACACCCACTGGCTAAACACACACTGTGGGATGAGGACACCCACGTAAAAAACCAAAAAATGCCCTTATTCTTCCTCTTACCCTTATTCCTCCCACTCTTCTCTCCACCCCAACTTGGACACCCCCTATTTTTCTGAAAAATCCTATTTTTTTTTTGTTTCATTCTTCCCTCCCCTCCCTACACCAGTGCTCCTACCCCTCTCGGTGTTGCCTACGCTCCTTCCACTCCCCAGCGTCGCCGACGTCGCTGCCTCCCCCCCCTCACACCTGCGTCATCGACGACGCGAAGTCGATTAAAAAAATTGTCGTCCAGCTGCTTCTCAGAGGGTACACCCACTCCATTCTCCATTTCCTTGGCGTTGAAGAAGCCGACCAACGCCTTTTGAAGATGCCACCGCCGATGCCTTTTGAAGAACGCCATCGTCGTCGCGTTTTTTGAAGAAGGACGCCGCCGCCGTTTGTTGAAGAAGGAGTTGCGACCCCGTCTCCACCAGCAATCGGCCCCTTTTGAAGAAGATCACTCGATTTGTAACCAGAAGAAGGTTTTGCGTTTTTTCTGAATTATTGTTCAATTTTTTGGTTTGGAATCTGTGGTTTTTTTATGAAATTTTGGAATTTGTTTTAGTGTTTTGGGGTTTGATAAGAAAAACTAATTTATCATATGTTCGAAAATAATACATTAAAAATAACCAAATGTTCGAAAATAATGCATGAAAAATAACATAGTGTTCGAAAAAAATAAATGAAAAATGAACTTTGTTCGAATTTCTTTTTCGAACAATGTTAATTTGTCTGGAAAAAAAATTCCGAAACACACCTGTCCTTTTTTTTTTGCGTGATAGATAAAGAGTGGGTGTACTCATCAGCCCTTTTTAAAAAAAAAAAATTGTTTACAAGAGGAGTGTATGGAACATTTCACATGTCCTTTCACATGAAAAAAAAAATGTCTGGAAGGTGTTCTCCATAACCCAGTGTGTACGTATAACCGTGGCCAAGGAGAAAACAAGAAAATAAATCAAGGCCCAATTTAAATGCCCATTATTTAAATGGCAGACCCATTTTGGATCCCACCCACAATTTCACGTGAGTATTGAATCAAAGAAGAAATGTTAATTTTGGCTTTGACTATTTACACCTCCATTTCAGATGAATGCACACCCCCGATTGATACACCCCCTAAAATCGATCTAGGATAGATGTACCCCTTCGAATTGTCCTAAATACCATTTTCTCCATAATATTCCTATTACTTACCACACCCCCAACCAAAACCTAATTTCCATTCTCTCATTTCATTTTCCCCCTCACATTTCCAGCCGTCTTCCCCCCTCGCACTCCCAGCCGCCGGCCGCTGCGATCCCGCTACCGCCCCACCGCGCGGCTCCCACACTCACACTAGTCGCGGCCCCCGCCATCTCCCCCCATTTTTTTCCATTTTCTGTGTTTTAATTTGAATCCCCGTCCCGTCGCCACCGCTCCCATCCACCGTGGCCCCCACCCCCGCACCGGTTGCGGCCTCCTCTCTCTCCTATTTTTTTCTGTGTTTTTTGTTTATCTCTCCCTCGTCGTCCGCCCCCCTCCCCCACCCACCGGCGTCGCCTCCCAGCAGTCACCAACCGGCGTCGCCAACCCCAGAAACCACAGCCACCGCTCCCGATTTCCATCGTAAGTTTTTTTCCTTTTTTTCTCCCATAAGTTTTTTTTCCTTATTTTCCTCCAGTAAGATTTTTTCTTTCTTTTTTTTTTTTAAAATTCGACCATTTATTGTCGACCATGTACACCCTCGTCGATAATTTTTTGTCGACGAGAGTGTATATGGTCGATAATAAATGGTCGAATTAAATTTTTTGTTATATAAATTTCGACCAATCAGTTTAGACTATATACACTTTCCTCGACAAATCTTTGTCGACGGGAGTGTATATGGTCGACACTGGTTGGTCGAATTTTTTTTTAAAAAAAAAATTGTGATTTTTCTAAGTATTTTTTGAATTTTTTGGTTTGGTGGACACCGAAAATGGTGTCGGCAGCGGCCGAAAGTGGTGGTTTAGGGGAAAGGTGAAAGAAATGACAATAGCAGAGTGCATTCAATACGGGGGTGCATCTTGTATGCTAAATTTTACTGAAGGATATTTTTTATTTTTTACATGATTATTATATTACTAAACTGAAAGAGAGAGTGCATGAGGTGTAAATAGTCAAACCCCTCATTTGCAAAGTTCAATTTTGCCACATATTTATTGTTAAAGAAGCAGGCAAATAGTGGGCCGTTTATGCAACTCATCCGACCCATGTATTGAAGAGTGTATTGAAGAGAGGATTGCAATTAAGTGGTTTTGGGGCCATGTCCATTTGGGAGTTTTGTTCAGCCGGGAAGAAGCCGTGAGGGAATATAAAAAACAGAGCAACACATTTTAGAAAAGAGGGGAAAATAGGGAAGAATAACTAGGTTTTGGGGACCCTCTTCTCTTCCACACTTCACTCCATATATTAGTTTAACTTATTCTTTCATTTTTTAAATATGTTTTAATTGAGTATTTCATTTTGGTGTGATATTGAAGAATTTGAAGATTAGAGGTGATATATTTCCTTAATTTAATGTTTTTATGTTTGTTTCCCATGAGTTTTATTTTATTTGTTGTTTTAGTTATGAACTAAGTTTTGATTGCTTTGGGTGTTGGAATTATATGTAGGTAATTAGTGGATTTATGGATTAATTGTTTGATTAGCCTATGCCTTAGTTTGATTGCTTCTATTGTTGTGATTTGTGTGATTCAATTAATTGATTGATTAATCCTATTAGCTAGCATTTTCAATTTTGTGAATTGCAACGAGAGTTGGGTTTGCATGATTGGGGTGTGGGTGTTAACATTGATTAATTAATTGAAGTTAAATAATAATTATCTTAACCGAGAGAGGGTTGATTGCTAGATCGACAACATTAGACATTAATCGAATATAGGTCGTTTAGGAGATTAGTGAGAGGGCGAGTCGTAAACATTAGTAACCGTGTTGAAAGTGTTTACGAGTCACTAGCCTAGGAGCTTATGGTACTAATTAGACTACATAATTGTTAATTAGTGCACGTATTAACCTAAGCCTCACGTGAGATTTGTCTACACATATATGTGATAGCCTTTAGCATAATTCAAGACATTAGGTTTAATTGTTGTGATTAGTTCGTTAATTCATTAGTGATCCCACATAAGAAAGACACCAAAGCAATTCTTCCACTTACACTTTCATCTTGAGAGTTAGTTTTAGTTGTTTACTTATAAGTGTTTCTTTTTCTTATTGATATTTTCTTTATCCTCCCGTTTAACTTCTATAACACCATGACGACGTATAGTTTTGGGGCTCCATGCTCTCCTAGGTCCTAGGTCGATACTACTTGGTCTTATACTTGTAATACTATAACGAACCCATACACTTTTGAGTAAAAAAAAAATTGTGCTTAGAAAAATGCAGAAATACGAAAAAGTCAATGGTTATGATGAAGGTAATGAGTAGGCCCTTAGCTTGGAGGCTATAAACTTAGCGAAGGCTGAGGTCGGGTTTATGCGGTCGCTACCTGGAGAGGTCCTGCCGCTTTCTGAACAGGGAGTGTATGCGCGAGCGAGCAGGTCTTAGAGTACCTCCTCACCATTTTACACGAGAGTTTCCTCCAAGTATCGAAATGTTTCCAAGTTTTTTAGCCAAAAATTCTTCTCTTCGTAATACTAACACTTTGTTTTTAGTAGTGGTCCCTGAAAGAGTTGTCACTTATCTTCCCCCAACCGTTGAAGTCGAACGAATCATGTCGAGCCGAATGATTCAACAAGCGAGGATGCTTCGCGAGCGTCATATTGTTGACGGCTCAGGCAAAGGCAAAAGAAAGGGGGCGGAGACCTCGGGGGCTCCTCCGAAGAAAGTTTCGAAACCCGCCCGAGGGGGTTCTTCTCGCCCAACTGCTGCCGAGCAGAGGGCCGAGCCAGTAATCGCACAGAGGATCTCTCCGAGGAGATCTCCAGCGAGGGCTAACTCGCCTCCCTCCACACAGATTGTATCCCCTCCTCGCAGAAACACTCGGTCGCGAGAGGTTATAACGAGCTCGTCGGCCGAACAGAGGGCCTCTGGGGATAACACACTTCTCGGCTGGGACGCCGTAAGGGTTGCCAAGTAAGTCCTCTGAAAATTGCCTTTGAATTTTTTCTAGATGTACCTTTTCTAACTTTTTCTTTAACAGACTCGCCGAACACCCGGTTACTGAGCCTTTCAACGACAACCTCCTCGGCTACTACCGCTCGTGGGATCCGGCCGACCAAGAGATGCTGGATCCGAACACGGTCCGGGCCATGAATAATCTCCCTCGATCGCTGACGACCACACTGGTCGACGAGGTGAATAACCAGAACTCTCTGGAGAATGCCAGACTGGTCGCCGTCGAGCTCAGCCGCGCAGCTTTCACTGTCGAGAAGCTTGCCAGCAAAATTTATGATAGTCGCAAAATCAGCGAGGAGAGGAGCGTGAAGCTCGCCCATATGGCCAAGGTAAAAGCTGGTGCTGAGAGGGAGCTGGCCAAAACTGGGGAGAAGGTGGCCGACCTTGAGGCCAAACTGGCCGATTCTGAGGCCCAGCTCGAGGTTGTTCGGAAGAAAGATCAGGAGGATCTTCAAATGATCGAAGATCTCAGTGCTCGCCTCAATGCTGTTGAGAACGAGCTAAAAAAGAAAACTGTCGAAGTGGGCATTCTTCAAAATAATGTTGCAACTGCTGAGGAAAACTTGGCCACTCTTCGGCAAGAGTTGGACGCCGTGGCAGATGAGCGAGATGAAAGCAACGACATCGCTGGGAGCGTGGCCATTTTAACAGTGGCCCTTACTGCCCACGAGCTCGTTCACAAACTCAAAGAAGCTCAGCCAGATGTGGACGTCACACTCCTCGGTGGCTTTATCGACGACCTCATCATGGGTGAAAATCCCAAGCCTGAATCAAGATTACCCCTGCTCCCTTTGTTGAAAATGGGACTCCAGTTCCCTCGTCTCTTTGGGGTTCCAGTGTACTTCGATGACCCCCCACAAGGCGAGGTGGAGGTTGGAGGCGAGCAGGATGCTCCTGCCGAGGTGGCGGGCGAGGAAGAGGGTCCTGCCGAGGGGAACGCCACGGAGACTTAGTTCTCTGTTCTTTGCTTTTTTTTTTTTTAGGACTGTCCGGCCACTAGGGCCTTTTTGTAATTTCAGCCTTTCCAAGGCTTTTTTAATGAATGAACCTTTTTGCTTATGATGTGTTTGTTTTTCCTTGAGTAATCGTCCATGTCACTGCTTTTCAATTTATGTTATTTATTTTTTGCAAGCACTTTTTAATAAATACTTTTTATTTTTCTTTCATTGGTTTGCGTTCGTCGTTGTTATCTTGCGAGCATCTTTAAGAAAGAGTGCTCGTCTTTCCTTTGCGAGCATCTTTTTTTTTTTTAAAAAAGAGTGCTCGTCTTTCCTTTGCGAGCATCTTTAAGAAAGAGTGCTCGTCTTTCCTTTGCGAGCATCTTTAAGAAAGAGTGCTCGTCTTTCCTTTGGGAGCATCGTTTAAGAGTGCTCGTCTTTTAGAGTTAACCATTCGTCGGTTGAACTCTTGTTTCTTAGGTAGTGATCGTTGTTGCCACTACCCTGCGAGCATCTTTAAGAAAGAGTGCTCGTCTTTCAGAGTTAACCATTCGTCGGTTGAACTCTTTTATTTCACAGCTGGCTACGCAGAGCCTTATCTAAAATTCCTAAGACTTATCTAACACTTGATGAAATTTACAAACTTTCCGATAAAAACTTAATACAAATGGATTGATGGATTTGAAAATGACTAGATACAAACTACACAAATATAAAGAAATTAAAAACTTACTGATAAAACTTCTTCAACTTGACCGCATTCCATGGGTACTTGCTCGGCTTGCCCTCGAGATCTTCTAGCTCGTACGATCCGTTCAGGAGTGTGCACGTTATTCGGTACGGACCCTCCCAAGCCGGGCCAAGTATGCCAATGGATTGCTCCGTCGCCCGCCGAAGTACGAGCTGGCCGATGAAGAATTGGCGAGCACGTACTTTGGTGTTGTAATAGCGCTCTAACCTTTGTTTGTAGACCACATTCTTCTTGTCCGCTATTAGTCTTCGCTCCTCTAGGAAGACCAAATCGGAGAGCTGTGCATCGTTATTCAACTGCTCGTTAAAATTTGCTACTCGAAAGGTGGCGACCTGCCCCTCTACTGGTATGACAGCTTCGGTTCCGAACGCGAGCACGAACGGTGTCTCACCTGTAGAATTTCTCGTGGTCGTCCGATATGCCCACAGAACCATGTGCAGCTCGTCCGCCCATTTGCCCTTCAATCCATCTAGCTTAGCTTTCAAGGTGTGCTTGATGATTTTGTTGATTGCCTCTACTTTCCCATTTGATTGTGGATGATAGGGTGTTGAAATTTTTTTCTTAATGTTCCACTTTGAGCAGAATTCCAGCATGTCTTGACTCGTGAACTGACGTCTGTTGTCGGTCACTATCGCTCGTGGTAGGCCGAACCTGCAAATTATATTCTTCCAAATGAAGCTTTTCATCTGGCCCGTTGTGATGGTCTTCAATGCCTTTGCTTCTGTCCATTTGGTGAAGTAATCGACTGCTACGACTACGAAAGTTACTCCCCCAGCAGCTGGTGGGAAAGGTCCGATGATGTCGATCCCCCACTTCGCGAAAGGCCAAGAACTATATACCAAGATGAGCTCGTCTGGTGGTGAGTGAATGACGGGAGCGAAGGCTTGACATCTCTTGCACGTCTGCGTGTAGTGGATTGCATCCTTCTTCAGTGTTGGCCAAAAGTAGCCTTGCCTTATGATCTTTAAAGCGAGCACTTGCCCCCTGTATGATTTCCACACACTCCGTCGTGGATTTCATACATGACGATCTTCGCTTCGTCTTCTCCGGGGCATTTCGATAAAGGCATTGAGAAACCCCGTTTGTACAGCTGGTCGCCAATAATAGTGTACCTTGCGGACCTGAGCTGCAATCTGGTCGCCTTCACCTTGTCGTCCGGGAGCTCGCCGGTCTTGATGTACTTGGTGATCGGCGTCCTCCAGTCCTCGTCGCTGGTCGCTTCAATCTACAAAATTTGCCCTCTGCTCACTGATGGGGAAGAAATCTTAGTGATGGTTGCTTCTGAAAATATTGCCTCCCCCTCTGAAGTGGCCAGCCGAGCTAAGGCATCTGCTTGCGTATTTTCCTCCCTAGGGATTTGCTCGATGTGAAACTGATCGAATTGCTCGAGCAATCCTTTCACCAAGTCTTGATACTTCAACATTTGATCGCCACGAGCCTCGTACTCGCCCGTTATCTGACATACCACTAGCTGAGAATCGAACAAAAAATTCAGTTTTCTGGCGCCCACGGCCATAGCCATCCTGATTCCTGCGACCAGAGCCTCGTACTCTGCCTCGTTGTTCGTCGCCCGATATTCGAACTCGATCGCCGAAGCAAAAGTCTGTCCGGCTGGACTGGTGAGGACGACTCCTGCCCCTGCTTTGGTGCTCGTTGAAGAGCCATCGACGAACACTGTCCAAGGAAGCTCGATTTCCTTATCCAATTTCTCTGGGAAAGTGAGTTCCACAATGAATTCTGCCAGCACATGTCCCTTGATTGCCGTTCTGGGCGAGTATGTGAGCCCAAATTGCCCGATTTCCACCGACCATTTTAAAAGCCTTCCAGTGGTATCGGGACGATGAAGTGCTCGCCGAAGAGGAAAAGTCGTGAGGACGACCACCTCGTGGTAAAAAAGGTATTGCCTTCGTTTTCTGACGCTCATGACCAATGTGTACGCCAATTTTTCCATTGGAGTGTGTCTCAACTCCGCTTCTCTCAGTGTCTGACTTACATAATAGATTGGAAGATGTGTGCTCCCCTCTGCTCGGACGAGCACTGAACTGATCGCACAGTCAATGGCTGCCAAGTAGAGATATAAGATTTCTCTGGGGACTGGCTTAGACAGGACCTTCGGATCCGATAAATATTCCTTCAGCTTTTCGAAAGCTTTTTCACATTCGTCGGTCCATTCGAACCTCCCTTTTTTCAAAGCATCGAAAAAAGGTTTGCAACGATCGCCCGTTCGTGCTATGAATCTGTTCAGCGATGCAAGGCATCCTGTCAACCTCTGCACTTCTTTTACGTTTCTTGGGCTTTGCATATCGATGATTACTTGAATTTTACTCGGATTCGCCTCGATGCCCCGCTGGCTAACCAAGTGCCCCAGAAATTTCCCGGAGCTAACTCCAAAACTGCATTTCTTTGGATTTAACTTCATGTTGTATTCTTTCAGAATATCGAATGTTAAGGAGAGGTGGTGTAGGTGATCTTCCTTTCGTAAACTTTTGACAACGATGTCGTCGATGTAGACCTCCACCATCTCGCCGATGTGTTGCTCAAACATCTTATTTACCAGTCTTTGGTATGTTGCCCCCGCGTTTTTCAAACCGAAAGGCATTCTCTTCCAGCTGTACATGTCCGTTGCGGTAATGAAAGCAGTGTGTCGCTGGTCGTCGGGATGCATAGAAATTTGATGGTGCCCCGCGAAAGCGTCCATGAAAGTTAACATCTCGTGCCCCGCTGTATTGTCCACCAAATGGTCGATGTGGGGCATCGGAAAGTGATCTTTGGGACAGGCATCGTTTAGATCTGTGAAGTCTATACACAATCTCCACGACCTGGTCGCCTTTTTGACGAGCACTGGATTTGCCAACAACTCAGGATCAGTTCCAGTTTTCTCAATTAATTTATTGTCGATCAATTTCTTGACTTCTACTGCCATAGCCGCATACTTATCGGGCCCAAATTTTCTTCGTTTTTGGGTGATGGGTCTTCTTGTTGGATCAATGTTTAACTTGTGGCAGGCGTGGCTTGTTTTGATACCTACCATATCCTCATGCGACCATGCGAAAGCTCCGACGTTTTCTTTAAAAAAGCGATTATATCGGACCGCAAATGTGCTGGTAAATTTGAACTTATGAATACCTCGAGTTCTGGACGATCATCGTTTAACTGAATAGTTTCAAGGTCCTCCGCTGAAGTTGCCCGCTCTTTAGGCTCCTTCCAACGAGGATCCTCGGTTTCGAACTTTGGCTCAAAGCCTAACCTAGGCTCCAGATCTGGAATGTTTTCTGGAACCTAGTCGTCGAGGAGCTGGTCGCCCGAATCTATCTGCTTGTCGATCTCCATTTGAGTGTGGTCGCCCACTTCCATGGAGGCGTGTTCGTTCGCCTCTAATTGTTGGTCGTCGAGACGCCGACTGCACTCCCCAACTTCGATCTTTCGGTACTTGCAAGGAAGACCTTCTAGGTAGTTTATTTGTTCTTTTTGTTTTTGACACTCAATATACTGGCCAATCATAGGAGTTTCTTTAGAATGGCGCTTAGCAAAACGGACGAGACACTCCCTCGCCCGTGTCTGGTCGCCCTTGATGGTTATAACTCCCGCCAAGGTCGGAAATTTTACACAGTAAAAATAAGTAGAAGCGGCCGCCTTGAATTCGTTGAAGAAAGGTCAGCCGAGGAATACATTGTAGGACGATGGCATGTCTACGATCAGGAAGTCGAGCTGCCGAGTATGGTGCATTTCTGGCTCTTTTGACGATGCCAACTCCAGGGAGAGTCTGATTTTTCCAATTGGAAGGTTGTGCGTGTCCCCGAACCCTACGATAATATCGTCGCAGGGCTCAATGTATTATGCATATCCACCGAGGGCATCAAGAGTATGCTTGAAAAGGATGTTGGTGTATGCCCCGGTGTCGACCATCATGCGATGGACAATGGTTCCCATGATTTTCCCCGTGATGACCAAAGCATCATTGTTTGGTTGCACCACGCTATTCAGATCGTCATTTATGAAAACGAGCTGGTGGGATGGGGGCTGCTCGGCGGCAGGAGCGATGCACACTTGATGTACGTTGTTGAGTGCTCGCATGTCGCTCTGCTGTCGGCGAACAGACAGAGCTTTCCCGGACTGAGTTCCCCCTAGGGGGCCTTCCAAAACCATACAACCTCCACCAACATTATCGATGTCGCCCGGTGGATTGTTCGGCATGGGGGGAGCCAGTTTCTGGCGATTGAGCTGCTGGCGAAGGTCGTCGCTGTCGTCGCGACGCTTCTTGCCCCTGTTGTCGCCATTTCCACCTCCGGACTTGATGAATTGGGCGAGCTTGCCCTCATTGTACAGCTTAAAGATATTTCTCACCAAGTCTCGTCACCCATTGGTGTGGTGGCCGACTGAGTTGTGGTAGTTGCAAAATTTACTACCATCGAGATTAGCATCGCTCGTATGCATTGGCTTTGCTTGGGGGAGCAGATTATTTCCCCTGATCGCATCGTAGATGCCCCTGGGGTCAACAGTGAGGGCTTCCCTGAATTGGAGAATCTCAGGAGACTCCTCGAAAGGCCTGAAGTTTGATGGGCGAGCACTGCCGCCCTGAGTGGTCGCCTTTTTGGGCTAGGAAGACTCCCCAGTGTTAGAATTTTTCTTTGGCCAAACTCTTTTGGCCGCGTCCGGCTGCTCGTTAGCCTTGGCGGCGTCCATAATCTCTTCCATTTGAATAAAATTTCCCGCCCGACTGCGGAAATCCGCATAGGAAACGGGGAAAGAGGTGTGCATAGATTCCCACAACTTGGAACCTATTCTTAGTCCGGAGATAGCCGAGATTAGCTTTGTCTCGTCATAATTAACAGCTTCTCTGTCGATCACCAACCTATCGAAACGTTCGATAAAGTCCTTGCCCGATTCGGTTGGTGTTTGGCGAACGTTTGCCAAACGTTGCTTTGAGGTTGGGCGAGCAGCAATAGACCCAAAGTGAGTCAAGAATTGTTGCCCCAACTCTAGGAAAGAGGTGATGGAATCGGCACCCAAGGTGGTGTACCAGCGATAAGCTCGATCTCCTAAAGTCAAGGAGAAGTTTCTGCATTGGGTGGCGTCTGTTGCCCCGATTGAGGCCATATAGCTTGCATACTTTGAAAGATGCACCATTGGGTCAGACGCTCCGTCGTAAGCTGCCATTGACGGCATTTGAATCTTCCTCTGAATGGGGGCAGTGAGAATCATAACACTTAAAGATGGAGTGGGCAGAGTGACAGGTGGGGCAGTGTCTTGCTTTGCTGCGACCACCTCTACTCGCAAAGTCTCCATCTCCAACTTCATTAATTTTTGAGTTTCGAGGAACTGGGCGAACTGCCCCTCCTCGTCGGTTTGTGGTCGGGGGACGAAGACCTCGTCGCGTCGGCTCCCGCGAGAAGCGGCCGGGTGATCACCCTGGTGTGATCGCCTGGGAGAACGCCTCTCCGACTGATGGCTGTGGTAACTCTTTGACAGAGCTCGCCCACCACCTGGCCCTACTCGATCTAGGGCGGAGACCCTGTCTCCTTTCCTTCTACCATGATCTTTGTGGTCGTCTTTAGCTGGTCGTCGCCCGATATCAAAGTGCACCGGGCGAGGAGCGTTTCGTGGGTCCTTGTCGCCCACTCGGTTGAACACAGAGTTCCGACCGTATGATTCTCCCGTATGACTGTTGTGGGAGCGAACAGGTGCTTTGTTTCTCTCCCCGTCCTGGGGACGAACGGAGTAAGAGTGATAGGAACGGTTGTCCTCTTCATTGTCATTTAACCTCGCTTTGGCCTTGCAAGCTCGATCGAAGTCCTGGTCTTTGGCCTTCTCAGCCTCTTCTACCTCGAGTAACCTCCTCTTCTCTAGGAGGAAATCGAAGAATTCTTTCAAGTGCTGGAGGTCTTTCATGATGTCCCCCATGTTTAAATTGACAAAAGGGTTTGCCGGTGGAGCCACCGGCGGCGAAGGGTGCTCGTTCCCTCCGTGCGGTGGGTGTCCGTCTAGATTTGAACGTTGAGACACGTTTAAAGAGTGTCTTTCCTAAATGATTACAAAGTAATGATCTAGAGACGAAAGATTAAAGTTCTTACGCAGAAGAACGTGCTATTACAACTACTGATCTTTAGCAAAGTAATAACAATAGAAGTTTGAAAACACAAATACAAGGAGATCAAACTCCAAAATATGTTACGAAAACTGAAAATGTTCAAGAACACGAAGAACACTAAAAAGCTTTAAACAATGCTTTAAACGGTAGATCTACCGATTAAAACTTAAAAACAAGAGTTTGCTAGCCGATCGCTTGATGATCGGTTGAAACCTTGATGATGAACACGTAAAAGGTCCCCTCCTTCTAGCGCCAAATGTTGTATGCACTTTAATCGGGTTGATTCGGATGTGGACTATTTGTTAGTACGATACAAACATGTATTATGATCGGGGGTTATTACGTGTTTAGACGGGTTATTATGATGATCGATGAAGATAATATGAAGAAATAAGCAAGAACAATCAAGAACAAAGGAAGTAGCTTCTTGGAGAAGCTAAAAGCTTGAGAGCTTTGGGAGAGTATATTGCTTAGGGTAGGATGATTTGGTGGAATGAACAACTTGTGTGTTACAATGAGCCTTTTAGCCATTATATAGTGGTTTTTGGGGTCTGCCCGCCCTTTACACGTGGCACAACCTTACTGGACCTGCCTTCTGCCCGAAAAGGTGATGGGATGACGCATTTAATGTTAAACCGCCTCTGGTGGTCGCCGGAGGACCTGGTCGTCTAGGTGGGTGGTCGCCGAAATACCTTCGAGGAAAGTGGTCGCCACGCTCCTTGCTGCCTCCCAAGGCTTCAACACTTGTCTAGCTAAATATAAGTCTGCTCGCCAACATCTTTGGGCGAGCAGCAACTAACATGTGCTCGCCGACATTTGGGCAAGAACTCAATTATTACAAATACAACACTATTTATATTACATTTTCTTTTTGTTGACTGGTCGTCGCAAGACTTTGTTGACTAGTCGTCGTAAGACTTTGTTGACTGGTCCTCGCCACGTAAGCCGGTGACTAGGATTGAATTGTCAAAGATTGACTTCTTTGACTAGATATAACAGTCTCGTCTACTCGATTGGGACAGATGCTTTTTTGCATTTACCGAGAGTGTGTCTCTTTTTTGTCTCTTGGGAACTACACATATGGTTTTAATGTTTTGCACTATCAAAATCGTCATTGTTGAAGGATCATAACTTATGGTATTATCTATATATGGATATGTTATGATGATAAACTACACCCTTTTTTTCTAATCATAATTACAATTGTGTTTGGTCAAAACATGTTTCTTTGATTATTCACGTGAAGAGATAACACCAGGCGCCGGGTTCAGTTATGATTAATCAACTACTACAACATGAGTTTCATGCATTTTGTTAGTATATTATATATGCTGGAAGCCTCCAAGGCAGTACAAGATTTTCTTTATGCAAAACCCTTATCTTAAAGCTACATTGGTGGCTGAAAAGAATAGCATAAGTACTAGAGATGCTGTTTTTAGTATAGTAAATTACTGAAGCAGGGCATGCCATTGGAATTATGCTGTTACTTGGGGTAGAGGATTGTTATATCGTTCCTATGAACGAAAGATGAGTAACTAGACGAACATCTGACGCTTCTCTCTATTTGATAGTCATAAAAATTGGTAAGCATAAAGAATGATGACAGATTGATTCAATCAGAGGCTGAGCTTCGTGAAGATTGTAGAGAAAGAAAGGGGCATGCTTGGACAACTTTCAGTGGATGGAAATGTGAAAGAAAACTCTGTTCCATCTTACATTCTCCTTGTCCTATATATTTCTTAAACAGCACCTGATATTTTGCTATTGCTGTTTGCAGAGCCTTTACTCTCTCAGGAAAGCCGAGGCCAGAGGAAGCAGTTTAAACCACACTATCTTCACTCCCAGATGAGGAGGTTGTGGATAGCGTTGGTATTATTACATCATTGCCCGCTGAAGATTCTGTTTCAGAAAGGAGGAGGAAGCTGGACTTCCTTGAAATGCAGGAGGAACTTATAAAGGTTTTTAAAATGTTTTTTTATTTTGCTCTTGAAGACAACTTGTTAGCTTAGCTAACTTTCTAAAGGTACTCTAACCCCATATCTGGTGCACACTTTAATGGCTCTCTTATCTGTACAACCATGAGTTTGTTTATTTGCAGATACTTTTCTGTGACGTGAGATCCATACACTTCACGAGTGTTCGCCTACTCGTGCGAGGATGAATTTTAATAGACGAAAGCATACATATTAAAAACATCTCATAGGCAATTACAAATACATCGAATTCCCATTTTAATGGTCACACATATACACAAAATATGTATATTATTGAACCATTTATTTGCATCAATTTAATTCATATTCTGGGAATGAAAGAAGTTAAGATTCGTCACACATGAGCTTTGAAACAAAGTCGTCAATGTTGTTGGCAGACGTTCCACCTTTTTGCACTGCCTCATTAGCCAAATCTTTCCACTTGCAAGCATTTGCCTTCAGCTCCACCCCTTTATCTCCATCAACAACCTCTTTGATGCACATTGCTATTTCTTCTCTACTAATCACCCCATTTTTGCCTGCTTTAACCCTAACCCCGATTCTCCACACATCCTCGACAAGCTTAGAATTTGGGAGCTGGTCTAGAAATTGTGCCATGGCGACTATAGGTACACCGTAGCTTAATGCTTCAAGCGTAGAATTCCATCCACAATGACTCATGAAACATGCCAATGCAGGATGAGCCAATACTTCTTGCTGATTGCACCATTCGACAATTAGTCCTTTTTCCGAAGAAAAATCATGAGGGAGCTTATCCAGTTCAGAAGATCTAACTACCCACAAGAAGTAGCAGTTGCTCATTATTAGGCCAAATGCCAGTTCCTCCATTTGTTCTTTACCAAGAGAGGCTATGCTTCCAAGTGATACATAAACAACACTGCCTGTTTCCTTCAACTCTAGCCATTCTCTACAGGCATCATGTTTGTTATTGTTGCCTGGAAATTCGTCGTTGTTCTGCCGTAGTAAACATGTTGGTCCAATTACCTTTATGGGCCATTGGTTTACCATCCAATTCAATATCTGATAAGAGATATAAATTAAATAGGGGCAATTAAGAGCACAGTCATCACTGCTTCAGTTGCTAATGTCCTAAACATAATTTTGGCATATTGATGCCATTTTTTTGGTAAAAAAAAAAACACGAATTAGTTGCAATTGATGGTCATGTTTGATAGCTAGGATAATGGGTAGATTAACTCCATCTCAGTCATTATAAAACGGTTTGATAGCTAAGATTAATGATAAGATTATGCTTTTAAATCTGTAAAGTTTAGATATCATCTAATCTTACCCAAATCAAGCCAAGCCTATCAAACAATAGTTAAGAAGATGTTTACTGGGTAAGTTAAGACTTATGAATAAGGTTTGTGTGATCAAAAGTTATATACAGTAGCAAGAAATGATGAATTAGTTAATACCTCATTTTCCAGGCTGTGAAAGGTGTCAAAAAAGATCCAATCTGCTTTGTCAAGATTCCTAAACTGAAGAGCCAGATTATCCACAAGAAGTTTCTGGGAATCCCCAAGTAAAGGAAAAGCAGGGAGATCGGTTGTTGTTTCAAGTGCAGGCAGCGACGGCAGTGATACGACGGCGTCTTCTTCGTACGGAAAACTCAATAAGGTACCCTGTATGAGATGAGAGTAAACTGCAGAAACGGCAGCCGATTGAGGGAAGAAGGGAGCTCCCAGTAGGCCTCGGGAGTGAGCAATCTCCAGAATCCATGGCATTATGGAATCATAAATAATAAGTTTGGGTGCACAGGACCAAGAATATTCACCATCCATGAATGTTGCAAGGTTGGCAGAAAGGACTGTTTGGAGGCGTCCGAAGTAGGCTGGTACGGTTTCGTGTTCGTTGATATGTTCGGAGCCATCTGAGATGGCGTGGATGGTGATTGAGGGGGTGTTGTTGTTGGAAATGGTAGCAGATTTGTAGAAACTTGTGGTTACGATGAAGGTAATGACAAGGCCCTTGGAGGTGGCTAAATACTTTGCAAAGGCTAAGGCTGGGTTTATGTGGCCTTGTGCAGGGTATGGTATCATTACAACATCGCAATTTCTATCTTTTTTTTCCATTTCTTCTCCCATTTTCAAGAGAGAGAGAGAGAGACAGACAAACAGGGGAGAGCTAGAGAGCGTTTAAGTTTGAGAGGCACTTAATTAGTAACGGATCCCATGCTATCGACGGATTCAACAATTTTATGTTGAGTCCAATTATTATTACTGTCAAAACGTAGACAAAATTGTTACTCAATGAGTCAATGTTATAATATTATATTTATTAAATAATTTCATCATAAAATTGTCAATAATTTAATTCTATTAATTTTAAAAATGTCTTTCGTTTGATTTCAAAGGCACATTTGATTGTTTCTGTATAAAATATTGTATACAAATTCATCTAAAATTAATAAGATTGTTGGACGATGTTTACCTATAATATTTAACATTTATACGTAGTTATGAAACTCTATCTAGCCATTGGGGCAACATTGCATAGTACTAAGTACTCCGTATTATACAACATACATACTACTCCTTCCGTCCTGAAATTATTTCCACAGTTTGATCGGTACAATTTTTTAAAAAAAGTGAATTTAGTGGTTAGTGATGTAAGATAAATGAGGGGTAATTTAGGTGATTTGATGAGGTGTAAAGCGAATTTGATGTAAAAAATGAGTTACAATTTTGAAAATAAAATGATGTTGAGACTAAAGAATATTAATTTTATGGGATATTTTCATATTAAAAGTGTATAAAAAAAATGTGCAAATAATCATGACAATATGGTAACATCCCGGGTCCATGCTATCTACCACGTCAATTATGAGTACTATACCACAATTGAACAAAATTTATGACTGACCAGTGTGATAGAATTTAATTTCATTTACGGTATGTTTACTTTGGGATTTGGGTAGTTTTAAAAATCGAGTTTTTGAAATTCTAGTTTTTAAAATTCTGATAAATAGTAATATGAGTGTTTCTTTTGAGTTTTAGAATGTTGGAGTATTTAACTTTATGTCAAATCAAGTTATAAGATTGAATGAGTTTGTATTATTATATTATTGTTTGATGAGATTATAATTATTAGTTGATTGTGTAAAGATTGAATGCATTATATTATTATTATTGAGAAAAATTATAATGATTGGAGTGATATTACATAGATATAACTTTATGTCAAATCAATATGTTTGATAGGGGTTATTTTGAGTGAATTTTAAACACCGATTTTAAAATCACGAAGTAAAACAAATTTTGAATCTTGAAAACCAAAATATGATTTTTAAAACCAAAAGTAAACATAGCCTTAAAGTTTCCAACATGGTATACAGATATTTGGAATTAAGTTTGTTTTATAACGTTTGTCTAAGTTGATCTTAAATTTTGTTTCAAAAAAATTGTCGTAAGTGGTCTTAAATTTTATTTCAATAAGTTTATCGTTTTTTTCTATTTTTATCAATGATCTTCTCAAACTATTCATTTTAATTTCTAAAATATCTTTTTTTTTTTGAAATATATTATTAACTTTTTTTTGAAAAGATTAAAGTAAGAGTGAAAAAGGAAGGTGAAAAAAAAAAAATCGTAAAAGATAAAATTTAATGAGAAGTAAATGCGTCAATAAAATATGTTCCTAAATTCTATACAAAATGATAAATGAAACAAATCTTATGAAATGGAGGAAGAACTAATTTTATTCTAAAAGTTGATCATACACAAACTTAATTATTTGTTCAAACTTTGTGTATTTCTTTGTCACACCTTTAAAATAAAAACTTCATTTACAATATTCTTAATTTTACACCAAATGTCATTACACTTTCTTAATATGTACTCCCTCCGTTCCACAAAAATAGCTTCATATTTCTTTTTTGGATGTCCCAAATTATAGCTCCATTTCCACTTTTATTTTAGTATTAAATATTTTATTGTCAATTTTACCCCTAATTAATAAGAGTAATTAAGGCTTAGCAGATTTTGAAGAATGTGATTCCACGGATAAAATTGGCACATTAGCTAAATTTAACTATATTTATTAATTTTTCTTAATTTATATGTAAAGTCAAAATGTAGCTATCTTTGTGGAACGGAAAGAGTATGAACTTACAATTCAGTATCAACTCCATCCCTTACTCAATGCTATATTTCTCTTAATGCTGCATTTTCTAAAATGAAAATAAAACAACTTTAACAATCTCCTTCGTTTGAACATTTTAAAATTACTTACACATAACAACAAAAAGAAACACATTTATAAACCTCACTCTCACAATATCGACAATATATATTATACAAAACAACATTACTTTTGAGTCTACTTTATACATACACTCGAATCAACTAATTTATTTACTTTTGAAATTGTTTTGGGCTCGTTATATCTTTGGAGCCCATCGGAAAAGCAAGTGTGTACGGTGATTTGGTGACACTTGTGATTTATGTTGAAAGTAACTAGAAGACCCTTGGAGGCTATATAAGGCTAAGACCATCTCCAACGCTACTTCATAAATGAAGTTTAACCTTCATTTATGGAGTTTTGTTCCCTCCAATCGTACTCTATTTTGAAATTTTGAATAGTAAACTATATATATAAAGTTTACTATTCAAAACTCTATATTTTATATCTATTGTTTTATTAACATTTACAATTTTGTATTACAATTTTATATTAATAATTTCTTAAATATAATTACAATTCTATTATTATACTAATTTATAATTTAATTTTAATTGTGTACTTTTTTTTATTATTATTATTACCTAAAAAAAAAACCTAAAATACAATAAAACATACATTATATATTAAATATGAAACACATTACATATTAAAACGGACATACATGCATTACCTAGCTACATATAACCCCGACATATTAAAATAAGTGAACACAAGTTTGTGTTGTATTAGATTATACTCACATGTATTGTTTTACATCATTATGTGTTTCGTAATTTTATATTTAAATAAAAGTAATATTTGAAAACTACAAGTTTATTTACATTTTATGATTTTGATAAAATTAATAATATTTAATTTATAATTTAATTTACCAATTGAATATTTAATTGTATAAATTTATTTAAATATGAAGATAAATATATTATTTAATGATGGTAATATATTGAAAATGATTAAAATAATAAATAGAGTAAGATATAGAGTTTCATGCTTGGAGAAGATTTTTAAAATAGAGTATGAAAAAGTGTATTTTGAAGTTTAAAGATCTTCATTTGAGAGTTTGTGATTGAAGATGGCCTAAGAGATTGAGAGAATTGCAAGACAAATTATTATCGGGGACATTTTTTTTATTGGGACGTCCCACGATTACTTGCACACTTTTTTTATTAGGACGTTCCAAAATTACTTATGCACACTTTTTATATGAAAATACCCCCACAAAATTAATAATTTCACAACATCATTTTATTTTTAAATTTGTCACTCTTTTTTTTTTCATACATTTCACTTTACATATCATCAAATACACTTTACACATCATTAAATTACATAAATACTCTTCATTTATCTTACATCATCAACCACTAAATTTACTTTTCTTAAATAATGTGCCGATCAAACTATGAAAATTATTTTGGTACAGAAAAAGTATAATATTTGACAGTTTACAATTATGAAACACTGTCCAGCCAATGGACCAACATTGCATAGTGGGCACAGTGACCCCTGGCCCCGACGTCCCTGTCATCTACCACGTGAATCATGAGTACTGTACCACAATTGGACAAAGTTTAATGACTGACCAGTTTGATAGAATTTAATTTCATTTAAAGTTTCCAACATGGTATACAGAGATTTGGAATCAAGTTTGTTTTATAAAGTTTGTCTAAGTTGATCTTAAATTTTATTTCGTAATTTGCCTTAAATTTTGTTTCAAAAAAATTATCTTTTTTTCTATTTTTATTAATAATCTTCCCAAACTAACCTAACCCTTTTAATCTTAACGATATTTATTTATTTTTAAATATATTAATGATCTTTTTTTAAAAAGGTCAAAGAAAGAGTGAAAAAAAAAGATGGGAAAAGAAATAAAAAAAGAAAAATTAATGAGAAGTAAATGTGTCAAAAAATATGTTCTTTAATTCTATATAAAATTAGAAATGAAACAAACTTTATTAAATGGAGTACTAATTTTATTCTAAAAGTTGATCATACACAAACTTATTTGTTCAAACTTTGTGTATTTTTTTGTCAAACAATAACTTGCATACACCCTTAAAATGCAAAAAAAAAAAAAATTTATTCACAATATTCTTAATTTTACACAAAATATCATTGCACTTTTAATATGCATATCTATCTACAAAACTTATTACGACACGAAGGTAGTACAATTCTAGTATCAACTCCATCCCTTACTCAATGCTACATTAATGCTACATTTTCTAAATGAAAATAAAATGAAATATTTTTCTTACTTAATGCTACATTTTCTACAAAATGCACTACAAAAACGCTTGTTTATGCCGACGGATGTATACCGACGGATTTCCTTTCCGACGGCTGTACCGACGGATTACCGACGGAATTCAAAGTCAGAAGACTCTGCCGACGGAATTCAATTTCCGTCGACTTTCCCGACGGGATACCGACGGATATGCCGACGGACACTCAGAACTCTCTACACGGTGTCGTTTTTGGGTCACCGACCGACGGATTGTTCCGTCGGTATTGTAAATATTTCGTCGGTAACCGACCCGCATTAACTAACCGCCTTCTTGATCGACTCCCAAAATTAAATGTGGTCATTACCGACGGAAATATCCGTCGGTAACCGACCCGCAGTAACTACCATAATTAATCTGGTCATTACCGACGGAAATATCCGTCGGTAAAGGCAATTTTTTTTTTGTATATAAACTGAAGAACAGATTACAGAAACCCTCCCTCCTCCCTCCTCCCTCCTCCCTCCTCACTCCTCACTCTTTCCTTCTTCATCTTCATCGCGCGAAGAAGAGGCTCGGCCGAGGTGATCTCTCGACTCGATTAGAAAATCTATACGGTACGCTTTCTTAATTTGTTAGTAATTAATTTTTAAGTTATATATGTATTGCCTATAATTATGAATTAAATTGTATGTGTTAATTTAAATTGTTATATAGATTAATATGAAATTAATTGTTTGTAGTTGATGTATATAGTTAATTATTTTGAATGTATGTAGTTGATATATCTAATTAATTAGTTGATATTGTAAGTGGATAATTGCCTATATGTATAGCTAGTTGATGTATATAGTTATTTATAATAAATTGATGTGATTTGTTAAGATCGATATTGCATGTGTTTGCATAATTGATGTTATATATATAATTGATATTATTGTTGAATTTGCATATACGTTGGAGTGGAGTTAATTACATAATTAAATTATGATATTGTACGTTATAATTAGCTAGATTAATATTGTTGATTTACTAATTATGAAATTATTTATTAAATTAGGGGCTTTGTTAATTATATTAGGAAATTGTTATTTTAAAGTTAGAAAAAATTGTTACTAAATTTATTAGGTTATAGATTGTTAATTAAAATAGAAAATTGTTAATTAAAGTTGAAAATTATTGAATAAATTAGTTATTGTTGAATAAAATAGGAAATTAGTTATTGTTGAATAAAATAGGAAATTATTTATTAAAATAGGTTATTATTGATTAAATTAGGTATTGTTGATTGAATAAAAAATTATTTATTAAAATAGGTTATTATTTCTTAAAATAGGTTATTATTTAGGGATTAAATTTTAATTTATTATATTATTGTTTTTTATTAAATTAAGAAATTTATTATTAATTAATTAGTATTATATATATAATTTATTAATTTAAATGTTTAAATTAAATAGATGACTGGAAATGGTGCTGGTGCCTCTGGTGGCTCGGGATCTCACGGGGCCTCCGGGTCACGTAGCCGATCGAGGAAGAGTCGATCCAAACTTAGACCCGAGGCGCCGGCGCCTACACTGTCACGAACACCATTATCGTCGCCTCCGCCACCCATTCCACACCCGTCGCCTGATCAGTCGTCGTCTCATTCGTCTGTCCGGGACCATCCTGCTGTTCCTGCTCAGGATGGCCGGTAGCGCGTTTGGGCTACAAGTGGAGGAGTGTAAGTAATTAAATACTTTTATTGTTTAATAATTAATAATTAATTAATTTCACATTCGTTTTAATTTATAATGTGTTTTGTTTGTTAATTAATGTCATAGATTGTTACCTGTTAACGAGGTCTCCAGGGCATGCACGGTTGCTTTTGGCTCTTTACCGATCTCTGCGGGTGCATATACCTGGTCGAAGGTCCCAAAACAAAAAAAGTTGGCGTACTTCGAGGAATTTCAGGTAGTAATTAATTACTTAATTATTTAATTAATGTTTGTTAATTTGTTCAATAATAAACAATTTATTATATGTGCAGAAACAAACCACTTGGGATCGGAATATGTACTCAGACTAGGCTATGTTCAAGTATTTCTGTAAATCGGCGCAACAGCGGTATAAGGATTTAATGTACGAATGGAGAATGACATGGCGGCGCGATGGGACGACGTAGAGCTTGGGTAAGGATGATAATGATGTTGTGTTGTGGGATTCATTGACGAGGGAGTGGCTGGATCCGGAGTACATCAGGAAGTGTGAGATTGCTAAGGCCAACCGGAGATCCGACGATGGGGGTGGGATGTCCAGGCATCGGACTGGAGCCCGGTCCATCCTTGAGCAGTCGATGGTCATTGTAAGTGTTTATTAATTTTTTAATTAATTTCAATAAATTTAATTATATATTTAATATATATAATACATAAATTTAATTATTAGGAACGGGATACGGGGCGTGTACCCACTCACTTGGACCGGATGAGCATTGCTCATCCGTTTAATGCTGATACACAGCAATCCACATACGGGCGCACAACTAACCTCCACGTAAGTAATAAAATTGTTTAATTAAATACATTTTTTATAATTTATTCTATTAATTTAAAATTATTAATTATGTAGTTGGAGATGAAACGGAGGATTGCCGAGATCGGAACTCAAGTCGACCCTACTCAACCCGGAACCAGCAGTGCCCCTACAGTCGAGGAGGTGGACCGGGCTTATTTGGAAGTTGCCCCCACCACCCGCGGACGAGTTCTGGGCCTTGGTCGTATGAGCGCTGATGTCATTTCCGGCGCTGGTCCTTCCCAGACGGCATCGCAGGGTTCCGTATCTTCCACCCCAACTCCTGATGTGACGATGGCACAATTCAACCATTACATGCATGTGATGCATGTGAATATGGGTCGAGAGATAGGGTGATCGGACGAGAGGATCGAGGAGGTTTATCGGAGAACCATGCAAGCTCCTCCACCGACGGCCAACGTGAACGTGTCTGTTCCCCCAGGCCCCTCAGCCCCCCCAGCCCAATCAGCCTATGTCCCGACCATGCAGCAAGATGATGAGATCATGGGTCAACAGTTCGGTGTTGGCGCCGACGTTGATGTTGATTTGTGGGACTTTGGTCCATGAGTGACTTTGAATAATTTTTTTTTTATGTGTTTAACAATTTTATTTTTATGTCTCGTAGAACTATTTACTTTTATGTCTCGTAGAACTATTTATTTTTTATCTGCATTTTTGTTGAACTATTTACTTTTATGTTTAAGTATCGGTTGTTTAATTTTAGTTATGTGTGTTTTATGTGTTAAGAATGTGTATATTTAAATTTGGATGTTTTATGTGATAGATAAACAACATTTTCATTGAAAATTGCCTTGAAGAAAGGCTGTTGTTGTGGTTACATTACATGCATACACTTAACATTACATAAACTTAGCAATACATATTAGAGACATAAACTTAGGATTACATCCAACCTATAAACTTGAAGACATAGGGTAGAACACAGAATACTATGGCCACAACAAGAAAGTTCCTCTCCTTCTTTAGCTCTTCAACTTTTCCAGCTTCAAATCCTAATTCTGAGGTTAGTTGGTCAGATGTATCCTTATACATATCCCCAACTAGTTGCGCATGATTCAACTTGTTGTTGAGCTCTTGATTTTCAAGCAAAAGTGAGTCAATTCTCCTCACCATGCCCGGAAACATTCCGTGTGAACTCGTTCCTTGTCCGTGAATTTCGTGTTCATCGGCCCAAACAAAAAAGGAGCATCCATTACCATTTAGTGAATCTGGGCAAGTATAAAATAGTCTACCTCTGCTTTTTTCTTGCTTCGACATGCACACACGAGCTTCTTTTCCACAATGGCATACCACAATTTTCATGGATGTCGAAGATGAAGACATGAGTTTCTGTATTTTTTTAATTTTTGATGTTTGTGAAGAAGTAGGTTGTTTTGAGTGTGGTTGGAGTGTTAAGAATACGTAGTTAAATTTTTTTTATACGCGTCTTTACCGACGGAAAGTGATTCCGTCGGTATTGACACATGTTCAATGCCGACGGAAATTCCGTCGGTAATGTAAATACCGACTGAAAATTGGTCAACGGAATCTGACTGATTTGACATACATTTGAAATATGTGTTACCGACTGAAATTATCCGTCGGTATTGCCAATACCGACGGAATTTCGGCGCGTGATATACATTTGAAATATGTGTTACCGACTGACATTATCCGTCGGTATTGCCAATACCGACGGAATTTCGGCGCGTGATATACCGACGGACTGACATTTCCGTCGGCATGTAGTATTGAAAAATGTTCCAGAACCTCAAAACACGCGAAAATTTTTAGTGTGGAGCAAAAAATTTGGATTGGAGCGAAAATTTAAGGTATGTTTTTTAGTGTGTAATTTTAATTTGGTGTTTAGTTTTTTAGTGTGTAATTTTACTACATAATTTTTACTTTTAGTGTTTAATTTTTAGTGTGTAATTTTATTTTGGTCAAATTGTTTAACAGATGGAATTGCCGGATCGTCGGTGGATGTATTGTACTCCTAGGCTCGTTTTAGGAAATGTGAATGTTGAATTTTATGATAAACTCGTGTCATTTGTTGAATTTGCAAAGCTACACCCACATTACATGTCTGAGGATTGTATTAGGTGTCCGTGTAATGCTAAGAAATGTAAGAATAGATCATTTAAAAGCATTGATGAAGTCTTATGCCACGTTGTTATGAATGGGTTCGTTGATAATTACTATAATTGGACAAGTAATGGCGAACAACGGTGGCCTTATAATTTTGATCAAGTCTTGTACTATTACACTACTGCAATTTATGAACAACCCGTACACGTTGAGCATGTCGGCACCAGTAACGATCAAGAGTTTGGGGTGGAAGAACCCGATATGTATCAAACAATGGTGATGGAAGCCGGTATGTCAAATATAGAGGAGGAACCAACGGATGAAGCATTTCAGTTTTATGAGATGCTCAAATTAGTCGATCAAGATTTGTACCCAGGGTGTGATTCTCATTCTCAGTTGTCATTTAATGCTCGACTTATGGCTATCAAGACGGAGAACAAGCTATCTAACAGAGCATATGAGCAAATGACACAATTATGCAGTGAGATTTGTCCTGTCGATAATAAAGTACCTACGACGTTTCATCAGAGCAAACAACTGATGAAGAATATGGGTTTGCCGGTTGAGAAGATTGATTGTTGTGTGAATGGTTGCATGTTATACTGGGGTGATGACGATAGCGATCTTCTTATGTGTAGAATGTGTGGCCATCCCCGGTACAAAGAGCCACGACGGAAGGGACCAGGTGGTCAATCGAGCAAGACAAAAAAGAAAGTGCCACACAAGAGGATGTATTATCTTCCTATCATTCCTCGTTTAATGAGATTGTTTCAATCTAGTGCTACAGCTCAACACATGACGTGGCATGCAAGAAATTCTGAAGATACTGAGGCTGGGGATATGAGACATCCGTCCGACTCTAAAGCCTGGAAACACCTTGATAACGTGTTTCCAGGATTTGCTTGTGAACCGAGGAATGTGAGATTAGGCTTGAGTACTGATGGTTTTGCACCGTTTGGGAGTTATGGAAAGAAGTATTCTTTGTGGCCGGTGATACTGACTCCGTATAATCTACCTCCATGGATGTGCATGAAACCTCAAACAATGTTTCTGACTGTATTGGTGCCTGGTCCGTCGAATCCAAAGCATAAACTTGATGTTTATCTCCAGCCTCTTATTAAAGACTTGATCTTCCTATGGGATAACGGAGTCCAAACGTATGATGTTTCTAGGAAACAGAACTTCACGATGCGTGCTGCTTTATTGTGGACCATTAGCGACTTTCCTGCATATGCTATGTTGTCCGGGTGGAGTACAGGCGGAAAGCAAGCTTGTCCGTATTGTATGGAATATTCTGAAGCTTTCAGTCTCCCGAAGAGTAGAAAAGTTTCATGGTTCGATAATCACCGAAGGTTTTTACCTCGAGATCATCCATTTCGAAGGAATAAGGTGGACTTCACGAAGAATAGAACAGTCACAAACAATCGACCGCCCCTTCGAAATGGTATTTTATACATTTATTTTAACATGTTTTTTTGGGTTACATTTATTCTAACATTTATTAATCGTACAGGACAAAGTCTGTTACATGAGATTGAGTGGACGGGTTTGAAAAAAACTACGGAGGAAAATGCAGAAGAACACAACAAAGGAATCCCATGTAACTGGAAGAAAAAGAGTATTTTTTGGGACTTGCCATATTGGAGTTCACTATTGATCCGACACAATTTGGATGTCATGCACATTGAGAAGAATGTGTTTGACAACGTGTTTCACACAATCATGAACACAGAAGGCAAAACGAAAGATACTCCAAAGTCCAGGGAAGAGTTGAACACTATCTGTCGCCGTGATGAGTTGGAACAGGATACCCGTACAGGTAAATATCCAAAGGCTTGCTACACACTAGATAAGGCACAAAAACAGGAATTGTGTAGGTGGATTAAAGAGTTAAGATTTCCAGACGGCTACGTGTCAAACATGAGTCGATGCGTAGACACAACAAAAGGCAAAGTTGCAGGGATGAAGAGTCATGATTGTCATGTTTTTATGCAGCGCTTGATACCTATTGCGTTTCGAGAATTTCTTCCTCTGAATGTGTGGAGGGCTGTCACTGAATTAAGTCTCTTTTTTAGAGATTTAACGTCTACAACAATCAAGGTTGATGATATGAATCGTTTGGAACGAGACATTCCAGTTATTTTATGTAAGTTGGAACGTTTTTTCCCACCTAGCTTCTTTGACTCGATGGAACACTTACCTGTTCACTTAGCGTATGAAGCTAGGATTTGTGGTCCAGTGCAGTACAGGTGGATGTACCCATTTGAGAGGTGAACAATTCTATTTCTCTCATTTAATTAGTTTTTAGTATATGGAGCCTTATTTTAATTTGTTAACTATTATAATTTTAGGTATCTCCACAACTTGAAGCGCAATGCTAAACAGAAGGCAAACGTCGAAGCATCGATTGTTAATGCGTATTTGAATGAAGAGGTTGGCATGTTTTGTTCATATTATTTTGAAGACCATGTCAACACGAGGATCAGGAATGAACCACGTAACTTCGATGGTAGAGGTACGCAACAAGAAGTCGATGGCATGCTCTCTGTATTCAAGTCTAAGGGGCGACCTATAGGAAAAGCCACTGAACGATATTGGTCAACACACACAGAGGCTGAAATAGCACTAACGTACGTGTTATTGAATTGTGATGAAGTTCAGCCTTACATTGAGTAAGTATTTCATATATTTATCATCTAATTAAATAGTACTAAACGTGCGTCATTTATCATCTAATTGTGTTGTGAATTATTAGGATGTATACACAAGAACTACGACATGCAGATCAAAACATCTCAGATAGAGACATAGATACTAGTCTTCAACGTCAATTTGCCCGATGGTTCCAACGTTATGTGAGTATCATTAATTGAATTTTACGTGAACAAATAATTGTTTTGATTAATGTTAATTTTAACTGTACGTATAGGGACAATCGCACGATTTTCAGAGCCGGTTCTTACAGGATCTCAGCAAAGGACCATGTAGGTCCCTAAGTTGAGTTAATATCGAGGGAAGCTAAAGAAAATGTCTAGAGGGGGGTGAATAGACTTTTCTAAAATCTTTCGATATATCAGAATTACAATGTGCGGAATACGAAATTAACAATGAGCCCAATTAAAGATTATACTCAACTTATTTCGAGAACTCTATTTCAGTAGTTTACTCAACTAGTCTTGTTCAATTAGTATGTTTAACAAGTAAACAATTAATCAATTCAATCAAACAAAACAAAACAGTAAAGTAAATCAAACACGAGATTTATAGTGGTTCGACAACTTGTCTACATCCACTCTCACAAACCCAGTTGTGAAATTCTTATTAACTCTTCCAATCGAGCAATATGTTCTTGTAGCTTTAAGTCCCAAGAAATAAGACTTAGATCTTCTCGATTATATCTCCAGATATATCTTCGATCTTACTAGCTATTTTACAAGTAACTAGCAACTTGAAACAGTAAACGAAAATAAAACTTCTCTTCGTTCAGTAGTAGCCTTCTGATTTCTTCACTTGTCTTGCGTAGCTTCACTTTCTAAACTTCAATCTCTGAGAGTAATTTATTCACTTGAATCTTCAATAATGCTTGCAGTATCAATATTTCAGTAGTCTTTTCAGTATCTCAGTCGTCTTTAATGAATCAATACCATGAGGTATTTATAGACTTCTAATTCCAAGAACTTTCAGTTGTATAACAACCTTTTCTTGAAAACTAACTTGTAACTGGAACTTCTTATTCTTTCACGCGTTTCTCCAGTTTAATTAGTTATTCCTTAACTAACTCCTTCAACTTTTATCTTCAACACGCGTTTTTGTAATTAACTTCAAGTTGACCTGTCTTGTTTAAGTCGCGCACCTGTCTTGTCCAGTAGTAGTAGACTGTGTCTTCTACTTGTCTTGTGCAGTAGACTTCTTCAGATTACAACATAGAACTAATCTAGTCCTATCAACTAATCCTAACAAGACTATTACATTACATTAAGCTTCTTGTTATAAAGCTTAGTCAACTTAGAAAACTATACAAAAGAATCTATCTATTACATTTAAAAACATAAGCTCTATACAACAATTATTCATAGCTCAATAACAATCTTAACATATACGAATAACAAATATGAAGTACTTATAAATCATACTTATCTTTCAATAATATTTGTCTTCTTAAAAACTATTACTTGTCTTTTGAATTTCTACTGATCTGTACAAGACGACTTCAACTTAACTAGACTAGATCAGTCAATACTTAGAAAATATTCAAGTCTTCTTTTGGCTTATCAAAACTTCATCTTTTATCTTTTATTCATCATTTAGGACTTGCTCTAGGATTCATATCCCAACAATTTCCCCCTTTTTGATGAAGCCAAAACTACTTGAATCTTTTCATAACAGTAGACTAGTTAAGTAGTTATCTTGTCTTAAACATCAAATAGTACTTATATTTTCATTCATTCAAAATATGATCAGTAGATATTACAAATACTTAATCAAAATAAAACTAAGTCTAAGTATCAGAGCAAAAACAAAAAATAATCTGATATACTACCTTCTTAAGAACTTGGAACACCAAAAGCATCTAGTAGCCTTTTGTGAATGATAGTCATGTGTTCTTCAGTTTCGATCTTCTCCTTCTCCAGTAGGTCTTCTTCAAACTTCTTAATGTGGTTGTAATCGATCCTTTTTCCAGAACCTAACATAGGAGTAATCCATTTAGGAAAGATAGGAACAAGAATATTAAAACTTACAGCAGTTGCAATCCTCATGACCAAGTTCCATAGATTCCTGTCTTGAATTTCCATGAACTTGTCAAAAATTGCGTATAACTCTTCTTTGCTCTCTGGATCTCCAAACTTGCGAATAATCCAGTGATCCAATTCCCAAATCAGTTTGACTTTGAACCATGCATCTTTATGTTCATCATCAATGAAATTATCAATGTATGCATCTTCAACTTGATCTGGATCAGTCTTTAACTTCAGCAAATTCTTGATATGCTTTCCTAGCAATTTCTTGTTAGCATAATGAATTTCTTCCAGCTTCTGCTTCTTATGAAGAGCTTCAACCTCTTCATCACCAATATCAGCTAGAATATCTCCTAGTTCTTCTTTCTTCTTCTCTAGAACAAGTTTCCTCTTGACTTGTCTAGTCTGAGTTTCAACTTCAGGAGATGCAATACTTTTTCCTTTCAGCAATCTTTTCTTTTTCTGTTCTTCAGCTTCTTCAAGATCAGCTTTCTTGACCAGCCTTCCCCTCTTGGGATATCTTAACTCTTCTATTGCAGTCGCTGAGTTTCAACTTCAGGAGATGCAATACTTTTTCCTTTCAGCAATCTTTTCTTTTTCTGTTCTTCAGCTTCTTCAAGATCAGCTTTCTTGACCAGCCTTCCCCTCTTGGGATATCTTAACTCTTTTATTGCAGTCGCAGCAGCTTTAACTTCAGGTTCCGCACTTGACTTCTCTTCAACTCTACTTGCCTCTTCCCCCTTTTTGGCTTCATCACTTGCCTTAAGAGTGAATAGACTAGTGAATCGAGTCATTTCTTCTTTCAGTGCTTCATTCATTGCTTCAGCCGCGAGCTCTATCTGCTTTTGTTGGGTCTGATCACGACTCATCTTGTCTAGGCGATCAGCAGTAGACTCCAACTTCTTCGAGTTAATTGCCAACTCATCCTTGAAATGAACAGCTGTCTGACGCAGTAGGGTGTTTTGCTTAGTCAGCTCAGTGAGAATAGCTTGAGAACGCACCAACTGATCTTGTGCTTCTCGTCTTTGCTCATCTGCTATCTCAATCTTTACTCTGTATAGTCTTTCCATCTTACTAGACTCTTCAGCTAATGACCTAGCAAAATTAACAGACCTGTTCTCCAAGTAGTCAACTTGTCTCTTCAAGAAGTCTTCAATTTGCGTATACATTTCTTGTCGAAAAGTAGAATCCATCTTATTCACTTCTCCAACTATCAATTCCCTGGAGCTGTCAACTAGGGACTGATTTTGTTCAACAAGAACTGTCTTCAACTTTGATTCTAAGAACATTTCAATAGACGATTTTACTACTTCCTTTAATTCTGTCTTCAACTCATCTATAAGTCCTTCTGGAAACATATGAGCAGTAGAGTGAGTTTCAGTTAGCTCATCTTCATTAAACAAGATGGCTTCAACAAACTCATCATCTTCTTCACCAAAAACGATTGAGTTGGTGTCTTCTTCATCAACATTTACAGCATCTTCCTCAGACGGATCAGTCTGAACAACAACATCAACTAATTCAGCTGTCAACTTTTCTTCCACAACATTAGTTTGAATACCAACATCAAATAAGTGTGATGCAGGCAATACATCATCTGGTACATTTAGCATTCTCTTTACCAGGGCTGTAATAACATGAGGTGGGAGAAGTTCTGAATAATCTTGAACTCCACTATTCTCCCGTTGCTCCATTTCCCAATCCATAAAATTGGAGATACCACCCATGCCTTGTATGACTTCAAATAGATCATCAGTAGAAGATTTCTTCAATGCAACCCATGTGCATATTCGAATCAGTTTCTCATACTGTTCTGACGAGGTGTCTATCTCAATAGACGAGAGCCTCTTCTTCAGATTATTGCTAACTTTAGCACGAACCCTCTTCTCCCTTAAGCACATCGGATAATAAACAAGGGATTCAAATCTAATATCAGACGGGGTCTAAGCAGGTGGGGTCCCTGTCTCAGTTGTTGCAGTGGCAACTGGTGTCTTGTCTGAAGTAGATGGGTTGGGGGGTTCAACATATTCTGTTGAGGTAATAGGAATTTGGATGGTGGTTTCTTTGGGCGTTAATGTGGCTTGGTGTGGTTCGACAGTTGTAGAAGTATCAACTGTATCGAATATAGTAGTGTGTGGGGTTATGTTGGCTCGAAGTGGATGCACTGCCAACACTGACGAGGTTTTGGGTACAAGTTTAGCACGAGATCGGAGTGATCTGGCCTTGGTTTTAACAGGGATAGAGAGAGGAATTGACAAAGCTCTAGAAGAAGTACCAACCTTTTCTTCAGTCGACTTGTCTGGTGAAGGACTCGACTCGACTCTCACCAGTCGATATACTTGCAATTCTTCCTCTTTCGTCTCAGGCTGCTTGTCTGAGTGAGTTTCTTCCGAATCTCCTTCAGCCTCAATCATAGCCTCCTCTTCCACATACTGAACTAGTCTTCTACTAGTACCAGCCTCAACTTCTTCAGAACCTTCACCGCCTGACTCGTCTTCTCCAGAACTAGACGAGGCAGCTTCAATCATGGCATCATCAGGATTGATTTGGACTTGTCTGGTGGCAGCCGATCTAGCAGCAGCTTGCTTAGCCAGAGCCTCCTTCTTCAAATAATGCTTTAGAGGATGGAATGACTTGCCTTTACTCCAACTCGTCTTGTTGGGCAATAAGATGGGTAGAATGATACTTAGCTTGTTTCCAAAGCTAACATTCGCAGTTACCACCCAGTTGACTGTACTGGTGTCAACTTGCACAAATTTTTTGTAATACATCAATCTGTCCAAGAAGAGTTTAGTCCAGTTTCCTTCAGTGATTCCATCGTAAATCACAGCCATAATTCTTGCTTTCTGGGGCGTCACAGAGTCAAAACACCCAGTGACTCCTAGCAACATCTTTGATGCGATATCAAGAAGAGTTTTGTACTTGTCAAGTAGCTCCTTCTTCTTGACTACAGGAACTTTACCATCACTTTTCAATTTCAGCTTCCTTCCACAGAAAATGCTCAAATACCTCAACTCTCTGCCTTCTGCATATCTTTCGATATCTATCGAACCGGATGGCAATTTCAGAGATTCTGTCAGAAATTCACGAGTAATCTCCACTCGCCTTCTTCCAACAAAGGCTTCAATCGAGTCGCCTTGTCGAGTTGTAGTAGAATAAAATTCTAATACCTCTTCCTCTAGCACCACTTCAGGAAAAGCCTCCAAATAGGGTCTCAAACCGCATCTGAAGCATTTAATCAAAATTTCTTTGTTGTCTTCAGTGTGATTCCCTTTGAAGAACACCGAACCCTCCACATGCACTCTTCCTTCGGTAATATACTTGCCTAGATCGAACCTTGCTTGCATGTTAGTACGGGCATCAAATATCGAAACAATCGACATAGTAGGAAAAGTAAGAAGAATAAGAGATTTCGAAAGATCTTGAGAGCTTGAGAAGTTATGAGAATCAAGAGATAAAACTTGTGAGCAGTTATGAACGAGTAGTGTGGGTTTTGTTAAACCTTGAGTTTGGAATCAATGGTTAAGATTGAGCGATTTAATCCAATGGTTAAGTATGAAAGTCTTTTGAAATTCAGTTTTACGGAATCGAGAGTATTACGTGATTTAGTATTGTGAAATTTGAAATCCGCCTCTTCTATTGGTAGAGTAGAGGAGTGTATTCCTCTGACCTAGCACAGTAGAGTTTTTGGCGCGAACTGGTTATATACACCTCATTAAATGGAGTGTATACATCCAATTCTAGGTTTTTCAAACTTTCAATACTCAAATTACATATATATCCTTAATTCGTTTTGTTTAAACACTTAGAGTATTTACATCATGAAACACTTATCTTGTCTGTTCGTGTCTATCCAGAATAGACGAGTAGACTGACATGCACAAGACGAGTTCCCCCTTCGATTGTGCTTGTCTACTTTGAACATCAAGTGATTATATGTACCTGTCTTTTCTTGCACTACAGATTAGATGTAGTACAGGTAGTCGAGTAGAATAATTAGAATGAATATCAATCTAAGTCAATGATCAAGGTTCAAACAAGATGACTGTTACCAAACTAAAGAGTCAACATAAGGATCTTTAAGAAATCAAGGATTCCCCCTTAAATGTTTATTCCCTTAGTATTACCCTCAGCTTTACCAGCTTCCTCATCGGGTTGCTTGGTCATCCAAGTCGAGTTACCCTGCAATGAATAATTTAGGTACCCTTCTTGTTTATTGGGGTCCTGGGGGGTTAGTCGAGTTCAATGGAATCCAAATGTACATTGGAGTCCTGAACAAGTTTGATCTTCTAAGCTTTCGACCATATTTGTTGCAAAATAAGACCTTGTTGTCCTTATCTGGCCTATCAGTCGAGTTCGGGTCTACTCTTTGGAGATAGCCTTTCGACTTGATCTCTACTTGAGCAGGCACTTGTCTATGATAGTCAGAGTAGGGTTTGAATGCATTAGGTCCATACGGTTTATAGACATGTTTAGGTCTTTCTTCTCCTTCGATATCATATGACAAAGGTGGAGGATATAGAACAGCTTGTGTACGATATTTTGGACCTTCCTGTCTAGGTCTAGACGAGTAGAGTTGAGACTGCCTTATGAAAGGAGTTCTAGACTCTTGTCGTCTAGTCTGTACTTGTCTAGTACTAGTCTCCTCAGGATACCAATCCTCGTATCTGACCTGGTTGGATCGTCTACGGTTAGTGGTCCTTGGAAGATTAGTTCTAGGTTGAACAGGCTTGTTGTTACCATTCTTTTTACCTCCCTTGGTAATTGGAATGTTAACTTGAGCTTGTTTTGGTACAGTACCTTTAGATGGAGTATCAATATCGTATATCATTGGTCCTTTTCCTTTATCATTAGTCAAAGAGCTTGAGATGAAAATAGTAGGGTTCTTAGGAACTAGAGTAGACGAGCTTGATGTCTCAGCACCTATGCCTGTCTTGTCAGCAGGAGCCCTATACCTATCTGACAATTCAAGGTTAACCTTAGAAGAGTTAACCAGGTTAGTAAGTTTAAGGTCTAGAGTGACAACCTCGGTTTCTAAGAACTTATTACGTTCTTCAAGCTTTTTGAACTTGCTTTTTAAAACATTGAATTCATGTTTCTCAGTAGCATGTGTCTTAAGTAGGTCTTGATACAACTTGTCTGTCAATGCACACTTGTCTTTGAGTTGACTCAACTCTTCTTGCAAGCGTTCATTTAGGACTGTTATATTAGGATCTACTTTAGACTGAGCTTCCTTAAGATCAATGATTTCTTGTCTTAAAATGATGTTTTCGTCACTGACTTCAATGATTGCCTTGTTGGCAAGTAGGAGGTCGTCTTCAACTGCACTAGTAGAGTGCTGAAGGCTACTCCCTACTTTGCTACTGGCAGTATCACTTTCATCAGATTCTGATTCATCACAAGATTGAAAAGAAGTAGCAGATGATACCTCTTGGTCGATTTTAGCCATGCAGCATAGACCATCATCTACTATAAAAGCTTCATCGTGATCTGGTTCAGATGGGTAGCTAGATGAGGATGATGGCAACTCGTCTGAGTCAGACTCAGAGTCATCATTGGCCATCATTGCCTTCTTACCACGGTTGTATCTTCTTTCCCTTCGTGCTTTGCGTTCTTCTCGATCATCAGTACTCAGGTCTGGACATTCATATATGTAGTGACCTGGCTTTTCACAGTTATAGCACAAGAGATCATTAGTAGCCTTTTTAATAGGAGAGTTGTTCCTTCGTTTATCGCGTCTATCAGAACGAGTAATCTTCCTACCATCAGACTCTCTATCTTGTCTGTTACCTTTCGAGACTTCGTCTCTCCTTTCGGACGAGTTTCGGTCTCGTCTGGTTTCAGACGAGTTCTTAGAAGCAGACCCTCTATGCTCTATATAGAACTTCTTATATCTTCCGAAACGTTTATTCAGCCTATCAAACTTTCTAACCATGAGACTTACCTGATCCTTCAGACTAAGATCAGTATCTAACTCGTCTTTCACAGAGGTAGACCTAGTCTTAGACTTCAACCTGTCTACCTTAGACGAACTAGCCTTAAAAGCAACGTTCTTAGATACAGCATGTTCTCTGTCACTACTTACTATGGGTTCATCTTCGTCTAAATCAAACTCATGAGCCTTTAGAGTTTGAAACATGGTTTCTGCTGTCCATACATCTATATCTTGGGTATTCTTAACAAGCATTTTTACCATTTTCCATCGACTGTCAAGGCTTTTGAGAATCCTAAGATTGATTTCACGTGGAGTATAAGATTTACCAAGGACTTCCAAGTCATTCATGATTTTGGTAAAACGAGTATCCAACTGGTCTATTGTTTCACCAGCTTTCATATGAAATGATTCAAATCTTTGGACTGCAGTGGAAAGCTTGCTTTCTTTGATTAGGGATGTTCCTTCACAAATGATAGCTAAGCGATCCCACATTTCTTTGGCAGTTTTACATTTTAACACTTTTCCCAGATACTCGTTAGGAAGAGTGTGTAAGATGTAATTCTTGGCCAAGCTATCCAAATTATTCTGTCTCATTTCTTCTGAGGTTAGTTCTGACCTTGGTTTCTTGACGAGTGTACCCACGGGTTGATTAGTGTCAAGGGCAGCAGTATTGGGAATCATGGTCACTATCGGACCTTCAGTGATGACGGAGATCATTAAGTCGTGAGTGGAACTGAAGATGGCTTCCATCCTTAGTTTCCAATAGTCATAATCTTGAACCTGGAACTTAGGTAACTTGTTAGCACTAATTTCGAGAGACATGATTCAAGAAGATACAAATATCACAGTATAGTATCAAGAAACAAATGTTTTCAAGTTCAGCGTTAAAGAACACGTAAGAGCACGTATAGACACGGACCAAGACTTCACCCAAGTCTTGAGTTGGTTATCAAGAAACAGCAGTTCGTAAACTACTGCTCTGATACCACTTGTAGGTCCCTAAGTTGAGTTAATATCGAGGGAAGCTAAAGAAAATGTCTAGAGGGGGGTGAATAGACTTTTCTAAAATCTTTCGATATATCAGAATTACAATGTGCGGAATACGAAATTAACAATGAGCCCAATTAAAGATTATACTCAACTTATTTCGAGAACTCTATTTCAGTAGTTTACTCAACTAGTCTTGTTCAGTTAGTATGTTTAACAAGTAAACAATTAATCAATTCAATCAAACAAAACAAAACAGTAAAGTAAATCAAACACGAGATTTATAGTGGTTCGACAACTTGTCTACATCCACTCTCACAAACCCAGTTGTGAAATTCTTATTAACTCTTCCAATCGAGCAATATGTTCTTGTAGCTTTAAGTCCCAAGAAATAAGACTTAGATCTTCTCGATTATATCTCCAGATATATCTTCGATCTTACTAGCTATTTTACAAGTAACTAGCAACTTGAAACAGTAAACGAAAATAAAACTTCTCTTCGTTCAGTAGTAGCCTTCTGATTTCTTCACTTGTCTTGCGTAGCTTCACTTTCTGAACTTCAATCTCTGAGAGTAATTTCTTCACTTGAATCTTCAATAATGCTTGCAGTATCAATATTTCAGTAGTCTTTTCAGTATCTCAGTCGTCTTTAATGAATCAATACCATGAGGTATTTATAGACTTCTAATTCCAAGAACTTTCAGTTGTATAACAACCTTTTCTTGAAAACTAACTTGTAACTGGAACTTCTTATTCTTTCACGCGTTTCTCCAGTTTAATTAGTTATTCCTTAACTAACTCCTTCAACTTTTATCTTCAACACGCATTTTTGTAATTAACTTCAAGTTGACCTGTCTTGTTTAAGTCGCGCACCTGTCTTGTCCAGTAGTAGTAGACTGTGTCTTCTACTTGTCTTGTGCAGTAGACTTCTTCAGATTACAACATAGAACTAATCTAGTCCTATCAACTAATCCTAACAAGACTATTACATTACATTAAGGTTCTTGTTATAAAGCTTAGTCAACTTAGAAAACTATACAAAAGAATCTATCTATTACATTTAAAAACATGAGCTCTATACAACAATTATTCATAGCTCAATAACAATCTTAACATATACGAATAACAAATATGAAGTACTTATAAATCATACTTATCTTTCAATAATATTTGTCTTCTTAAAAACTATTACTTGTCTTTTGAATTTCTACTGATCTGTACAAGACGACTTCAACTTAACTAGACTAGATCAGTCAATACTTAGAAAATATTCAAGTCTTCTTTTGGCTTATCAAAACTTCATCTTTTATCTTTTATTCATAATTATTTATCATTTGGTTATAAAAATCCAATGGCGACGGAACATTTCCGTCGCCATTTCCGTCGCTAAAGGCAAAGAGACAAAGCCGACCGAAATATCCGTCGCTAACGGCAACGAGCCAAAGCCGACCGAAATATCCGTCGCCATTTCCGTCGCTAACGGCAACGAGCCAAAGCCGACCGAATTATCCGTCGCCATTTCCGTCGCTAACGGCAACGAGCCAAAGCCGACCGAATTATCCGTCGCCATTTCCGTCGGTAACGGTAACGAGCCAAAGCCGATCAAAATATCCGTCGCCATTTCCGTCGCTAACGGCAACGAGCCAAAGCCGACCGAAATATCCGTCGCCATTTCCGAATATAAATGTAACTTTCTCTCATTTCACGCGTATTTTCCATCCCCCTCTCTATGTTTCTCCTTCTCCCTCTCCCCCTCCCCCTCCCCCACTCCGACCGTCTCCTCCGCCACTCCGACCGGCTCTCTCTATGTCTCTCCCTCTCCCCCACTCCGACCGTCTCCTCCGCCACATGCTGCCCCTTGCCCACGTTCGCAGCGGCGCCACCCCCTTCTCCGGCCGTCCTCGCTGCGACCGTTCGCCCATCCCCACCGTCCGCGACACCCTACCGTCCCTCCCCGCCACGCCGCCGTCCAAGTCAGGTGAGCACATCCCTCCTTTGTTTTTTTATTGTGTCCGATTTCTTTTCTAAAAAAAATTAGGGTTTTGAATTTTTTTTGTATTTGTTCGAAAATTTTATTGTGTCCGATTTCTTTTCGAAAATTTAACAAAAAACTTTGAGGGAACGATTTAAAAAAAAAATTATTCTATCCCTTGCAAACACAAATTAAAAAGAAAAAAAGAAAAGCCTTAACAAATTTGAATTATTGATTTATTTATTGTACTCTAAATCTCTTATCTTTGAACTACCAGCATGACCGAAACTATGCGAGCCTAATGAAGTTACTTGATCTCTGTTGAGGTATGTTCAATTTTTATGATAATTTAATTTATGTTTAAATATATAAAATGACAATTGAATCTTGATTCTTTGGAATTGATTTTGAAATGGCAGGGATGGAGTCGAGTCAGCGAAGGACAATTTAATATACTCCACGGTACGTATTAATATACTCACATTCTTGTTAAATTATTTCTCATATAAGTTTTTGTTAATGTTTACTATGTTGTTTTAATATTTCACAGAGCTTTTTCAAGCATTCTAGTGAGGGGTATAGTTGTCATAATCAGTAGCAAAATTCTATTTGCTTCTTACTTGATCGATCCTCTGCCAATTCCGGAACACCATTCGATGCCTTAACACGATTTTGTTTATTCTGTTGGATGTAATGTAGATTTGTGTATTGAATTATTTAAGCAATTTTGATCGTGTATTGAATTTTGATCGTGTATTGAATTTTAAGCAATTATGTAAGCAATCGGGATCGGGTCGGATCCCGATCGCAAATAAATTTTTTTTTAAAAAATTTTGGTACTTACCGACGGACTATTCCGTCGGTGTAGCGTCGGTAATACCGACGGGCGAGCCGACGGAATTCCATTTTTTTTAAAAACATTTAATACTTACCGACGGAAAATTCCGTCGGTAAATTAAAATAATAAAATTTAAGTCCAAAATATACCAACGGATCTACCGACGAAAAATTGATTTGGGATCCGTCGGTAAAGGCGAACCGGTTTGAAAACTTGGTTTGAAAACGGGTTGGCTTCACTGCCGACGGAATTGAATCCGTCGGTATAGGCGACCCGGTTTGAAAACGGGTTGGTTTGAATCCGTCGGGAATCCGTCGGCATATACCGACGGACGCATATTTTCCGTCGGTAACCACTACCGACCAATTCATTGACGACGGATAAAATCCGTCGGTAATTCCGTCGGTAAGAGCCAATACCGACTGAATATCCGTCGGTATAACCGTCGGTAAAACACCTCTTTTTTGTAGTGATGAAAATAAAATAACTTTAACAATCTCCTGTGTTGGAACATTTCAAAATTACTTTCACACAACCACAAAAAGAAACACATTTACTTCACTCTACAATATCAATAATGTTATACAAAACAACATTACTTTTGGGTCTATTTTATACATACACACAAATCAACAAATTTATTTACATTTAAAATTGTTTCAGACTCGTTGATAACTTCGGAGCCATCGGAGATGCAGGTGTGTATGGTGATTGAGGTGCAGCCTAAAATTTTAGCAGATTTGGAGTGAATGAGTGATCAGTTGATGAGGCTGGCAGACCCACCGGTATTTAAAGACATGAAAATGACGCCTGGTCATGGGGTGTCTGCAGGCCCCTGCATGGGTCCGCCAATCACTACAAAACTATCAAGTTTTGCGCCGATTACAACTAAAAAATTTCAAATGGACAAAGTTGACAAAATTTGCGATTGAAATTTTAGTTCGTCCGAACACTGACCTGTCCCAATTTGAATCCGACTCGCCTCAACCCGATCCAGTTTGGACCCAACCCAATTCCAAGGAAATATACATTTCATCGGGTCATGGGTCGGACCAGCGAACCCAAGCCAATCCGATTCAACCTATTTGACCATTTTATATATATATGTATGTCATTTTATAATTATACATTTTTATTTATTTTAAATTAAAAGGATATATTCGTAATTGTTTATTTATTAATTTAATTTATTAGTAGAGCGATGCACTGCGATTGCATTTTGCATATGACAAACACACTAATGTGAAGTGAAATTATATAAAATAAAATTTATACACTGAATTAATGATCTAATGGTATTTGAAGCATTATTCATTGTAAGACAGAAAGACTCTTTGTCCTAAAATATTTATGTTTCTTTTTGTACATATTTTTAAGAATATTGTTTATTTATATATAAAATTGATAAAATAAAATAAAGTAGAAAAAAATAGTGATGAGAGTAAATGCCGTAGAGTATATTTTCAAATAAAAAAAAAATAAGAACACTTTTATGTACAATTCAAAAAGAAAAATATGAACATACACTTTGATGTACTAGTTTTTTTGAAAAAGTTGATCATATTATTTAGACATTATATACACATTTTTATGACTTTTCAAACTTTTTACAATTCTAGTATGAACTCTATTCCTTATTCAATGCTACATTTGTTATTGTAAAAAAAAAAAAAAAAAGCTACATTTGCGAAAAAAAGTCCATCTCTTACTTAGTGCTATATTTTCTAAAAAATAATAATAAAGCAACCAATACTCTTTTAACAAGACAGAAAATATAATAAAACAACCAATGCTCTTTTAACAATTTGGAACATCTTAAAATTACTTTGACACACCAAAGAAAATTAAGAAGATAAATTCTTTCATTCAATTAAGTGTGTAGATATACTTAGATTAAGAAGATAAATTCTTTTAACTCAATTCATTGAAACTCAATTTCAATGATATAAATGCAATCAACTGTACCCGAGTATCACTGAAAAAAAAAAACGTCTTTATAAATTTCATTCTCACAATATCTACAATTTTATATAAAACGTTTAACTCAATTCATTGAAGCTCAATTTCAATGGTATAAGTGCAATCAATTGTACCCGAGTATCACTAAAATAAAAACGTATTTATAAATTTCACTCTCACAATATCAACAATTTTATACCAAACGTTATTACTTTTGAATTCATACATACAAATAAATTAACTAATTTATTTATTTTATAAATAAATATTTATAAAATTAGACCTCAAAATTCTACTTATTATTAATTTAAATATATGCGCTTATTTTCATACTTTAAACAATGAAAATTATATAATTACCAATCATTTCAAATTTTACTTATTATTCTACTTTCTTAATTCAGGGACTGTGGCTGAATTGAATATACGAGTTTTGGCGGACAATGTTCTCTGCCCTCGGTGAATGAGCCATATACTCGTGATCATTCAATTAATTATACTTCCTCCAGACTTCCACAAAAATAGTTATATTTTTTCTTTTAATTAAGTATTAAATGTTTTAATAACAATTTTATCCTTAATTAAATTTACTTCATAATTACTCTTAAAACTCAACTGCTTTAAAATTTATATTAGGATAAATTTCTAATAGATTCATTTTGTTGGTCCTGAAAGAGTATATAACAAGTGTATGGGGGGAATACACTTGTATGCAAATTCTTTTTCAAACTTAACCAAAAGTACTCAGCAAGATTGTCCTGAACAACTCTGCTGATGTGTTTAACTTTTCTAAGATAATCAAGCTACTAAGTACTATTGAGTACTTAGTTGAAGGACTATCTAGGAGAGTTATATGTGCGGAATAGTGGTTGACCTTTTAGTTTAAACTCCTTTGATTTCTGAAATCACTTAGTCAATTAATCCAGTTTTCAGGGAACTTGTCCAATTCTGTTTTTGCACAGTTTATAGTATATGTCTTTGAAAAGGTTCAGTTTTGTGTGCAGTGTTGAATGTATGAAAGTATTTGAAAGTAAATCAACACAAGAGTTTATAGTGGTTCAGAGACTCAAGCTCCTACATCCACTTTCCCTGATTGAACAGGATAATTCCTTCACTCTTGGAATTAACTTGTTTTATAGTGCCAAGGTGCACTTGATCAAGAACACCACTCATTGGTGAATTGATCCCTAGGATGTCTAGAGTCCTAGTACCCTCTTCTCAACTCAGAACTGAACTGTTCTTCTCTCAACAGTCAGCTCCTACCACTTCTACTACTACAACCTTCTCACTTTCTCACTTGAAAGGGGTAAGGGTTGAAGTAAGGTTTCCAACTAATGAGATATCCTTTACAATGAGGATCAGTGTATAAGGATAGGATATCTCTCTAAGCTTGTATGGATATACAATGGGGTTCAGCTTAGATGAAGTGTTTGAAGACTAAAATAGTCTGTTTGAAAGCTTGAAAGCACTTTGACTTGTAGGATAGTTGGATATTCTTGTCAAGGTTGAGGTGCTTCAAATGGTCTTCACACTTCTGTATTTATAGACAAATTTGAGGATTTGCCCGTTGGAGAGGCAGTCCCAAATTGCTATAAATGTCTTCCTTGAGTTCTTTAAACTGGAAGACAGATTCTTGATAGTGACATGTCCTTATTTGGGAAATAAACGGTTGTATAGACTTTGTCTTCATTCTGCAGCACTCTTCCCAATGTTTGACTTCAAGATTCACTTGTTTAAGCTTGGACATGACTTCTGAAGATTGCTCCAATGATAGGACAACTTTCCTTATCAAATGGACAACTTTGCTTATCACTATCAGCAGACTTGCTTATCAGCATAGTTGGCTTGCTCTTTTCAGATGACTTGGCTCTTACCCTTTGCAACCTTTGCATGTGTTCTTAGCATGGCTCTTTGAAGGTCCTTAGGGTTTAGTTGTCTTGATCTCTTCAGCAAGGTTGATCTTTAAGCTTCAGAATACTTGTTCAGATTTAATTGTGCTGAGACAACTCTTCTGGACAACTTTCCTGATCAGCATGCTTGTCCTTCAGCAGACTTGGCAATCATTCTAGAATTTGAGCCTTGAGGGAACTTGATCTTGATAGACTTTAATGCATGTGTTCCCCCTCAAATTGTGCATCTAATCAACTAAGAGCTGCCTAACATTTCAGCTTCTCATCTAGCCTTATGCTATATGTTCTATCATTCTTAGAACATAATCAATTATGACTAGGCATGTCTCAGGGGGTTTTGGTATTCAATCAAAACACTTCACATTTTATTCCAAATAATTTCCCCCTTTTTGATGATGCTAAAACCTATACATTTTTATGCAAAGGTGACTTGACTACATCTATTACATTTATCTTCAGAGGTCATGACTAGAGTCAATTTTCCTGAAAAAGAATGTGTTAGTGTATTTACCATTCATGTTGCAGATAGGTTTCAAAAATAGGCATATAGAGATTTCTGTAACAGTGTTTCTTGATTCAAAATGTGTTCAACTATCATTCATATGAAATACATTACAGGCATGTTGATAGTTGAAACTAACATATCAGAGCATGAGTCTAAACACTATTACATAATGGATCAGAAAGGATCAGAGCATATATTTTTCACTTGATAATTTTCTGGACTTATGATTATCAGAGCAAATGACTTATCAAAACAATCTCAGAGCAAACATATGACAACATACTTGAACAGCTTCAGCATAGATGACCAGTTATAAAACAAATCTTCAGCCAAGACAAGTTTTCATCCATGTTAGCACATAAAGGTCAGAAAACTTAGCCATTTCAGAGATCATCCTCCTTTGGTGGCACCATCCCATATTGTGCCCACACTCTTCTTTTCACCTCCATGGCCTCTTGGTTGGTTCCCTTGGGTCCAAGAACCATCTTGTTCAGCTTGAGGATCTCTAGAAACACTTTCAGAATTCTTGACTGGTCAATCCATCCATCCAGCTTTGGAGGCATGTAAATGATTGGCTTGGGGGCATTGAGTTCAAATCTTGCAATGTCAGCAGCTGCAAGCAGTTGTTGATATAGTTCTCTGTGATATTCAATCATGAACTCTACAAAAGTGGAGTTGGCATCTCTTCCATTCCATCTGTCAATGACATAGTAGTCATAAACAAACTCCCTTTTGGCCTCTTCCCATGAGTCATTCAGTTGAATAGGTACCCATTTATCCAAGTGAGGATATTTGGTGTCCATGGGAATTAGTAGCTGTGGCTTCATCTTGCTGTAAGTTCCTCTCCTTCTTCTTGGCTTTTGGAAGTCAGCTCTTCTCTTATCTCTTGCTCTGTTGGCCTCTTCCATCAAATCCATTCTTTCTTGGGCCCTCATCATGGCCAGCTTCTGTTGTGTTTCAGGGTCTTTGCCATACCCTTCATGAAACAACTTTGATGGATCATTCAGTAAGACAACCTTTGTCTTCTTTGGTCCAGGTCCAAAGCCTTCTTCATACAGCTCTTCCACATCTTCAACAGCTTTGGCACCTCCAGAAGATTTAGTCTCAGCAGACTTCTCATCTTCAGAAGACTTGTCTTTCTCAGCAATCTTGGTTACTTCAGCAGTTTTGACCTTCTCAGCATTTTTGGGCTTTTCAGCAGTTTTGCTTTTCTTCTTGGGAACAGATTCTTCTACAACTCTGAACTCAAGAGGGAGTTCTAGGCTGTTGGGAAATTCAGTGAATGTCTCAGCTTTTCTTTTGTTTCCCTTGGCCTTCTTGATTTGGCCTCTGGTTTGGACACCTTCAACATCTTTGTCCAAGCCAGAAACTTCTCCTCTTGGTCTCTGCTGATACCTTGCCCTTTCTTCCTGTGCTGATGCCATATAAGCCTTCAATGCTATGGCTAACTGCTCTTCTTCTCCAAGATCTTCCAAGTTCAGCACTGCTGGTTCTTTGCCCTTATCAGCAGCTTTTTCCTTGCCCTTGTCTGAACCTCCAATAATCAAGGCACCTTTGGCCCTTACTCTTTCCCTTTCCCCCTTTTTGGTAGCATCAAAACACTGAGGTTTGAGCTCACTCATTGTTGTAGCCATCAGGGATTGGGCTAGGTTCAGAGATTTCATCTCTTCCAGCAGGTATACATTTTCATCATGTATATTCTGCATTCTGTCACTGCTCAGGCTAAGGAAAGCTAGAACATGCTTCATCTTTTGCTCAACAACCTCCTCCAAGGTTGCTTTCAGAGATGCATCCAATTGGGCCTTTAAGAGCTCAGTGAGGTTGGCCACTGCACCTTCAGCAATGTTGGCCATTACTTCTTGTGAAAACTTTTCAGATGCAGCTTTCACCATTGCCAGTCTTTGTTCCTCAGCTCTTTTCTTCTGTAATGCAGTCTTCTTTCCAAGGGCTTGCTTGACAGTTAGTCTGATAGCTTTGACATTTGCATTGTGATTATCTCTTAGCAGCTTCTGTTCCTTCTTGACCTCTTCAGAGATGGACTCCATGGTGGATTTGGCGTTTTGAACTTCAGTGGAAATGGTTTGGAGACCAGTTTCCACTCCACTTATCCTTGCTTCCAATGTAGGGAGCACTACATCTTCAGAGCCAGTTAATCTCATCTCCACAGATGCTAGAGTTCTTCCTTGCTCATTCAATGCTCCAGATGTTTCAGCATGAGCAGATTGGACTTGATGAGCTAAGGAGTCCAACTTTTCTGATTGCATCCCAAGCAAGGCTTGTGCTGATCCAGAATCTACTTGGATGGGTGCATCTGTTAAGAACTCATCTGCAAATAATTGGTCAAGAGAAATACCTACAATATTAGACAGATAAAAAATGTTAGGGAATAAACACTCATCACCCTCAGAATTTTTTGCATAAGACTCTGATACATCAGCAGCCTTCTTCTCATTTTCTACTCTTTGTTTTCTCCCTTCATTTAAGATGTCCTCACACAAAGGATCAGACCTCCTCTCATCAAGGGATTCTTGAAGTTCAGATTTGACTTCAAGAATAGCCTGTCCTACCTCACTTATACCACCCTCTATTTGTGGTACACTCACAATCTGAGTAATTACTAACTCTCTTTCATCCACAACACCCTCTGATTTTTCAGCTAAATTCTCCTTTTCAACACCTTCAGTTAAACCTGCATCAACTCCACCTTCAACAAGGTTCAGAGATGGCAGTTATGGGGAGATCACAGTGCTTCTATCAACAGCCACTGTGTCATCCTGAATGATCAAGGGCTGATCAGTGTCCAACACTCCTGACACTGAATAGGCCTTGACCAAACTAGCCTCTATAATAGGAACCTCAACATCTTTAGGCTGTGCCTTGGGTTCAGATGAACCTTCATTGGCAGATGTGTCCTTGGCTGTGTCACCAACCTTGGTCAACACCTCTGAGGATACAGAGCCTTTCCTAACATAGGTAACAAGAGGTTCTGAAAACCTACTTGCTTCAGAAGGTTTGGATTGGGAAGGTTCAGGAGGGTTGGTCTGGGAGGGTTCAGAAGGTTTGTCTTGAGGAGGGTTGGAAGGGTTTGAGGGGTCATCATTCCCATCATCACTTGAACTGCTATCAGGTGCCTTATTCCCTTAGCAATTCTCTCCTTTTCTTCTACAATCTTCACTGCTACCAATTTGGCAAAAACATCCTCATCAGTGAGGAATCTTGTCTTAAGTACACCAGCAAAGTGTAGCAGTCTACTTTCCTCCACTTGCCACCAGTTTGCACCCTTATCTTGGATGACTTGAGAGATCTCCATCAATGTTCTGTCCTTGACATCTACTAGCATTCTCAAGTCATGGAACATCTTCTGAATTCTAGGAAATTCAGCAAGCTGTGGGTACAAGCTATCCATAGTAGCTCTAGCTCCACCTCTGAGTATACTTTCATAAGTATACTCCTCCTCATTTTCATTAGATTGAGAACTTTGGGCTATAGGGGAGTTGGCTGTGGTTTCATTAAGTGCAGCTTCAGGCAAGTTAAGTTCAGGAGGGTTGGCTTCAGAAGGGTTGAGCTCAATTGAAGGTACCTCAGTTGCTTTTAAGAGCAATGATTCTGAGGGGGCTTTGCTCAGGGGGGTTGGCTCATGAAGTGCATGCTCTAAGAGTTTGAAGTAATTTAGCATAGATGAGTCAAGAGGGGACAGGAGCCTTGTCTCATCCACTACTAAGTCTGCTAGCACATCAATGCCACTTCTTTGCACACTCCCTTCTGGAGAATATCTCTTAGTAAGATTGACAGGGGTGATAGGTTGGTTGGAAGGGGTAACATGGGTTTCAGGGGACTTGGGGTCAGGATTTTGGGTTTCAGGGATGTTGGCTTCTAAGGATTGGCCTTCAGGGATTTTGGACTCTGGGGTTCCAGAACTAGAAGAGTTGGTCCTGGACTTAGATTTTGTCCTGCTTTCATCCCTGCTTTCCCTTAAAGCAATTTGAAGAGTTCTATCCTCCTGAAGTTCCAGAATCTTCTCAGTAGGCTTGGCCATTCTCTTGCTTGCCCTACTGCTCCCACTTCCTTCCACTTCTTTCTCAGGGACAACTTCACTGGGCCTCTTATCACATTTCTTCTTCTGCCTTGTCTCATTATACTTCAGTCTCAACTCTTCTGAGTGGTCAGAAGGCACGTTTACTCACTCTTCTGCCACTTCATCAACCTCAGCTGATGCTCCTGAGGCTTCTCCTGAAGATATTTGAGACACCTTCTTGGTTTTGACAGCCCTGACCTTAGTTCTTTTCTTCATTTTGGGCTTCTCTTCAACCTTTTCAGCAGGTTTGGCCATCAACAACCTTCTCTGCTCAGTCTTCTTGCTTAGCTTCCTGAACATCACTTTCTGAGTAGGGAGGGGTTTTGCAAAGGTTTGCATTTGAGAATAGTGGGAAAACTTCTCAATCAACAATCTTGCCCTGGTGCAATACTTGAGATTTCCCTCTAGGACCACTTTTTGACTGTTCACCTTGAACTTAGCTTTCTCCTTCATCATCTCAGAAAGGATGAAGGTCCTCCAATCAAACTTGATGCCCTTGTCACTGGCATCAATTACTGCAGCCATGATTCTGATTCTTGGAGCACTCACTTGCTCTAGACTGCCAGTATTGCTCAAAATGCTCTTTGCAACAACCTCAAACAGATTGAGGAATTTAGGCTTGAGGGTCCTTTTGTGTTGAGTAGATGAGATTGGTCCTGGAACAAGGAGCCAATCTTGTGCAATCTCTTCTTCATGGCCATTGCCATAGAACTCAGGATTCCTCCCTTCAGAAGGCAATCCAAATGCAGCATCTACATCTTCCTCAGAGAATTTCACTTTGTGAAATCTCTCTTCCTCTTCTCCTTCAGCCCTGTAAGAGAGCCTTGTGGTGACCTCACCATCTTCTGGCTTTCCTCTCCACTTCAAGAAAGCAAAGAACTCAGCCATGTATGTTTCCAAGCAAGAGTCAGGCTTCTCTTGCATAAACTTTTGTAGGCCTGCTCTCCTCAACCATCTCAAGGTTGGAGTAATTTCTGGATCTTTACTCTCAAAGGATAGAATGGGCTAAAAAATCAGATTGTTTTTGTGGCTAAGATAGCCAAAATCAAGGTCCAAGTCCTTGTTAGTGAAATCTACAATCATCTCAGTTCTTACTTTGGGAGCCATTGAAGAACAGTGAAAGATTTTGAGAGTGTTAGAGAGAGTAAGAAAAACTAGGGTTTCAAGGAGTTTGAATGCGTGGGGAAGAATGAAGTGAGTATGGCTTCTTAAGACTTGTGAATATTCCAAAAGGAATGTATGTCAATGAGTAGGTGAGTCTTAAGGCAATTCAACGGTTTACAAAAATGGAAATCCAAAATGGACGGCCAAGATCAATTTCAGGAGAGTTGGCCAGTTTTGATCCAATGGTCAATAACCAATGTAACAGTGAAAACTGTTTTATTCAAAACGTGGGAGGAGTTTTAATGTTTGTTTAAAGCTGGGGGGTTATCAAGGTAGATCATGTCCCAAATTTTTTAATGCAAACAAGAGTTAAATCTTGGCATTTAATGCATTGAAAGCGACTTTTTGGGTAAGGGACAAATTGAATCCTTGAAAATGTGATATCTTTAAAAGGAATGAGACAGATATTGAAATAGGCAATGATTAACCAAAATAGGTGCTTATCAAACAAAGAGTTTGTTTGATAGCCAAGACAACTTATCTGACCCTACATGGACAAGTGTCCTGATATGATATGGACAACTGTCCTGAATTTCAATGGACAAGTGTCCTGAACAATGAAGGTCATCTTTCCTGAGTTTCAGTAGACTTGACCAAGTCTGCTGAACTTTGATTTTAGTTCCCCCTCAATGAATAAACTCCTTTGGACTCATTTGTCCAACTTCCCTGGATCAAGTAGACCCAACTCTGCTGATAACTCCAAAAACCTTGCCTCTGCAAGTGGTTTTGTCAATATATCAGCTTTTTGATGATCTGTGTGGATTTTTACCAACTTGATATCCTTCTTCTCCACATGGTCTCTAATGAAGTGATGCTTGATGTCCACATGCTTGCATCTTGTGTGCAATACAGGATTCTGTGATATTGCAATAGCACTGTTGTTGTCACAGAATATAGGCACTTCAGTAGAGTTGACATTGTAGTCTCTTAATTGTTGTCTCAACCAAAGAATTTGAGCACAACAACTTCCAGCAGCAACATATTCAGCTTCAGTGGTGGAGGTGGCCACTGTGTTGTGCTTCTTAGAGAACCAAGAGATTAGCTTGTTCCCAAGGAATTGACATGTCCCTGAAGTGGACTTTCTGTCAATTCTACATCCTCCATAGTCAGCATCTGAGTAGCCAGTGAGCTCAATGTTGTCATCAGCAGCGTACCAAAGGCCTAAATATTCAGTGCCTTTGAGATACCTTAAGATCCTCTTTGCAGCCTCTAGGTGACTTTTCTTAGGATTTGCTTGGAATCTTGCACAAACACCTACTGCAAAGGTGATGTCAGGTCTGCTGGCTGTGAGGTAGAGGAGTGAGCCAATGATTCCTCTATATTCAGTAGAGTTGGTTGGAACACCACTCTCATCTGGATCCATCTTCCAATTTGTGTTCATTGGGATCCTTACTGGCTTGCTGGTTGTACACCCAAATTTCTTGATCATTTCTCTGGTGTACTTAGCTTGATTGATGAAGATTCCTTCCTTTGATTGCTTGACTTGTAAGCCCAAGAAGAAATTCATCAGACCCATCATGGACATCTCAAATTTGCTTTGCATGAGCTTGGAGAACTTCTCACACAGCTTCTAATTGGGGGATCCAAATATGATGTCATCCACATATATTTGGACAAGCAAGATGTCCTCTCCTTCAGTGATTCTGAAGAGTGTTCTGTCCACAGTTCCTTTGATGAAACCATAATCCAATAGGAACTGTGACAGTGTATCATACCAGGCTCTTGGATCTTGCTTGAGTCCATATAGAGCTTTCTTCAATATAAAGACTTGGTTTCCAACTTCGAAACCAGGTGGTTGCTCCACATAGACTTCTTCTTTTAAAAATCCATTCAAGAAGGCACTCTTGACATCCATTTGGTACACTTTGAACCTCTTGTGGGCTGCATAAGCTAGGAAGAGTCTGATTGCCTCTAGCCTTGCCACAGGTGCAAATGTCTCATCATAGTCAACGCCTTTTGATTGACAGTAGCCTTTTGCCACTAATCTGGCCTTATTTTTGACAATCACATCATTCTCATTCTTCTTGTTCTTGAACACCCACTTGGTTCCAATAACATCTTGATGTGAAGGTCTATCTACCAGCTCCCAAACATCATTTCTGGTGAATTGGTTAAGCTCTTCCTGCATTGCTGTGATCCAGTTTGCATCTTGAAGTGCTTCATCAATGTCTTTTGGTTCCTGTTCTGATAGGAAACAACAAAATAGAGCACTTTCACCATGAAATCTTCTGGTTTTGACTCCTATACTTGGATCACCAAGTATCAGATCAGTAGGATGGTCAGACAACCAAGTCCTTCTTTTTCTGATTCCTTCAGTAGAGTTGTCCTCTAAAGTTGAGTCACTAGTGTTATAGAATTCAGGATAATTGAATGCAGGATCTAATTCAGGATCATATTCAGGGATGTTGTCCTCAATGTCAGGGACATTGACATTTTCAACATTTATGTTTCCCCCTTGAATATTGGATCCATTAACTACCTCAGCAGAGCCTGCTTCTTCATTGGTAGTTGTTACCTGGGTATGAACTGGGATTGGATCATTCAGTTCATCATCTCCTTCAGTGGGGTTTGCCTCAGGAAAGTTGCCTTCAGGATTGTTGTCCAGTATAGCATTTTCAGGGAGATTGGCTTGGACAACATCTATGAATACAGTGTCCTTGTCTTTTAAGCTCAGTCTGGTTGTTCTTTGTGTGATTTCTTCAGTGTCCAGGTTTTTGTTCCTGATCTCAAAGATGGATTCATCAAACACAACATGAGGTGTTTCCTCCACAATTAGGGTTTTGCAGTTGTACACCCTGAAAGCTCTACTGATTTGGAAATATCCAAGAAATATCCCCTCATCAGCTTTGCTGTCAAAAGCTTTCAACTGCTCTTTCCCATTGTTGTGAATGAAACACTTACAACCAAATATGTGAAAATAAGACACTTTAGGCAATCTTCCTTTCCAGAGTTCATAGGGGGTTTTGCCTTGACCTTTAGTGATCAAACATCTGTTTTGAGTATAGTATGCAGTGTTTATGGCTTCAGCCCAAAACCTCTTAGGTAAATTAGAGTCAGCAATTAAAGTTCTAGCAGCTTCTTTTAGAGTTCTATTCCTTCTTTCTGCAACTCCATTCTGCTGAGGAGTTCTAGCTGCTGAGGTTTCATGAGCTATTCCATTTAGTGTGCAATACTCATTGATGTAAGAGTTAATGAACTCAGTGCCTTTATCAGATCTTATCTTGATTATATTAAGGCTCTTTTCATTTGACAGTCTCTTTAATAGTTCAGGGAGTTTGACTTGTGTTTCCTTCTTATTAAGGAGAAATACTACCCATGTGAACCTAGAGAAGTCATCTACTACAACCAATGTGTATTTCCTACCATTTATGCTTGAAGGGGTAATTGGTCCAAATAAGTCCATGTGCAGTAATTCAAGTACCCTTTCAGTAGAGATGACTGGTTTTCCTTTGAATGAGGCTTTAATCTGTTTTCCTTCTTGACATGGTTTACACACATGTTCTTTAATGAAAACCTCATTAGGTAGTCCTTTAACTAATGCATTTCTAGCAAGTTTGTTCATTGATTTGAAATTCAGATGATTTAGCCTTTTATGTTATAACCAACTTTATTCACTAGTGCTCTCACAGCTTTTACTTTTGAGAAGTGCTTTTAAGCTGTTTGTAGAGTTTGCAAACAGCCCCTAAGTTGTTTTCCTTGTGCATCAACATACACTGTCTTTCCCTTAAATGCCTTTGGGAAAGTGCGTGTGAAAGTGTTAACTCTGTAAGTTTCAGGAGAGTTGTCAAATCTCCTGAACTTATGAGTTCTTTGTGCAACTTGATGAAATCTTTGAGGAAAGACATTTTTATGACCATTACCCTTTGGCATGAAGGGTTTTGGTTGTCTCATTTTATTCTGCCTTTGAAGATGGTTGTCCTTAGGTCTAGTCAGCTGAGGCTTTCTCAGTAGAGTTGGCCTAGGCTGATCATACCTTGGATAACTCCTCTGAACATTGTTCAAGAGAGTTGCCCTACCATTGGGTCTACTCTGCTGACCCACATTCCTCTTGTGTTCAGGAGCCTTGACCTTTTCCAAAGGTTTGGGCCTAGTCTCCTGAAGCACTTGAGTGGGCATTTCATTCAATTTGCCCTTTCCTTTGTTCAGTGTCTGAATTATTTCATTTTCAGCTTGTTGTGCCACTGACTTAACAAAGATTTTCTTAGTGTTACTTGTGGAAGCAACACTGAGACAAGGTGAAGATTCAAATGGATCAAAACCTAATCCACTTCTTTGAGCCATATGTCTTTGATAACTTTGAATTTCCTCTATTGCTCTAGAGGATTTGTTCAAAGCAGACATCTTTAGTTTCAGGCTCTCTTCACTTGATTTAAGAATGTCATACTCATGTGAGAGGTTTTCAAACTTAGCTTGAAGAATTTTTAGTTCAAAATCTTTTCTCTTCTGAGAAAGCAGTTGATCATCAATCTGTCTTTGTTGGTCAACTATCCTGAGATTTGCTTCCTCAAGCTCTCTCAAGACTTGTTGATACAACTCAGTAGATTTAATGTCAACTATTGTCTCAGCAGGTTTTGAAAGCTCAATTGAAAGTCTTTCATTTTCTCTCACACAATTATCATGAAATTCTTGTAATCTAGTGAAATCTTTCATCAACTTCCCAAAGGAAAGTTTCAAGTTGACTTCACTAGTGTTCTGTGATAAGAATGATGGTGAACTAGAGGTGGAGGATACCTCATCATCCTCAATTGCCATGTTGCACACATCATCATCATCATCACTGTTTGAGAACAGTCCATCAGAAGAGTTGAAGCTTTCAGCACTGTCAGATTCATCACCAGCCATCATGGCTTTTCTGTTGGTGAACTTTTTATCTCTTTCTGCTTGCCTCTCTCTTCTTTCCTTAGAGCTGAGTTCAGGGCAGTCATACTAGAAGTGCCCTTTCTTCTTGCAATTATAGCACAAGTCTTCATCATCATCCTTCTTGGATTCATCTCTTCTTTTAGATGATGAAGGGTCAGCTCTATTGGACCTTCTCCTATCAGAGGACTTGTCCTCTGATCTTTTCTCTTCAGGCTTTTTATCTTCAGCCTGTGCTTCAGGAGAGTTGTACCTTTTCCTGAATTTGTTGTCTTGGTAGAATTTCTTGTATCTACCAAACCTTGAGTTGAGCTTGTCGAACCTCCTTGCCATAAGAGCCATTTCTTCCTTCATTTCAGCCTTAGAGACTGACTTTGATGATCTTGGAGTGGGTTGCATTTCAGGTTCAGCAGCTTTGGCTTTGAATGCCACTCCTTTGACTGGTAAGGAAGATTCTTCTGCTGGCTTCCTTCTATTGAGGTCAAACTCATAGGCTTTGAGTTCTGAGAAGATTTGTTGCATGGGCATGGTGGAGAGATCCTTGGTATTTTGCATCATTACAGCATAGACATCCCACTTTTGAGTGAGACTTCTCAAGATCTTCAATCCAACTTCTCTCTTGGAGTACACCTTGCCCAAGGAGTTGATTTCATTCATCACATCAGTGAATCTACTAGCAAACTTGTCAATGGACTCATCTGCTTCCATTGTGAACTGTTCAAACTTCTGCACAGCAACTTGGAGCTTATTTTCCTTGATCTTTTCAGTACCCTCACACATTTCTGCAAGAGTATCCCAAATTTCTTTGGCTGTAGTGCAGTGGTAAACTCTACCCATAATTGCATCTGGAATTATTTGATAGAGAGTATTCATGGCTAGATAATTCAGATTATCCTTTCTCTTTTCCTCTGAAGTGAAGTTATCTTCATCCTTAGGAATTACATCCCTTGTGTCTGCTCTTTGCTCATCAGTCAATCTGGGGTTGAGCTGAGTGAACACATAGGGTCCTCTTGTAATCACTCTCAGCATGTCAGTATGAAGAGATGCAAGATGAGCTCTCATTCTGATTTTCCAGAAATCATAATTGTCAATTGAGAACATGGGCAATTTGTGATGTGATATGTGGTTGACTGGATTGGTGGCCATATTGTTGATTCCTTGAACAGCATCATGAGGAACAACATTGTTGTTGGCCATATCTCAAGAACAAACAGTTAGTCAACAGTAAAATAGATTTCAGATAGATCAGTTCAGTGACCACACTAACAATGTGACTTTGAAAATCAAGATGGATTTTCAGAAGCAGAGGTCTGTGAACCCCTGCTCTGATACCACTTGTTGGTCCTGAAGGAGTATATAACAAGTGTGTGGGGGGGGGGGAATACACTTGTATGCAAATTCTTTTCAAACTTAACCAAAAGTACTTCAGCAAGATTGTCCTGGACAACTCTGCTGATGTGTTTAACTTTTCTAAGATAATCAAGCTACTAAGTACTATTGAGTACTTAGTTGAAGGACTATCTAGGAGAGTTATATGTGCGGAATAGTAGTTGGCCCTTTAGTTTAAACTCCTTTGATTTCTGAAATCACTTAGTCAATTAATCCAGTTTTCATGGAACTTGTCCAATTCTGTTTTTGCACAGTTTATAAGTATATGTCTTTGAAAAGGTTCAGTTTTGTGTGCAGTGTTGAATGTATGAAAGTACTTGAAAGTAAATCAACACAAGAGTTTATAGTGGTTCAGAGACTCAAGCTCCTACATCCACTTTCCCTGATTGAACAGGATAATTCCTTCACTCTTGGAATTAACTTGGTTTATAGTGCCAAGGTGCACTTGATCAAGAACACCACTCCTTGGTGAATTGATCCCTAGGATGTCTAGAGTCCTAGTACCCTCTTCTCAACTCAGAACTGAATTGTTCTTCTCTCAACAGTCAGCTCCTACCACTTCTACTACTACAACCTTCTCACTTTCTCACTTGAAAGGGGTAAGGGTTGAAGTAAGGTTTCCAACTAATGAGATATCCTTTACAATGAGGATCAGTGTATAAGGATATGATATCTCTCTAAGCTTGTATGGATATACAATGGGGTTCATCTTAGATGAAGTGTTTGAAGACTAAGATAGTCTGTTTGAAAGCTTGAAAGCACTTTGACTTGTAGGATAGTTGGATATTCTTGTCAAGGTTGAGGTGCTTCAAATGGTCTTCACACTTCTGTATTTATAGACAAATTTGAGGATTTTCCCGTTGGAGAGGCATTCCCAAATTCCTATAAATGTCTTCCTTGAGTTCTTTAAACTGGAAGACAGATTCTTGATACTGACATGTCCTTATTTGGGAAATAAACGGCTGTATAGACTTTGTCTTCATTCTGCAGCACTCTTCCCAATGTTTGACTTCAAGATTCACTTGTTTAAGCTTGGACATGACTTCTGAAGATTGCTCCAATGATAGGACAACTTTCCTTATCAAATGGACAACTTTGCTTATCACTATCAGCAGACTTGCTTATCAGCATAGTTGGCTTGCTCTTTTCAGATGACTTGGCTCTTACCCTTTGCTTCCTTTACATGTGTTCTTAGCATGGCTCTTTGAAGGTCCTTAGGGTTTAGTTGTCTTGATCTCTTCAGCAAGGTTGATCTTTAAGCTTCAGAATACTTGTTCTGATTTAATTGTGCTAAGACAACTCTTCTGGACAACTTTCCTGATCAGCATGCTTGTCCTTCAGCAGACTTGGCAATCATTCCAGAATTTGAGCCTTGAGGGAACTTGATCTTGATAGACTTGAATGCATGTGTTCCCCTTCCAATTGTGCATCTAATCAACTAAGAGCTGCCTAACATTTCAGCTTCTCATCTAGCCTTATGCTACATGTTCTATCATTCTTAGAACATAATCAATTATGACTAGGCATGTCTCAGGGGGTTTTGGTATTCAATCAAAACACTTCACATTTTATTCCCAACACATTTCATTCCTAGTTTTGTCTAATAAAACCTAGAGTTTTTTTTTTTTGTCTAATAGATTCAAATTGAAATTTCTAAGACACTTATACCCTTTTATTAATTTGAATAAATTCAAAATAATTAATTAAAATAATTAAGTCAACTAAATCTTCTAATCAGCTATTAATAAGCATCTTGAAAACAACAAGATTTAAGCAACTTCCAAAATTTAAAAAAATTCCTAAAAAGTAGATATCCCCATTATTTCCTTTAATTTGGTTCAGCTTTGAGATTTTGGCATATGAAAGATTAACACAACATAAATGAAAAAAGGGTAAGTCTAGTATGGATTCGAGTGCATGTTGTGCATTTGAGTCCAGATTTTAACTATATATTAGAATGCGCGAATATTTCTTACAATTCGGTTATAGCCTAATGGTAAGACTTTTCTTATTTTACTATAGCAACCTGGGTTTGAATCCAACCCTCAACATTTTCTTATTTTAATTTTGGTGTACTTTTCAGTTACGTGACTTACACTTTTTAATAAACGATATTGCACTTTTCTATTGTAGTGTCCTACACTTTACAATAATATTTTTATTTATAAAGACTTACACTTTTTAGTAATATTGTGTTGCACTTTTCAGTTATAATGACTAAATAAAGACTTACACTTTTTAGTAATACAGTATCGTGTTGCACTTTTCAGTTATAGAAACTTACACTTTTCATTAATATTGTGATGCACTTTTCTAGTATACTGACTTGCACGTTTAAGTAATATTGTGTTGTACTTTTTAGTTATATTGATTTACACTTTTCATTAATATTGTTATGCACTTTTCACTTGCACGTTTTAGAAAAATTGTGTTTCACTTTTTAATTATACGGACTTATATAAATATTGTGGTGCAATTTTTTAATTAACAAAAAAAACACAAATTTTAATTAACAAAAAAAAAAAAAAAGAGAAAAAAAGGAAAACCTAACTAAAACAGGCGAAAAAAAAGGAAACTTAATTAATAAAAAAATACAAACAAATACAATTTTAAAGCAACATGCGAAAAAAACAAAAAAAATATATATATGGGACTCGAGTGCACAACATGAATCTATGCAACAATAAGTGAATATGATAATGCGTATTATAGTGCATATTACAGAATCTATGGTATTATAGTGCATATAGACAATGTTCCATGCATTTGTGTATGAATATGTATACGCATATTGAAGTGCAATCTGATAATATGTATATTGAAGTGCATATGAATGGAGAAAATTCTCTTAGCTTTTCCAAAACAAGCAATGACGTTCCATCTTTTCCAACGGCAGCAGCGGCGACGTATTTCATTTCTGCCACCCGCCGCCTAATCTCTTTCCCTGTCTTCGACTCCATCAACTCTCATCGCGAGCAACTACTACAGTAGATCACCAAAACAAAGCATCGCCTAACAAATCCACAAACCTGCCTCAACGACCTGGAACATCGACAATCAAATCGCCAAAGCAGAGAATCGATCGACGAAACAAGCAATCCATTGCATTAGAAGGTGAAGGGAAAGTGAATCATAAATTCACGAACAGTGGAGCGGTTACCAAAACTGAATCCGCACAGTGAAGAGGATCCGAGATGAACCTCTTATTCTGATTTCATTGCATATCTGATACTGAGAAATTAAAACTAAAGATGGAATTTGGGAAATTTTATTATTTTGATTTCAGTGCATGACAAAGAATCTGAGATTTTAATTTTCGAATTTGGAAAGTCAGTGACTTTCTGGTAACATAACCTAAATTCTAGGAATTGACTAGCTGCACATTTTATGGAATTTCAAAAATTCGAGTTAGTTTTAAATCACGAAATTATTTTAAATAATTAGATTAAGTAGTATGAGTTTTGTGGCTTTTATTTCACTCTATTAGAAAATTATTAAAATTAGTGTTTCTATTTGCTTAAGAGGTGGTAATAGTGACTCTATTAGGAAATACTCTCTTTACATCAAGTTTATTGAATATTCAGAGTAAAATATATATATTTGTTATACTTGACTATATTCATTATTTTTTTTATTTAGTGTATAATGTTAAATGTGGCTATTTTTATTGAAAAATGGAGTAATATTGTTGATGTGATCAATGATGATGGGACACCATTAATTGTTGGCTGTTGTAATGTTATTGTTTGCATTCTTCAAGATAGAAAAAGATTTATCTTGGAAAATCCACCACAAAAAAATCCAGATTTCAATGTTTTCCCATATCAGTTTGTTGTCTTTTATATTATTGTCTATGCCCTCCGTCTCGAAAGTGTTTGCATCACAAAGTGAGCACACTTATTAAGAAAAATGTGTAATGAGTGTAGTGTTGAGAGGTAATTTTGTAAAATTAAATTAATAGTAAACAGAGTGGTTGAAATAAGTGTAAAAGTAATGACATTTTGTGTAAATATGTGAATTTTGTGAGGGTGGAGTTTATGGAGGAATTTCCCTTTTAAGGTATGCAAACAATTGTGAAATGGATAAATAAGACAAATGTGCAAACAATTGTGGGACGGAGGGAGTATTTAATATGTCTCTAAATGGTAGTTTACATTAGACATGCCCAATGGTTTAAGGTTCGACCTTTTTTTTATTCTCGTTTGGCTCCGTTTTTTTTTTTTTTTTGTTCGTTTTAACTCTATACAATTTAAATTTATACTTATTACTTAAATTGCATTGATTTATCGAATTTCACTTTTATGTATGTTGTTTTTGGCGGCAATGAAAATTTGAAGAATAAATTTAAGTTTGAATGTTATAAAAACTTAAAAAATAAATTACAACAAATTGATAAATGTAAATGTTATACAAACTTACAACTTACAAAATAAATTGCAAAAAATTGAAATAATCGATAAATATAAAATGTTATACAAACTTTCAAACTTACAAAAAAAATTACAACAAATTTAGAAGGGGGAGTGGGAGTGAAATTGGACTTGAGCTTAATTTTAAAAATTAAACTTAGAAATTCTAAGTTCAAAAATTTAAAATTAAGTTGCCTACGTATCCAACATGTTGGAATCAAAGTTCGCGTAGTTCTCTTACCTCAACTTACCTCGTTGATGTTGTTGTTGAATGATGACTCGATTCTTCATTCTTCACTTCTGCCGGTAGAGGTCCATTTCTTGTCTTTTTCATCATTCAGATTTAGATCTTTTTTTAGCTCTTACCTAATCATCAAGTAAGCATTGGTTATCTACGTTTTCAACGATCATATTGGATCTCGTTGCATCCAAAATATAACCCCCTACACTAAAAGCTTGCTCAATGGAAACGGTTGAGGCGGGGACCGATAAAATCTCTCTTGCGAGCATTGACATTGTAGGAAATACATTCATCACCCTCAATCAACACTTTAGTATGTCAAACTCGTCACCTTCCATATTTTGCATTGTCGAAATTTTTATATTCTTGAGTATATGATATCCTTGATCTTTTATGATTACGTTCATAAAGAAAATTAACAATAACATCCATATTGTCTACATTTTGGACGTTAACACTAGCACTATGTGTAGAAGCGAAAGTAGGACTAGAAGTGGAGGAACGTGAACCATTTGAATCCACATACTCCCTAATTATTGATAATATAAGTTGTTTAACATCATTTATACTCCCTCCGTCCAATTTCATTATTCCCACTTTTCTTTTTTGATTGTCCAATTTTATTATGCTCATATCCTTTTTGGAAACAATACTATTCATACTACTTATCTCCACCCTTCTTAACATCACTTATTTACCTACTTTGTCATTCACTTTATTCATAAACAATCATTTATTTACAAATGGACCCCACAATACTCTATCATACCCTCAATTTATCTACTTTATGAATAAACTAATCAATATTTATTAAAATCCGTGCCCGGAGAAGTGGACATACTAAAATTGGACGGAGGGAGTATATGATTTGATCGGTATCCGATCGATGAGAAGTAAGTTCGGCACTAGGATATAATTGTTCATAATACAACTCTAACATGGCATGTACATCATCTAACTTATATCTAGCTAGGATAAAAAAAACTTTAGCAACTAAAGCTATAAGGGGAATTTGATCAAAACGTTTCATCCATTTTTACAACATAGGAACAATATCATCGTGTAATTAATAGCGGATCATTTATATGATGCCTTTAAATTTTAAGACAATGTTCAAGTGTTAAATGAGAAGTAACACTACAAGAAAAAAGGTTTATAATCACACATCTTTTATCACACTATAAAACAAATATGGTAAAATGTACTATGTAGTCACATTAAGATTTTTAGTGTGTTAATATGTATATTATAAATACACTAAATATTAGGTGTGTGGATATATACTCAATTACCATACATAATAATAAAAATTGTTTATATTCACACCAGGGGCGGACCCAGGTTTGGATAGGGAGGGGGGCCAAAATTTAAGTAGTGACTAATTTAATGTTAAGTATTTCTTTCGCTCTATAATTATTTATACATTTATTTTATTCGTCCGCTAATAATTTACCCATCCTAAAAAAGAAAACTCATTCCATACACTCTACCATCGCACAGTCACACTATTAACGTATTTACACAAAATTCTTACTTTTACATTCAATCCAACTAACTTATCTACTTTATTTATAAAAGTTTATAAAATTACATATTTACTTTATCAAAAATTTCACTAATTTCGAATCTGGATGATTTTATAGGTCGAACTTCAGAATTTGGAGTCTTGTTTTAAATTAGAAAATTTGACTGAGATGTTTAACATTTGACATTCTTTAAAAAAAAAATTAAATCAATTGTTTTTATTTTTTTCATCTCCAAAAATAAGAGCATAAAACACCATTTAATAATTTAATGTATAAATATGGAGTACAATAATATTATTAGTTCACAAGTTAAAATTCTAAAATTACAATGACCTGAAATTGAAAATAAAAAAATATATATATAATGAATAATATAAAAAAACTACTAGTATTTAAAAAAAATAAAAAAAATATTACTAGTGCTGATTAAATATTAAAGTGAATTGAATAATTATTACTAAATGGGCTGGATCTAATTCTTAATGGGCTTATAGTTGAAATATTGAACGCTAATACCTAATCCATTAAACTAAATATACTCAATACCAATATTATAGTAAAAAAAAATAAAAAAATTCAGGGGGGCCATGGCCATCCCCAATGTTAACGTAGTTCCGCCCCTGATTCACACCCCTTTTAACACACTAAAAATAGATGTGTTTATAAGTACATTTTAAATATAAACACATTATATTTTAAGTGTGTTAATAAGTATGTAATTTATCACACTAAAAAAAATATTGTGTGTTAATATTAACTCTAATACCACACTATTATATTAAGAATTATAAAATTCAAATTATATTAATTTTTTATTTTCATTTTATATGGCTGATAAAATATATATTTAAAAAATATAAAAACATATTTTATTAATGAAATTTATTTTTTACCCTGTATATACAAAATTTTTATAGAATAAATAATTATTTGTTTAAGTACTACTCCCTCCGTCCCGGGGAAAGCTCCACATGAGCTCCGGGCACGGAGATTAAGAAATACTAATATAATAAGTAGATGTATTAGAGGTGATGTGACTGAGAGAGAGAAAAATATAATTAAATGTGAGAGAGTGTGATAACATTCCATTTATCTTCACATTTATAAGGACATTTGATTTTAAATATTTTTAATATTTATATAAATGTATTTTAGAGTGTGATAACATTCCATTTATCTTCACATTTTTAAATGTGATGATATCTCACTAGTCTATCCTCACACGACTTTAGGCCACATATAAAATTAATGTGGTAATACATAAAATGTGGCAATAAATATTTTATTATAACATTTTTTCATGTGTTTAAAAGCAATTTTTTTTTGTAGTGTAAGTTCTTAAACTTTAGACATAGCATATGTAGCATCATTAAAAGTTCTCAAAATTATTAATATTTTATATGCAATGAACCCAATTTTGATGATATAAATGAAAACAAAAATTTTCTTATGCGAAAAAAGCACATAAAGGTTATTTATAATCAACCGACTCTTTTAACAATTTATAAAGTAGAATTCCATTGTGTTGACACATCAAGAGAAAATATTTTTGGATGCACACCATAAACTCTACAAAACATTTTTCAGTTGTTCATCAAACTAGTACACCTCGTCAAGTAAGTAATAGCATGATGATCGCATACTTGATCGGGTTGTGTCTGAGCAGCTATTGTCCGAAAACCCCACGCCTGCTGCACAACCTCAGCCAGACGTCGCACATGGCCCACTGCCCCACTGAGTCAAAAAACGGCCTAAACATTTAGATGATTATGTCACAAATTTGCCACCATCTATTGACCATTCCCAGTCGACCACTAATTTGGTAAGCACACCTATTATCTAATTTTGTCTCATACAATATTTTTTTGTTGCTCACAAGGCTTTCTTATCGGCTATCACATCCCGTGATGAGCCAAAATATTTCTCAGAAGCAGTTAAGTGTCCGTTGTGGCATGAACCGAATGTTTACACAAGTAGAAGGTACAGATTTTCATGAAACGTTTGCTCCGGTAGCAAAGCTCGTAACAGTTAGATGTCTATTAACCATTGCGGCGAAGTGAAATTGGGAAATGCAACAGTTGGATGTTAACAATGCATACCTCCATGGTGATTTAGTCGAGAATGTATATATGCATATACCTCAAGGGTTTGCTAAGCAAGGGGACACTCGTGTTTGTAAGCTCCGAAAATCATTATATGGTATGCAACAAGCGTCACGTAATTCGTATGAGAAATTCACTCAAGCTCTCGTTGCCATTGGTTTTCGGCAATCACGAGTGGATCACTCGTTGTTCCCTTTCCAAAAGGGTGCCATTCATGTTTCTACAGTACTTATATATGTCGATGATGTTTTATTGGCTGGAAACGACTCCAACCACATTCAATTTGTGAAGGAATATTTGGATAAGAAATTTAGCATAAAGGATTTAGGTATGCTTAAATATTTCTTGGGGATAGAAGTGGTGCATTCTCCAGATGGTTTTGTATTGAGCCAACGGAAATATGCCTTGGATATCTTGGAGGAAAGTGGTTTGTTGGGTAGCAGGCCAAGCTCATTTCCAATGGAGCGGAATCTAAAGTTGAGGACGGATTGGATTAAGCAAAAAGTTGGATGCATGGCAATATTGACCCAACTCGCGGGTACCCGTCCCGCCCCGCGAGTTTTGGGTCAGGTCGGATCCGCTCTATATTGAAAATTGGTCGGGTCTGCCCCGCTCCATATGTGAATGGATTGGGTCTGGGTCTTATGTTCGACCCACGAGTATTCGACCTGACCCGAATTATTATATAAACTTTATATATATATATATATTTATATTATTGTGAATTATTTCAATGTATATATGCATGAAAAATATTGTTTTCAATTGTGAGAAACAACTTAAATAAATTCAACATGATATGAAAAAACGGGGCGGGGCATGGGGCGACTATCTAGGACCCATACAAGGCGTAGGGCGGGGCATAATACATTATAACGGGATCGGAGCATATACAAGTGTGTTCCATATACATTTGCATCAATAGTTTCAGCGTCGAAGTTTATGAAAATTTATGTAAATTAATAAAAAAATAGTATATTTCACAATCCTCTCAAGTCTATGAAAATCTATATAAATCAATAAAAAAATCAGTCAAATTCTGCATGGACTCTATGGATTTTCTAAATTCACAGATTTTTTAAAGTCCAAAAAAATCCAATAGAATCACAATTGAATACACCCTCCCTAAGATTTATGCTTCTTCTAATTTTCCAAAAATAATAACACTTTCTTTTTTCATTTTATTTAACAATGTTAATATTTACCATCATCTATTCTCTTTTAAAGACACGTGTCATTCATTCGAATAGTGTAACAGGAGATGTAACATCATTGTGTAATAGGAGATTCCGTCCGAATTTTCATACATCCTTAAAATGAAAAGAAAAAAAAATTCATTCACAATATCCTTAATTTTACACAAAATGTCATTACTTTTGGGCCTACATATGACAACTTATATCTTTACTTTATACATAAAGGTTTCCAAAATTATTCATCAAAACTTTACTTATTAGTACATTTTCTTAATATATATGCGTGTCTATCTACCAAATTTATTATGAGACGGAGGGAGCACAATTCTAGATTTCTAGTATCAACTTCATTCCTTACCCAATGCTATATTTGTTTTTTTTTTCTTCAAAAAGCTTGTCCCTTATTTAATGCTACGTACATTTTCTAAAATGAAAACAAAACAACCAACACTCCTTTAACAATCTACTTCGTTGGGACGTTCCAAAATTACTTTCACACAACAACAAAAAGAAACACATTTATAAACGCAATTCTCACAATATCCATAATATTATACAAAACATCATAACTTTTGGATCTATACATATACACAAATCAACTAATTTATTTACATACTCCACATAAATGTTTACAAAATTATTCCTCAAACCCTTACTTATTATTATTCAACTTTTTTAATATGTGTGTCTACCTTCATACTTTATACATAAATGCTTAAGTGTTGGGATATGAATCCTAGAACAAGTCCTAAATGATGAATAAAAGATGAAGTTTTGATAAAGCCAAAAGTAGTATGAATATTTTCTAAGTGTTGACTGATCTAGTCTAGTTGAGTTGAAGTCGTCTTGTACAGATCAGTAGAGTTCAAAAGACAAGTACTAGTTTTCAAAAGACAAGTATTATTGAAAAATAAGTACGATTTATAAGTACTTCATATTTGTTAATTGTATATGTTAGATTGTTATTGAGCTATGAATAATTGTTGTATAGAGCTCATGTTTTTAAATGTAATAGATAGATTCTTTGTATAGTTTCTAAGTTGACTAAGCTTGTGTTATAAAAGCTTAATGTAATGTAATAGTCTTGTTAGGATTAGTTGATAGGACTAGATTAGTTCTATGTTGTAATCTGAAGAAGTCTACTGCACAAGGTAAGTAGAAGACGCAGCCTACTATTACTAGACAAGACAGGTGCGCAACTAAACAAGACAAGTCAAGTTGAAGTTAGTTACAGAAAAGCGTGTTGAAGATAAAGATTGAAGAATTAGTTAAGGAATAACTAATTAACTGAAGAAACGTGTGAAAGGATAAAAAGAATAAGTTACAAGTTAGTTTTCAAGAAAAGGTTGTTACACAACTGAAAGTTCTTGGAATTGGAAGTCTATAAATACCCCAAGGTATTCATTGGTTAAAGACTACTGAGATACTGATACGACTACTGAAATATTGATATTGCAAGCATTATTGAAGATTCAAGTGAAGAAATTACTCTCAGAGATTGAAGTTCAGAAAGTGAAGCTACTCAAGACAAGTGAAGAAATCAGAAGGCTACTACTGAACGAAGAGAAGTTTTATTTTCGTTTATTGTTTCAAGTTGCTAGATACTTGTAAATCGCTAGTAAGATCGAAGATATATCTGGAGATATAATCGAGAAGATCTAAGTCTTATTTCTTGGGACATAAAGCTACAAGAACACATTACTCCATTGGACGAGTTAATAAGAATTTCACAACTGGGTTTGTGAGAGTGGATGTAGACAAGTTGTCGAACCACTATAAATCTCGTGTTTGATTTACTTTACTATTTTGTTTGTTGTTTAATTGATTAATTGTTTACTTGTTAAACATACATAACTGAACGAGACTAGTTGAGTATACATAAAACAGAGTTCTCGAATTAAGTTGAGTATAATCTTAAATTGGGCTCATTGTTAATTTCGTATTCCGCATATTGTAATTCTGATATATCGAAAGATTTTAGAAAAGTCTATTCACCCCCCTCTAGACATTTTCTTTAGCTTCCCTCGATATTAACTCAACTTAGGGACCTACAAGTGGTATCAGAGCAGTAGTTTTCGAACTGCTGTTTCTTGATAACCGATTTAAGATTTAGGGTGAAATCTTGGTCTTTGATTGTTCTTGTATACGTGTCCTTGATCAAATATTCTTGTTATATCTGTTTCGTGCTCCCTGTTCTTGACATATCTGTTATTCTTGATCATAACTCTACTTAGCACTTATTTCTTGAAATCATGTCTCTTGAGATCAGCGCTAACAAGTTACCTAAGTTCCAGGTTCAAGACTATGACTATTGGAAGCTAAGGATGGAAGCCATCTTCAGCTCCACTCACGACTTAATGATCTCCGTCATCACTGAAGGTCCAATTGTGACCATGATCCCCAATACTGCTGCCCTCGACGCAAATCAACCCGTGGGTACACTCGTCAAGAAACCAAGGTCAGAACTAACCTCAGAAGAAATGAGACAGAATAATTTGGATAGCTTGGCCAAGAATTACATCTTACACACCCTTCCTAATGAGTATCTGGGAAAAGTGTTAAAATGTAAAACTGCCAAAGAAATGTGGGATCGCTTAGCTATCATTTGTGAAGGGACATCCCTAATCAAAGAAAGCAAGCTCTCCACTGCAGTCCAAAGATTCGAATCATTTCATATGAAAGCTGGTGAAACAATAGACCAGTTGGATACTCGTTTTACTAAAATCATGAATGACTTGGAAGTCCTTGGTAAATCTTATACTCCACGAGAAATGTTGGTCCTGAAAGGAGTAGATAACAAGTGTATGGGGGGGGGGGGGAATACACTTGTATGCAAATTCTTTTCAACTAGATCAAACCAGAACTCAGCAAGGTTGTCTTGGACAACTCTGCTGAAGATGATTAACTCTTCTAAGATAATCAATCTACTAAGTACTATTGAGTACTTAGTTGAATAACTATCTAGGGGAGTTATATGTGCGGAATAGTGGTTGGCCCTTTAAGTTTAGACTCCTTTAATTTCTGAAATCACTTAGTCAATGTAACACAGTCCAGTTAAGCTTCAGGGAAGTTGTCCAAGACAGTTTTTCACAGTCTTCGAATATGTATCTTTGAAAGATCAGTTTTGTGTGCAGTGTTGAGTGAATGTAAGTACTTGTAAAGTAAATCAACACAAGAGTTTATAGTGGTTCAGAGACTCAAGCTCCTACATCCACTTTCCCTGATTTAACAGGATAATTCCTTCACTCTTGGAATTAACTTGTTTTATAGTGCCAAGGTGCACTTGATCAAGAACACCACTCCTTGGTGAATTGATCCCTAGGATGTCTAGAGTCCTAGTACCCTCTTCTCAACTCAGAACTGAACTGTTCTTCTCTCAACAGTCAGCTCCTACCACTTCTACTACTACAACCTTCTCACTTTCACTCTTGAAAGGTGTAAGGGTTGAAGTAAGGTTCCAACTAATGAGATATCCTTTACAATGAAGATCAGTGTATAAGGATAGGATATCTCTCTAAGCTTGTGTATGGATATACAATTTGGTTCAGCTTAGAAGAAGTGTTTGAAGACTAAGATGGTCTTTGAAAGCTTTGAAAGCACTCTAGCTTGTAAGAACTTTGAGCTAGGTTGGATTATGTTGAGGTCAGTTGGATGCTTTCAAATGGTCTTCACACTTCTGTATTTATAGACAAAATGGAGGATTTGCCCGTTGGAGAGGCAGCCCCAAATTGCTATAAATGTCTTCCTTGAGTTCTTCAAACTGGAAGACAGATTCTTGATAGTGACATGTCCTCATTTGGGTAATAAACGGCTGTAACAGTTTTGTCTTCATTCTGCAGCACTTTTCCCAATGTTTGACTTCTTGTTAGGACTTGGACATGGCTTCTGAAGGTTGATCCAATGATAGGACAACATTCCTTATCATCTGGACAACTCTCCTCATCACTATCAGCAGTTTTGCTTTTCAGCATGGTTGGCTTGCTCTTCTTTAGATGACTTGGCTCATTCCCTTTATTTCTCTTAAGGATGGTCTTAGCTTATTTCTTTGAAGACCTTTAGGGAGTGATTGTCTCAATCTCTTCAGCATAGTTGACCTCAGGCTTTCAGAGCATTTCATCTTGATCAATTTAGCTGAGACAACTCCTCTGGACAACTCTTTTGATCAGCATGATTGGTCTTTTTGCATCAGAGCACTTTATACTTTAGAGTTGGCTTATCTGGACAACTCTCCTGACCAAAACCTTTGAGTAGTCTTGTCCTTTTGAGCTAGGTAGGTTTGTTCTTGCATATGGCTAGCTTCTTTGGACAACTCTCCTGATCAGAGCTTTATGAATATTTTCTCTAGACAACTCTCCTGAACAGAGAATCTTCATTGGACTTGTCCTTTTGAGCTTTACAATCTTGTTCTTGCATAAGAACATCTTCTCTGGACAACTCTCCTGATCAGAGTATCTTAGATTTCATAGAGTGTCCTTGCTCTTAAGTGATTGTTCCAGAATTTGAGCCTTGAGGGGACTTGATCTTGATTATCTTTAAAGCATAGGTTCCCCCTCAAATTGTGCATCTAATTGTCTAAGAGCTGCCTAACATTTCAGCTTCTCATCTAGCCTTATGCTATATGTTCTAACATTTCTAGAACATATTCATTTATAAATTAGGCATGTCTCAGGGGGTTTTTGGTATTTAATCAAAACGTAGCTCATTTTATTCCCAACAATTTCCCCCTTTTTGATGATGCCAAAACCTACATAATCTAAGCAAAAGTGACTTGTATACACCTATTACATATATCTTCAGAAGACATGACTAAGATCAATGTTCCTGAAAAGACAATGTGTTAGTGTATTCACTGTTTTTGTTGCAAGTAGGTTTCAAGGATAGGCATAGAGAGATTTTTGTATAAGTGTATCTTGATTCAAAAGTAGTTCAACTATCATTCATATAAGAGATCATTACAGGCATGTTGATAGTTGAATATATATCAGAGCATGAATCATCAACACTAAATACAATAGAGCATTATATTCTAACAATACTAAGCATATCAGAGCATAAACTTGTATCAGAGCACCAATCTTGTATCAGAGCAATCCATAATAGGTCAGAGCAACCAGATTATCACACCATATCAGCAATCTTGACCATATTTCAGCATAGTTGATCAATTAAGAAAGGTCAGAAGACTTAGCCATTTCAAAGATCATCCTCAGGAGGTGGCAGCATTCCATACTGTGCCCACACTCTTCTTTTTAGTGCCATGGCTTCTTGGTTGGTTCCCTTAGGTCCAAGAACCATCTTGTTCAGCTTAAGGATCTCAGTAAATTCCCTCAGAATTCTTGCTTGGTCAATCCATCCTTCAAGCTTTGGAGGCATGTATATGATTGGCTTGGGAGCTGTGAGTTCAAATCTTGCAATGTCAGCAGCTGCAAGTAGTTGTTGATACAATTCTCTGTAGTATTCTAGCATGAACTCAGTGAAGGCAGAGTTTGCATCTCCTCCATTCCATCTGTCAATGACATAATAGTCATAGACAAACTCCCTTTTGGCTTCTTCCCATGTGTCATTTAGTTGAATTGGCACCCATTTATCCAAGTGTGGATATTTGGTGTCCATTGGGATTAGAAGCTGAGGCTTCATCTTGCTGTAAGTTGCTCTTCTCCTTCTTGGTTTCTGAAAGTTTGCTCTCCTTTCATCTCTTGCTCTGTTGGCTTCTTCCATCAGATCCATTTTCTCTTGGGCCCTCATCATGGCCAGTTTCTGTTGTGTTTCAGGGTCTTTGCCATACCCTTCATGAAACAGTTTTGATGGATCAAGAGCTAGGACTGTTGTCTTCTTCTTAGGTTCAGATCCAAATCCTTCAGCAAATAAGTCTTCAATGTCTTCAGAGGACTTGGTACCTTCAGCAGTTTTGCCAAATTCAGAAGATTTGTCCTTTTCAGCAGCTTTGGGATCTTCAGCAGTTTTGGCTTTCTTTGATGTAGGCTCATCCTCATCAATTCTGAATTCTGGTGGAAGATCAAGGCTGCTAGGAAAGTCAGTGAATGTCTCAACTTGCCTCTTCTTTCCTTGGGCTTTCTTGATCTTTCCTCTAGTTTGTACACCTTCAGCTACCTTGTCCAGACCAGATACTTCACCACCTGGTCTTTGCTGTTTCCTTGCCCTTTCTTCTTGAGCTGAGGCCATTGAGTTCTTCAATGCCAATGCTAACTGCTCCTCTTCATCCAAATCTTCCAAGTTCAGCATTTCTGGCTCTTTTCCCTTTCCTTCAGGGACTTTGTCTTTCCCTTTCACTGGACTCCCAATCACCAAGGCACCTTTTGCTCTTGCTCTTTCCCTTTCCCCCTTTTTGGCAGCATCAAAGCACTGGGGCTTTAGGTCACTCATTGTTGTGGCCATTAGGGATTGGGCCTGGTTCAGGGACTTCATCTCCTCCAACAAATATACATTCTCATCATGTATATTTTGCATCCTATCACTGCTCAAGCTAAGGAAGGCTAGAACAGGCTTCATCTTTTGTTGGACAACCTCTTCCATGGCTGTTTTCAGAGATGCATCCAGTTGGGCTTTTAAGAGCTCAGTGAGGTTGGCCACTGCACCTTCAGCAATGTTGGCCAACACTTCTTGGGAAAATTTTTCTGAGGCTGCTTTGACTATAGCTAGCCTTTGCTCTTCAGCTCTTCTCTTTTGTAGTGCTGTCTTCTTTCCAAGAGCTTGCTTGACAGTGAGCCTGAGAGCTTTGACATTAGCATTGTGATTATCTCTCAGCAGCTTCTGTTCTTTCTTGACCTCCTCTGAGATGGCTTCCATGGTAGACTTGGCATTTTGAACTTCAGTGGAGATGGTTTGAAGACCAGATTCCACACCACTGATTCTTGCCTCAAGAGTTGGTAGCACAACATCTTCAGAGCCAGTGAGCCTCATTTCTACAGATGCTAGAGTCCTTCCTTGCTCATTCAATGCTCCTGAAGTTTCAGCATGAGCAGATTGGACTTGATGAGCCAAGGAGTCCAACTTCTCTGATTGCATGCCAAGTAAGGCTTGAGCTGAGCCTGTATCAACTTGGATAGGTGCATCTGTGAGGAACTCTTCTGCAAAAATCTGGTCAAGAGAAATACCTGCAACATCAGATAAATCAAACAAGTTAGGAAATAAGCACTCATCACCCTCAATTTCTTTTACATAAGACTCTGATACATCAGCAGTCTTCTTCTCATTTTCAACTTTTTCTTTTCTCCCTTCTGTAATAATGATCTCACTCAAGGAATCAGGCCTCCTTTCATCAAGGGATTCCTGAAGTTCAGATTTGACTTCAAGAATAACCTGTCCTTCCTCACTTATTCCACCCTCATATGTTGGTACACTCACTATCTTAGTGATGACTACCTCTCTGTCATCCACAACTCCCTCTGATTTTTCAACTATTCTCTCCTTTTCAACTCCTTCTCCTAAACCTGCAGCATCTCCACCTTCAACAAGGTTCAAAGATGGCAGTTGTGGGGAGATCACAGTGCTTATATCAGCAGCCACTGAGTCATCCTGAATGATTAAGGGCTGATCAATGTCCAACTCTTCTGACACTGAATAGGCCTTAATCAAACTAGCCTCTAGTACAGGAACCTCAACATCTTTAGGCTGTGCCTTGGGTTCAGAAGAACCTTCATTGGCAGATGTGTCTTTGGTTGTGTTACCACCCTTGGTCAACACCTCTGAAGTTATAGAGCCTTTCCTATGATAGGTTTTGGGAGGATTGGAAAGTCTATCTGCTACAGAAGACTTGGGTTGAAAGGGTTCAGGGAGGTTGGCTTGAGGGGTTTCAGGAGGGTTGGGATTTGAAGGGATTGAGGGATCATCAGGGGAATTATCATCATTATCATCATTAGAGCCACTGTCAGGGTGTTTGATTCCCTTGGCTTTTCTTTCTTTCTCCTCTTCAATCTTATTGGCTACCAACTTTGCAAAAATCTCCTCATCAATGAGGAATCTTGTCTTTGAAACTCCAGCAAAGTGTAGCAATCTGTTCTCCTCTATTTGCCACCAGTTTGCACCTTTATCTTGGATGACTTGTGATATCTCCATCATAGATTTATCTTTTACATCAACAAGCATCCTCAAATCATGAAAGGCCTTCTGAATTCTTGGAAATTCAGCAAGTTGTGGATACAAACTGTCCACAGTAGCCTTGGCTCCTCCTCTGAGCATACTTTCAAAAGTATACTCCTCCTCATCTCCACTTGAATGGGGACTTTGGGTTATAGGGGAGTTGGCTCTGGGTTCTCCTAATGTGGCTTCAGGTAGATTAAGTTCAGGGATCTTGGCTTCAGATGGGTTTGGTACAGTAGAAGGATCTTCAGTTGCTTTAGAGAGCAATGAATCTGAAGGGGCTTTACTCAGGGGGGTTGGCTCATGAAGTGCATGCTCTAAGAGCTTTGAATAGTTGAGCATGGATGAGTCAAGGGGAGACAGGAGTCTTGTCTCATCTACTGCTAAATCAGCAAGCACATCTATGCCACTTCTTTGCTCATTCCCTTCAGGAGAATATCTCTTAGTGAGATTTACAGGGGTAATGGGTTGGTTGGAAGGGGTAACATGGGTTTCAGGGGAGTTGGGCTCAAGATACTGAATTTCAGGGAGGTTGGCCTCTATGGGTTGACCTTCAGGGACTTTGGATTCTGGAGTTCCAGAACCAGATGAATTAGTCCTTGACATGGATTTGGCCCTGCTTTCAGCTCTGCTCTCCCTTAGAGCCAATTGAAGAGACCTCTCTTCTTGCAGCTCCAACACCTTTTCAGTAGGTTTGGCCCTTCTCTTGCTGGCCCTGCTACTTCCACTTCCTTCCTTCTCAGGGACAACTTCCCTGATTCTCTTATCTCCCTTAGACTTTTGTCTAGTCTCATTGTACTTTTGCCTGAGTTCTTCTGAATGATCAGATGGCACTTGTACACCTTCTCTAGCAACTTCTTCAATCTCAGCTGAAGCATCTGAATTCTCTTCTGAGATTCTCTGAGACATTTTTCTTGTCTTTACAGCCCTGGCCTTTGTTCTCTTTTTCATCTTAGGCTTCTCTTCCTCCTGTTCTTCAGCAGGCTTGGCCAGTAGCATCCTTCTTTTCTCAGTTTTCTTACTGAGCTTTCTGAACAGGATCTTTTGGGCTGGGAGGGGCTTTGCAAAGGTCTGCATCTGGGAATAGTGGGAAAACCTCTCAATCAACAAGCTTGCCCTGGTGCAATACTTGATTTTCCCTTCTAGCACCACCTTGTTGTGGGCTTTCACCTTAAATTTAGCCTTTTCCTTCATCATCTCAGACATGATGAAGGTCCTCCAATCAAACTTGATGCCCTTATCACTGGCATCAATAATGGCAGCCATGATTCTGATCCTTAGATGGCTGACTTGCTCTAAGCTTCCAGTGTTGCTTAAGAGACTTTTAGCAACTACCTCAAACAGATTGAGAAACTCTGGCTTGAGAGTTTTCTTGTTTTGAGTTGAGGAGAGAGGGCCTGGAACTAATAGCCATTCTTGGGCTATTTCTTCTTCATGTCCAGTACCATAGACTTCTGGATTCCTTCCCTCATAAGGCAATCCAAAGGCTCCTTCCAGATCCTCTGAGGAGAATCTAACTCTATGGAATCTCTCCTCTTCCTCTCCTTCAGCTGTGTAGGATAGCCTGGTTGATACTTCACCATCTTCAGGCTTGCCTCTCCACTTGAGGAAGGCAAAGAATTCTGCCATATAGCTTTCCAAGCAAGAGCTTGGTCTTTCTTCCAAGAACTTTTGGAGACCAGCCCTTCTCAACCATCTCAGGGTTGGAGTAATCTCAGGATCTTCACTTTCAAAAGAGATAATTGGCTCAAAGTGAAGATTGTTCTTGTTGCTTAGATAGCCAAAATCTAGGTCTAGATCTTTGTTGGAGAAATCAACAAGCATTTCAGGTCTAACCTTGGGGGCCATTGAAATTTACAGAGAGAAGTTTGATGAAGAATGAGAGAGTTTGAAGAATTTTGAGTTAGGGTTTCGAATACTTGGGGAAGAAGTGTTTGTGGGTATCTTAAGACTTGTGAATATTCTAAAAAGAATGTTTGTCAATGAGTTGGTAAGGTCTTGAGACAATTCAAGGGTGAACAAAAATGGAAATCCAAAATGGACGGCTAGGATTGATTTCAGGGGAGTTGTCCATTTTTGATCCAATGGTCAAAAACCAATGTAACAGTGAAATAACTGTTTTATTCAAAACGTGGGTGGTTTTTAATGTTTGTTTAAGGCTGGGGATTTTTCGAGATAGATCATGTCCCAAAAAGTTTAATGCAAACAAGAGTTAAATCTTGGCATTTAATGCATGGAAAGTGACCTTTTGGGTGGGAGACAAATTAAATCCCAGAAAGGTGAAAACTGTATTTCAATGGGACAGATTTCGAAATAGGTATTGATCACCAAAAATAGGTGCTTATCATACCAAGATTTGGTTTGATAGCTAGGACAACTTATCTGACCCTACATGGACAAGTGTCCTGAAGAACTGTGGACAAGTGTCCTGAAGAGGTAAGGTCATGTTTCTGAATTTCAGTAGACTTGACCAAGTCTGCTGAAGTTTGAGTTTGTTTCCCCCTTAATCAATGAGCTTCTTTGGACTTATTTGTCCAACTTCCCTGGATCAAGTAATCCCAACTCTGCTGATAGCTCCAGAAATCTTGCCTCTGCAAGTGGCTTGGTTAGAATATCAGCTTTTTGATGATCAGTGTGAATTTTCACTAGCTTGATATCCTTCTTCTCCACATAATCTCTAATGAAGTGGTGCTTGATGTCCACATGCTTGCATCTTGTGTGCAAGACAGGATTTTGTGATATAGCAATGGCACTATTGTTATCACAGAAAATTGGCACTTCAGTAGAGTTGACCTTGTAGTCTCTTAGTTGTTGTCTCAACCATAGGATTTGAGCACAACAACTTCCAGCAGCAACATATTCAGCTTCAGTGGTGGAAGTGGCCACTGTGTTCTGCTTCTTGGAAAGCCATGAAATAAGCTTGTTGCCCAAGAATTGACAAGTCCCTGAAGTGGACTTTCTGTCAATCCTACATCCTCCATAATCAGCATCTGAGTAGCCAGTTAGCTCAATATTGTCATCAGCAGGGTACCAAAGGCCTAGATTCTCAGTGCCTTTGAGGTACCTCAAAATCCTCTTTGCAGCCTCAAGGTGGCTTTTCTTAGGATTTGCTTGAAATCTTGCACAAACACCTACTGCAAAGGTGATGTCAGGTCTGCTGGCAGTGAGATAGAGGAGTGATCCAATGATTCCTCTATACTCAGTAGAGTTGGTTGGAATGCCACTCTCATCAGGATCCATCTTCCAATTTGTGTTCATTGGGATCCTTACTGGCTTGCTAGTTGTACACCCAAACTTTTTGATCATTTCTCTTGTGTACTTAGCTTGGTTGATGAAGATTCCTTCTTTAGATTGCTTGACTTGTAGACCCAAAAAGAAGTTCATCAACCCCATCATGGACATCTCAAACTTGCTTTGCATGAGCTTGGAGAATTTTTCACACAGCTTCTCATTAGGGGATCCAAAAATTATGTCATCTACATAAATTTGGACAAGCAAGATGTCCTCTCCTTCAGAGATTCTGAAGAGAGTTCTGTCCACAGTTCCCTTGGTGAATCCATGATCCAAGAGGAATTGTGACAGTGTATCATACCAAGCCCTAGGGGCTTGTTTGAGTCCATATAGAGCTTTCTTGAGTCTGTAAACTTGGTTTCCAACTTCAAAACCTGGTGGTTGCTCCACATAGACTTCTTCTTTCAAGACTCCATTCAGAAAGGCACTCTTGACATCCATTTGGTATACTTTGAATCTCTTGTGGGCTGCATAGGCCAAAAAGAGCCTTATTGCTTCTAGCCTTGCCACAGGTGCAAATGTCTCATCATAGTCAATGCCTTCATGTTGGCAATATCCTTTTGCCACTAGTCTTGCTTTGTTTCTGACAATCACATCATTTTCATTTTTCTTGTTCTTGAACACCCACTTTGTTCCAATAACATCTTGATGTGAGGGTCTATCCACCAGCTCCCATACTTCATTTCTGGTGAATTGGTTCAGTTCTTCCTGCATGGCTGTGATCCAATTGGCATCTTGAAGTGCTTCCTCAATATCTTTTGGTTCCTGTTCTGACAAGAAACAACAGAACATAGCACTTTCACCATGAAACTTTCTGGTTCTGACTCCTATACTTGGATCACCAAGTATCAGGTCAGTAGGATGGTCAGACAACCAAGTCCTTCTTTTTCTGATCTCTTCAGTAGAGTTGTCCTCTACTGAAGTTGTGTCATTTTGATCATAAAATTCAGGATAATTTAATGCAGGATCTAATTCAGGATCATAATCAGGGGTGTTGTCCTCAATGTCAGGGACATTGGTATTTTCAACATTTTGAGTTCCCCCTTGATTATTTGACCCATTAACTACCTCAGCAGGAACTGCTTCTTCATTGGTAGTTGTTACCTGGATGTGAACTGGGATTGGATCATTCAGTTCATCATTTCCATCAGTGGGATTTGTCTCAGGAAGGTTGCTTTCAGGATGGTTGTCCAATGTTGTATGTTCAGGTAGGTTGATTTGGACAACTTCTATGAATTCAGTGTCTTTGTCTTTTAGGCTTAATCTGGTTGTCCTCTGTGTGATTTCTTCAGGTTCCAAATGATCATTCCTGATCTCAAAGATAGATTCATCAAACACAACATGAGGTGTTTCTTCCACTATAAGGGATTTCTTGTTGTAGACTCTGAAAGCTCTACTGATTTGAGAGTATCCAAGAAATACTCCCTCATCAGCTTTGCTATCAAAAGCTTTCAACTGTTCTTTCCCATTATTGTGAATGAAACATTTACAGCCAAATATATGAAAATATGACACTTTAGGCATTCTCCCTTTCCAGAGTTCATAGGGGGTTTTGCCTTGCCCCTTAGTGATCAAACATCTATTTTGAGTATGGCATGCAATGTTTATAGCTTCAGCCCAAAACCTCTTAGGTAAATTTGAGTCAGCAATTAAAGTTCTAGCAGCTTCTTTTAAAGTTCTATTCCTTCTTTCTGCAACTCCATTTTGTTGGGGAGTTCTAGCTGCTGAGGTTTCATGAGCTATTCCATTTGATGTGCAGTACTCATTGATGTATGAGTTAATGAATTCAGTGCCTTTATCAGATCTTATCTTGATAATGCTAAGGCTTTTCTCATTTGACAACCTCTTTAGAAGTTCAGGCAGTTTGACTTGTGTTTCCTTCTTATTAAGGAGAAATACTACCCATGTGAACCTAGAGAAGTCATCTACTACCACTAATGTGTATTTTCTACCATTTATGCTTGAAGGGGTAATTGGTCCAAATAGATCCATATGTAGAAGTTCAAGTACCCTTTCAGTGGAAATGACTGGTTTTCCTTTGAATGAGGCTTTAATCTGTTTTCCTTCTTGACATGGTTTACACACATGTTCTTTAATGAAAACCTCATTAGGTAGTCCTTTAACTAATGCATTTCTAGCAAGTTTATTCATAGATTTGAAGTTCAGGTGATTTAGCCTCTTATGCCATAACCAACTTTGTTCACTAGAACTTTTAGCAATGAAACATGCAGCATCAGTAGACTTGTCCCAGTCTGCAAAATACACATTTCCCTTCCTAGTTCCAGTCAATAGAGTTTGTTGAGTCTTATCTTTGATTAGACATTTTCCACTTGAGAACTCAACATTAAAATCTTTATCACAGAATTGACTGATACTCAGGAGGTTATATTTGAGACCAGCTACATAAGATACATTGGTTACTTTGATGTTACCAATCATCAAAGTACCATAACCTTTTGTTGTTGCTTGTGAGCTGTCTCCAAAGGTGACATTTGGGCCTTCTTTTTCAATAAAATCAGAGAGGAGTTCCTTGTTTCCAGTCATGTGCCTTGAGCATCCACTGTCAAGGTACCATGCTGTCTTTTTGTTCATGCTCCTCTTCTTGTGGCCCATTGGTACCTGCAATTAGATAGGTTTAGGTACCCTTTGAGTTTTGGGTCCTGAGAGGTTAGCTGTACCTTTGGGAATCCAAACTTGCCTAATAACCCTGATTGATTCAAGGTGGCTAAGTTGATTTCCTAGTGCATCAACATACACTGTCTTTCCCTTAAATGCCTTTGGGAAAGTATGTGTGAATGTGTTAACTCTGTAAGTTTCAGAGGAGTTGACCACTTTCCTGAACTTATGAGTTCTTTGTGCAGCTTGAGGAAATCTTTGAGGAAAGGTTTTCTTATGACCATTACCCTTTGGCATGAAGGGTTTTGGTTGTCTCATTTTATTCTGCCTTAAAGGATGGTTTTCCTTAGGTCTATTCAGCTGAGGCTTTCTCAGATGAGTTGGCCTAGGCTGATTATACCTTGGATAATTCCTCTGAACATTGTTCAGGAGGGTTGCCCTTCCATTGGGTCTACTCTGCTGACCAATATTCCTCTTGTGTTCAGGAGCTTTGGCCATTTCCTTAGGTTTTGGCCTATTTTCCTGAATCACTTGAGTAGGCATTTCATTCAATTTGCCCTTTCCTTTGTTCAGTGGCTGAATTACTTCATTTTCAGCTTGTTGTGCCACTGACTTAACAAAGATTCTCTTAGTGTTACTTGTGGATGCAACACTAAGACAAGGTGAAGGTTCAAATGGATCAAAACCCAATCCACTTCTTTGAGCCATAGGTCTTTGATAACTTTGAATTTCCTCTATTGCTCTAGAGGATTTGTTCAAAGCAGACATCTTTAATTTCAGGCTCTCTTCACTTGATTTAAGAATATCATACTCATGTGAGAGATTTTCAAATTTGGCATTTAGAATTTTAAGTTCAAATTCTTTTCTTTTCTGAGAGAGAAGTTGATCATCAATCTCCTTTTGTTGGTCAACTATCCTGAGATTTGCTTCCTCAAGCTTTCTCAAGACTTGTTGATACAACTCAGTAGACTTGACATCAACAGCTACCTCAGAGTTCTTGGTGAGTTCAGTAGCTAATCTTTCATTTTCCCTCACACAATTGTCATGAAATTCTTGTAATCTAGTGAAATCTTCCATCAACTTTCCCAAGGAAAGTTTCAGGTTAACCTCACTAGTGTTTTGTGAGATAAATGATGGTGAACTAGAAGCAGAGGATACCTCATCATCCTCAAGAGCCATGTTGCAGACATCATCATCATCATCACTGTTGGAGAACAATCCATCAGAAGAGTTGAAACTTTCAGCACTATCAGATTCTTCACCAGCCATCATGGCTTTTCTATTGGTGAATTTTCTGTCTCTTTTTGCTTGTCTTTCTCTTCTTTCTTTAGAGCTTAGTTCAGGGCAGTCATATTGGAAGTGCCCTTTCTTTTTGCAGTTGTAACACAAATCTTCATCATCATCCTTCTTGGATTCATCTCTTCTCTTAGATGATGAGGGTTCAGCTCTACTGGATCTTCTCCTATCAGAGGACTTGTCCTCTGATCTTTTCTCTTCAGGCTTTTTGTCCTCAGCCTGATCTTCAGGGGAGTTGTATCTTCTCCTGAATTTGTTGTCTTGGTAGAATTTCTTGTATCTACCAAACCTTGTGTTGAGCTTGTCAAACCTTCTAGTCATCAAGGCTAGTTCTTCCTTCATCTCAGTCTTAGAGACTGTCTTTGATGATCTGGGAGTGGGTTGCATTTCTGGTTCAGCAACTTTGGCTTTGAATGCCACTCCCTTAGTAGGATTTGAAGGTTCCTCAACAGGCTTTCTTCTATTGAGGTCAAACTCATAGGCTTTAAGTTCTGAGAATATTTGTTGCATGGGCATGGTGGAGAGATCTTTGGTATTCTGCATCATTACAGCATAGACATCCCACTTTTGAGTGAGACTCCTTAGGATTTTCAGTCCAACCTCTCTCTTGGTGTAGACCTTGCCCAATGAGTTAATCTCATTCATCACATCAGTGAATCTACCAGCAAATTTGTCAATGGACTCATCAGACTCCATTGAAAATTGTTCAAACTTCTGCACAGCAACTTGGAGCTTGTTCTCCTTGATCTTTTCAGTGCCCTCACACATCTCAGCAAGGGTGTCCCAAATTTCTTTGGCTGTTGTGCAGTGGTAGACTCTTCCCATGATTGCATCTGGAATTGTTTGATAAAGAGTATTCATGGCAAGATACTTCAGGTTATCTTTTCTCTTTTCATCAGCAGTGAAATCATCCTCATCCTTGGGAATCAGTTCCCTTACATCTGCTTTTTGTGCATCTGTTACCCTGGGGTTAGTTTGAGTAAACACAAAAGGTCCTCTTGTGATTACTCTTAACATGTCAGTATGAAGAGACGCAAGATGAGCCCTCATTCTAATTTTCCAGAATTCATAATTGTGTATTGAAAACATGGGCAGTTTGTGATGAGAAATGTGGTTGACTGGATTTGTGGCCATATTGTCCAAACCTTGAACAGCAGGTGGAGGACTGTTTCCAGTGGCATTGGCTGTAGTATCTGCTGAGAATAGGAACAATTGGGCATGGTTCCTTATTAAATTGCGTGATCTTATCATTCATGAAAAGAAGATCATTTACATATCAGATAGGAATCTAGGTTTGATGTCGGCATTCTATGATGTATGGGATGAGCCTGCACACTTCTACTGCCTATACCATTTACTTTTAAACCTGAGGGGCAAATTTGGTGGTGGTTGGAACACCCAACATCGCGATAACATGGCTGATCTATTCAAGCAATGCGCATACGCCCCCACAGTCACTGTTTTCAAAGAGAAACTTGGTGTTTTTAAAGCAGTTGGTGGTCCGATTGCAGAACAATGGCTTGAAGACATGCCGTACAAACAATGGGCAGTTGCCTACTCTCCTCATATCCAGCGATATGGTGAAATGACTTCTAATGCAGCAGAGTCTTTTAACTCATGGATTCGTGAAGCTCGATCTCTACCAATTACTTATATGCTAGACTCTATCAGGAAAAAGATAGCTCAATGGTTTGTGGAGAGACGTGAAAGAAGTAATAAATGGAATGGATTGCTTGTTCCTAGCAAAGAAGACTTATGGAACGAGCTTGGAAACATAAGTGCATCCTGGGGTGTTTCAATTTATCCTAATGGTCAGTTTGAGGTGCGGTCGAGGACGTCTGTCACAGTTGATTTGGAGTATAAAATATGTACATGTTTTAAGTGGCAGCTTACAGGATTCCCTTGTGCACATGCTGTTGCTGTTATTAAGAAGAATTGTGATTCTGTATTAAACCTTATTGACAATTGCTTCTTTACATCCACATATAAACAATGTTATGCAGAAGACCTCATTCCTGTTCTAGAGACTGAATGTTTTGAATGCAATCCAGGGTCTACCACTGAGAAAATACTCCCACCCATCCTCAACAACCCCCCTGGCAGACCCAAACAAAAAAGGATTACGTCCTATGGCGAATTTCGTAGAGTAAAGCCTACACCTTGCAAACGCTGTGGAAAAACCGGTCGCCATGATCCCCAAACCTGCGCTGCTGTTTTTGGAATGGAAAAGACTAACTTTTAGAAGTAGTGAAACACAATATTTCATTGTGTTTTTCTTATTTATTTATTTGTTTTTTTTTTCAGCTCCGTTCCGATATACTTATCGGCTTATCTTATCTTTTAATTGATGGTTTGTTATTTCAGTATTCCTATGTGTACACACAAACTCTTATATTTCCAGAATTGCTAAGAGTCCAATGAACATGCGTTTTATCTTTGTCTCATATATCATTTTTTCATTTATACAATTATTCAATTCACATGTTTAAGAAAATGTCAGAAACATAATCCATGCTCTACTAACTTAATTCATAAGTTAGAATTATATAATGTATTAATAGGTTAAGCTTGTAAATCAGTTGCTTCGTATCCCGTTCCCAGCACACTTCACACATACGGTATCATTCATAACGAATATGAACTACAAACGGCATATGTAGGGAACAGCGCATATCGGTATGCACGCCTCATGGCATATATGTACCTTCTCCAACTGTTAACGGCTACGGAGTACAAATACAAATGCATATATATGTTAATGTGGCAGATCCGTTTTATGCATTTTTCGTTATATATGCACTATGTCATACATTCATTATGGTCTAACGCATCATGGTTTGACATATTTGTAGGATAACATTTTTCTTAGTTTGCACTGCTCCGCGCATATTCCACATGCATACAACAAATGTACCCTTAATTCGAGTGGTTATGCATATTTGTTGGATACATTCTTGTTTATGCACTGTTTCGCGCATATCATACATGCACACAGCATATGTAATCTATATTACACATGCATTTTTTAGATCATAATGCTGTGGAAACTTGCTACCTATCTTATTTATGCACGTTCATGTAATGTCAATATATGTAAATCATGTCATTTATTGCCCCGTAGTAACTAAACGGTCGAAATGTATCTAATAAATGTTAGGGTTATTTAACACAAAAAAAAAAAAAAAAGGCCAAAAAATGTGCATATAATTTCTGGCTTAATATTTTTCATAACACACGTTCTCCCCAAATTATATTAATATGTATAAAAAGTAATAAAAAAAAAAACCGCTAAACACTATGTCCACCATGTACGTGTCTATGATTATGAGAACGTTTCCCCTCCACTTATTATCATTCACAATCTATAAATTAGGTCATTCTTTAATATCTCTCCAATCCTTCTAACAAACTGTATCCGTGTTCAAAAAAATACACCCCACCAAAATGGAGAATTCTAGAATGATAGAAACTTTTCCCGATGAAATTACTATATCTTTTCTATTGTTCCTTCTTCCACAAGTTCTTTCTAAATATAAATGTATTTCTAGGATATGGAACTCAGTAATATCCTCTAAGTGGTTTGTTGAAGCACATTTGTTCAATATGAAAGCAGGTAACAAATTTTCATTGATACATAAATACCATGTTGCTAGTCCACCAATATGTTATGTATTAAAGCTCTGGAAGGGTGATAACATCTTTTATAGGGAACTACCAAGGGAGTTCGAAGAATCCGAGGTATTGGGTAGTTATAATGGTCTAGTATTATTCTGCAATACTAAAGATCAATATACTATAAAAAACCCCACTACTAAAAAATATATAATTGTTCCGAATCTACCTATATCATTTCCCAAGGGCCACGATGTAGCTTGGGTTTATTTTGGGTTTGGTTATGTTAAAAATTCGAATGATTACATCATAATGAGAATTGCATATCTATGGGCAGAAACTGGTGGAGTGACTGAGGTTACTATTTTCTCACGTAATTCTAACTCGTGGTCTAAAGTTTCTTCGTTCCCTTTTGATACCTACCCATGTGCAAATGCTTTTTTTGTTGGTAATCTGTTCCATTGGAATTTAAGTTTTGGCCTTGGTGTTTATAAATTGGCCACATTTGATATAGATAGTGGAATTTATTCGTTGATTCAAATTCCAAAGTTTAAGTATTCTCCATTGAACTTACAAGTCCAGGGGTTGGATGACAATACAATTGCAGTCTACTGTTGTCGTTTGAGCGAAGTCGAATGTCGTTTTTATAGTAAATGTTTCTTTCAGATGCATATCCCCCACTACGCAAAAGAAGGTCCTACATGGACAACTATCATGATTTTCACAAAAACTCTAGTACCAAACAAATATCATATATGTCCAATATCCTTCTTGAATGTAGATAGAACGAAAATACTCTTCATCATCCAACCATCGGGAGACTACTATTGCTATGATACTATTTCCAAGACGTTCCAGCTATCCGAAGAATATGAAATGACATATGGGGTTCAACATGCATTTAAGTATACCCAGAGTCTTGTATCTCCAGTTGCTTGTTAGTTATATAGACATAGTTGGATAATTTTCTTTATATAACATTTTTATTAGTCTTATTTATATATACTTTGTAGTAGTTGTCATCCTGTTTTATAGAAGTCATTATTTTTCTCTTCTGAAGAATTATTTAGCATTCACATGATTATATATGCAATGTAAAATTATAGTAATTAACAAAATTTGTATATTATACTTCATTTTATGTCCTGTAAATTTACAAAAAAAAAAAAAACATGAATAAATAAAACCACAACATTCAATTATTAAATAAAGTATACCAATATATTTGGCGGGATATTATACCTATAAAATGTATAAAGATGCTTTAATTTTTATACATCGTGAACCGCCTCAATTGAAACAAGAAGTAGAATAGACACATTCAATCAAATCTTAGAAGTTGAAAGGTTTTTAATTGAACGTTTTGTCTCTTCAGATTCTATTCATTGGTAGAGATTGAAACCAAACATTTTCATTATCATTCTCAATCTTCTTCACTAAGTTACACAAATATATCTTCAAAGAGAACCTTCCTGCAGTCACCTTAAAAAAATGGACAACCATGTTAACCCAACGTTCATCCCTTCCGAAATCAGAGACCAAGTTCTGCACTCATTAGATACTAAACCCCTTGGGCGATTGAAGTGCGTCGACAGACATTGGAATCATATGATATCTTCCAAACCTTTTGTCGATTCTCATCTTGATCGGGTAAAGCGTGAGCATAATTACTCATTCATACACAAGAATTATGTTTCTGATCCACCAGTTTGTTACTTGCCTGACGGATATGGTGAGCCTGGAACGAGTCGATATATTAGAGAAGATTCAGATAACTTTGAGGTTCTCGGGTCGTACAACGGGTTAGTTTTGATTTGCACCACTGCTGATGAATATATTCTGCGTAACCCTTGTACAAATCAAAACCTCATTTTGCCTCCCATCCCACAAAACTTAAGACCTTATTTATCGGAAGAAAGTGCTTATTTTGGTCTTGGCTATGATAATCTTCATGATGATTATTTGATTATGCGAGTTTCCTCTTTTCTTCAATTAGAAGGGAACCTTTACTCAGTTATGTTGTACTCTAGAAATATGAACTCATGGTTGTCACTTACTCAGTTTCCAAGTCAATTTCAACTCACTGAAAACTCATTTTATATTGGAGGCCTTTTTCATTGGAAAGTTAGATCAGGAAATGAACATGCAATTGTAACCTTTGATTTCAATGCCCGTGTCTACGACCAGTTTGCTGTGCCTGCTTTTATACTTCAGCCTATGTTTTGTAAGATGGAGGGGCTTGACGACAATAACCTTGCCATATATGCTGATCTGCTATCGGTGGATGAGTATGGTGTCAGTAGATATTTTATTGAAGTGCATATTCTAACTTATTCGAATGATGTTAGAACTTGGTCGACTTTTACGATATTCAGGGAAGAAAGATTGCCAGACGATTTTGCACTCAATCCAATATGTTACTTGAACCATGCAAGGACACAAATAATGTTTAGTGTTAAGCCGTATGGTACGTTTTTCTCTTATGACATTCTTTCAAGGATCTTTCGAAGGATGGATGAGATTGAATCGTGGCCAGGTTGTGCAAAATCCTACAAGTACATTGAAACTCTCGTATCACCTCACCGTAATTTAGCCATATAGGGTAGATGATAGTAGTTTATTTAATTTTGGTAGCATTCTAATGTATTCCTCTTCTATTAAGTATTTCCTTTTGTAGTTCTTTTGGTGTTTGTACCTAACTATGCAGTATGTATTTTGATTAGCCCTATTTTTTTTTTTTGCAGTACAACTACTTAATCTCGTACTCAGGAAAACTAAAATATGAAACCAATGTGCATATCATCACCAGTTGTTCATATATGTACCAAAACATACATACATTCCTTTATGTTGTCTTTTAACATTTGAAAGTGATTTTGTTTGTGCACCTGCTAACCATTCTGCACATTAAAAATCGTATTTAATAAAAATCAGTATTCAAAAAATCACATATTAGTCTGATATAACTAAACATTTAAGCTATTTTTTTAAAAAAAAGACAAACAATAATGCATTTTTTCAACCAACAAAGTTCTGCAGAGTTTTCATGTATACTATTGCAATCAATTCTTAAACCAAAATAAATAATCCAACACATCATCTCATATTTCAAAACAAAATGGCCAACTCATGAGTAATGTTAATGGCTAATAGTTCAACATTGTTTTCCAAAAACAACTACTTAGTCTTCATCCAACAAAAACAAAATTATAATCATAAACAACTACTTAGTCATCATCCAACCAAAACAAAATGATAATCATAATTTAACTAAACTAGGTACGGTATTGAGTAGCAAAGCTTGAATTGTCTAGACTTCCACACATATACTTATTCAAAAGTCATATGCATCGGATCAACAAACGATTCAACGATCCTAGCTCTCATCGTGCTTGCTGCCAGTTTCCCAAATTCACCCGATTGCGGCTCTTCACCCTTATAAATAAATTCTATCACCTTGCAAACAATCACACCGCAGTCCACCGAATCAGATCCCTGTCTCCAACTATCAGCTGGAGTTGGGCATTTCAATGGCATATTCAGAAACGGATGATTACGCTGCTTTGCTTTGAACAAACTGACCAATCTTGCATCTATAAACTTCACCTATAATAATTTGACAACAATAAACAAACAAACAGAAAACATTATAACAATGCTTAATACAATGCAGCCAACTACACAATTCCTCTAAAAAACTAACACTGGAAAAACTTACAACATTTAATGACTCCGTCATGCATGTATCTTCATGAGCAGTTGTTCTTGGCGGCAAAGAGTTATAAAATGTCCATTCCCTTGTTGTTACATCAAGTTTTAACAGTGTCCAATGGTCAACAACTTTTGAACCACTTAATGAACCCATTTCACTTACATTGATTGGGAATAAAAAGATGCTTTTATCTAAGCTGTCCTCAATCACCTTTTCTACCAAGGAGTAGAAAGATTTCTGCTTGGAAACATTACGATTCGTAATCAATGCCTACAAAACAAATTATAACAATAAACTTATAGTTAATATTTAATATACTCTTACAAAACGATTATATTCATAAACCATTAAAAGTATTATAAGTTATACCCAGCATGTAGCAGTAAACACCCTCACACGTCTAGACATTGGCCTCGTGGTGAAAAGAACAGATCGTAACATATCAGCCCATGCATTGATTACCTATAATTATGCAAAATATTATCATATAAAAGTACAAACAAACTTAAGAATGTATTCACTGTATACCTTAGTACATTAGAGTCATGCAAAATGTTTACCTGACTAGTAATCCTTCCATTGTTTAGAATATCAATCAGCATCTGTACCGAAATATCGGCTAGTGGTATATCAGCGTGCCAAACAATGCAACTGTGATATGCAGAACAATTTCAATGCAATATATATAGACAAAATCAGGCAAAAGCATCATATATACAAGAATTAGGCACTAAGTACTCTTTACTTACTGTGGACCACTGCTCTTTAGCTCTGAGAATATCTGATCTCTAACATATGCAGAACACTTCCGAACAGTTGCCAATTTATTGTTGAAAGGGTACTTAACAACTCCCTTTGGTTTGTTATCCACCACTATATTCTTCGACGCATCATCATCGGAATCATTGATTTCATGGACCAAAGCAAGTTCTTTCGTAAGGGGTTGAGGGGATACTGTTATAGCTTTCCTGTCATCAGTTATGGTTCTTCCCTTAACCCTATTCACTAATGAACCTGCTGATGGCCATTTGTTCTTTTTCTGCATTACACGTTTCGGGGTCTTCTCGCAAGTTTCTAATATTTCCTCATTCAAATCATCAACAGGTAACTTTCCCTTATCAACAAAATGTTCATCAGTATCTTGCTCTTCATAATTTTCAATCTCAGCTTGAATAATTTCATCTTCAATCAATGACTTCGAACACAATTCAGAAGTGACTTGTAGATTCTTGCTCAAACGCTGATTTTCAGCTTTCAGACTTATAATTACTTCATCTTGAATTCGCATCTTCTGATCAAACTTTGCACTCTCATCTTCAAGCTTCTTTCTCATATTAATCAACTCAGAAGCTGATTCCTCAATCCTTTTGGCATACTCATCCTTTTCAGTCCTCAACTTAAGAATTTCTGCATCCTTTTCTGTCCTCAACTTAAGAAATTCTGCATCCTTTTCCATAAATCCTTTATCACAATTTACCCTCACATCTAGAATCTGTTTCTGCAGAATTCCTATTTGAGATAAATAATTATCAACCAATTTAGACTGATTAACCTCAATGACAGGTGATTTCCTCTTTTCGTTGGAATTCATGTTTACAACAACATTATCTGCAGCCTTATCCTTCACATTGCCATCCACAGGTGGATTCTCACTGTCCATTAAGTCCATCCCAGCAGCTTCATTATTAACTTCCTTACACACTTTCAAAACTGGATCCTCACTGTTGATTAAGTCCACCCCAGCAGGTAAGTCTTTGTCAAATCCAATATCGAATGTTGGGCATTCAACCGTGAAACTCTCCTTTGTTTTTGAACTGGACCCAACCTCGAACAATTTTGTAGATGAACCCTGAAAAATACCACTCTCCCTTGCACCCATATTTAACTTTGTCTGCATTTCATTCACCCCCATAGGACTACCAGATGACACCTTCCCATCTGTAGCAGGCGGTCCACTTCCTCCTAACCTTGAGCTTGTTTCTGCGCATCTGAAACGACGAACTTCTGAAAGCTGCTCCTTTTCATCAGTTGTAGGTTTAGGTTCTTCTGTGAAAACCTATATTCCAAAAATATATAATCACAAATTAAGAATAAAATGAAAATGTACAATAAAGAATAACCTATTCTTAACAAATACTAACCTTTGTTTTGCGAGTCAGTTTGTCAGTCAAGATTGCAGCATGCACTTTATTGGTATCCCATTTGAGGAACCGAGGAAATGCAGATGGATTGTTTGGTTTAACAATCCTTGTATGCTCGCATAACCAGAACTAAAAAAAAAAATATATAAGTTAAACACTGTCTAAAGTATTGGAAATGAATAAATGCAAAAAATGTACCGGCAACAACATAGCACAACCACCAGACTTCAGGTGTTTGCTTCTCTTAAGTTGACTCTTCAATTGGTCAACTATAAAAGTACTCCAGTCGTATCTACAGATGTCTGAGTAGTTCTCAAGGTAATGGGTCAAATGCCAAGGTACAGCTGAACTCCGAACTGGACATAGAAGAGCAACCAGCATATAACAACAAACTAATCTTGCCACATCGCGACATGATTCATCGTAGTCTAATCTCACAACCTCCTTCAACTTTAAAAGCACAGGATTTTTATACAAAGAATTATATTGTCTTGGTTTTGCATGTATATCATTGCCAAAACATCGCATTACCCATGCAGGATGCTGATAATCATCTACTCGTTGCCTGATTTCATCTACTCCACAACTAATTCCAAAAATAAGTTCTGCATCACGCTTTGATAAGCTGACCCTAGTTCCTCCGATTACAAAACTTTCAGTTTCAAAGTCAAACCTTCTAACAATCTCGACGATGTCACTCTCGAATTTAAGACATCTCTTCTTTAATGAGGGACTAACATTTAGGCACACAGAGTTGAACAAAAGCCAGAATGGAGTTTTCTTCAGATGTAGTATATGCTGCTCTGTGAATTGAATCCCCTTCAAGTCTTTGATAGTTGTCCTCAGATTTGACCTATAGTAGGTCTCGCTGAAGTCGACTTCTACTCCAGCTGAAATAGGTAAGAGGTAATTAGATCAAAAATTAGTTTATATGCATATCATAATATGCAGCAGTATTTGTTATGCAGTATTACCAAAACAGTTGTGAGGTTCTATTGCTTGAACCTCATTATCCTTCTTCGTATGCTTTCGACTCCTTTCGTAGCTTTCTGTATCAGTTTCTGCACATTCAAACACACTTACTGTATTACGACCGTAAACCGTATGTGTAAATCTATACATCGAATCTTTATCAATTTATTTCCAATTCTGATGAGCTATCTTTACAAATAACTTTATATATCTTTATCTTTTAAGAAACAAATAAGATCTAATGCAGTATTACTATTATTAAATCGAAGCTTTATCAATTACCTTCCGATTCCGATGAGCTATCGTTACTTATCCTCTGTTTACCGCCACCATCACTCTCAAAATCTATACATTCATGTAAAAATACTGTGAGTATTAAGAACTTTGTCTACAGAATGTTTTATTGAATATTGTGATAAGCAACTACAGAAAACTACTAATAGTAATATAATCGGTTTAATTGCGCATAACCTGAATCTGATATTACATGAGAACCCCTTGACAGAACCTTGCCTGCAGAATATTTATTTTATATAAGCAACAAAGTTACAAAACTAAACAAATTACACTAACACAAAAGCAGTGACGTAGTACATAAACCTTTACGCTTTTCTTCTTTCTTTTCTTCCCTCCTACGCTTTTCGGAAGATCCTGTTTATAAATATGAATAGTAATTGGATGTGATTCACTGTTTCCAAATATCATCATCATCTCTTTCTTAAGCTACTGAAATGTGTAAATTGTTAAATTACCTCTTGTTTCTACACGCCGTACGCTGTCATCAACAACTTTCCTTTGTTTCCCACTCCCCCTGCCTGATCCTTCACCAAAACGATCATCTGGTTTTCTACTTCTTGCCATCTTTACTAATACAATAGTACATATCTGTGTAAGTACAATTAGACAAAATATCTAATGCACCTATGCACCTTGTAATACATACTCTGAATTCACTAAAAAACTAATACAAAATATTCAGTCCATAGTACACATATTTCTGAAAAAAACAGCCATTATTTTATATATCTCAGCAGACCAATCAAATTTTGTTCTGTTTCCATAAAAAACCAATTTCATTGTGTCTATCAACAAAATTTTAGGGTTTATGTCCTTTGTAAGTTAATGGTATGTACTTTTTAACTGAAATTTTTGCACATAAACACTACCAAACAACACATGCAGTTTACCCAATATCTTATATACCTCGACAGCTCAAACAAATTTTGTCCTGTTTCCAAAAAAAAAAAAAACAAATTTCATTGTTTCTATCAATAAATTTTTAGGGTTTATCTCCTTTGTAGGTTAACGGTATTTACTTTTTTACTCATAATTTTGCACAAGGACACTATCAAACAACACATGCAGTTTACCCACTATGAAATACAACAAATATGTCGAACTTGTGTCAGATTATCACTATCTCCGAAACATTATTCACCACAAAACCATTAACATCAAACATGCACATGATCACATACCTTATTCGTTTACTGGTCTTCCCGGTCGCCGGAAATTTGAAGGACAAAACAATGGCTTGAACAGAATGCACCGTGCAGAATTCTCGAAGCGGAAGAAAGTAAAACGAAATTAATGCGTTTACCTACCTTTTAGGAAGAATTTAAATCTTTTGGAAGGTGCTAAAATCTCTCTGTTTTCGAATTCCCCTTAATCGGATAATTATGGTATATAATTGATTTTTCAAATCCTATAAAATATCCGATATCTTTGAAATGAATAGAAGGGTATAAATGTCCCAAACTTTTCAATTTGATGCTATTAGACAAGAAATTGTATTGTAGGTTTTATTAGACTAATCTTATAGTGAAATGAACTTATTAATAAATAACCCTAAAAAAAAAAACAATAAACAAGTGAATAATATAACCGTGAAACACTGAAATAGAAATTCAAATGTTGAATCTCCAAATGAGATAAACCAAAATGATGCAATAATATATTATATAAAATAAATAAATAAAAAATAGATTTAAATTGAATAATGGAATGGAATATAGAAGAGAAATGCATATCCTAGTTTATAGAATCGGTACTTATTAATTAGATATTAATAATTAATTATTAATTAGGAATAAATAATTGTGTTTAGTATTAAAGAGGTACTATGCTTGCTTATTAATTAGATATTAATAATTATTTACTAATTAAAAATAAATAATTGTGATTTTCAAGAATACAATTAATGCTAGTTTATTAATATTTTTTTTTTACCTTTTATGCATTCACATTAATTATTATATTTATCTTTTAATTTTTTAAAAAAATATTAATTATAATATTATATATATAAAAAAGTAGGCCCCTAAAAATTCGGGGCTCGGGCGGTCGCCCTTCTCGCCCTGCCTCAGGGCCACCCCTGGGCCAGGGTTCCCCTTCAATTGGGCCTGTTAATGTGCTCCCCCTATTTCCTTCTTCAATACACCCAAACCTGCTTATTAATTGTGGTATTACCGATTATGTGAAATTTTATTATTGGTTAAGACATTACTGATAAATGTGGTAAAATAAAATTGGGGGTGTGTGGTATTATTGATTATTAATTATGATATTATTGGTTATTGTCTGTGGTATTATCAATTATGTTAAATTTTATTATTGGTTAAGGCATTATTGATAAATGTGTGTTAAAAAATAATTTGAGGATGAACTCATTAAATGAGTGGGTGCATACTAACGGTAGTAAACATAAATGATTTGGAGAGTGAACTAATTAAATGAGTGAGTGTAGATAAAATATGAATTAAAAATTGAAATTAAAATTGTGTATGGTATCATATTAATTTCTATAAATTTTAAAATCACAACATTCTCTCAGAGTCAGAGGTATAGAGATCTTGAATTTATCAATGATCGATCTACACTAAAATAGCGATAAGTTGCAACGGTCGAAGGGATAATACTAAAGTCTTAAATTTTTATTCTATTACTACATAAATGATTGACATGTGTGGTATTAAATAATAATTAATGTCCTATAGAACGGAGGAATCAAACCTAAATGTGTCTAATTTGTGAAGAAAATGGAGAGCAAAACCCCTCGTGAAATTAAAGAGGAAGAGGAAAAGGGTGATGAGACTCCATATCTCCCTGAAGAAGTAATTGAAGAAATACTGTCAAGGGTCCCGGTTAAATCGTTGTTGAAATTCAGGTGCGTTGCGAAATCATGGTGTTGTTTAATTGGGAGCAAGAGATTTATGAAAACTCATCTAAAAAATTCAATTACCTCCGCAAGTTTTGCACACTATAGAATTATGCTTAGAACAATTAAGGGATTTGGGCAATGTACTCTGCCTTCGTTGTTGAGTGGTGATCATTATTCAATTAATTATAATAATACTGTTGATGGAATCTATCACGATGAGAGGCCCATCATTAAACTTGTTGGTTGTTGCAATGGTCTTGTTTGCATTCTTAAAGGTCCGAACGAATTTATCTTGTGGAATCCAACCACAAAAAAGTCGAGATTTTTGCCTGATTTCGACAACTACGGCCACGGACAATTCAAATGTATTTCGAAATACGGGTTCGGATACGATGAATTGAACGATGATTACAAAGTGTTTGGAATACTAAATATTTCTTTTGAGATTGATATAGATACATTCAGTCACATTAGTATTAGTAAAGTTTATAGTTTAAAGAGTGATTCGTGGAAAGTTGTTGAGGCTTCTATGTTTAGTGATCATGGTGCTGGCATGTATGCTAGTGGAAAGCTTAATTGGTTAAGGCGAAGTGAGATTGCTTCGTTCGACTTAAATACTCATGTGCAAGGAGTGGTTCAGCTACCAAATAATTTAGACCCTGATCAATTTTTGTATCGGCTACGAGTGCATAACGGATGCCTTCTCTTGCTTGGTTTTCGTCAAACAAAACCGGGCATAGATATTTGGATGATGAAGGAGTACGGCGTCAAAGAGTCTTGGGATAAAGTGGCGACTTTTCCTTGTTACGATGACCCCCCAATCATCATAATTCCAAATGGAGAAGTTTTAGTACTCTATAATTCAAAATTTTTCAGGATTTACAATCCCAAACATAATGTGTTTCGGTATCTCCCCATAGATAACTGTTTTCCCTTCTGTGATTATGATATCTACATTGAAAGTTTAGCCTCTGTTGTTTATGATGCAGCCTGAGTCAACTTCTTTAGAATAAATAATGTTAGTTATGGTGTTCTTAGATTAATAAAATCGTCTTACTTATGTTCTGAATTACATGGATGTTAGTTTTAAATTTAGTATTTCATTTTTTATTTTTTTTTGGGTAAGGATTGAAGAACACAATGCTTATACTTAAGGTGATACATTTCTTTTAATTTAATGTTGAGTTATTTATCTTTCATAAGCTTTCTTTCATTTTTTAATTTAGTTATTAGCTAGGTTTATTGTGTTTGAGTGTTTGTATTTATGAGAAATTTTGATTTTTAGCTTAATTCTGATTGTTAATTCTATTTGATGGTGTATTGATTAAATTATTGGGTATTTGTTTGATCAATTGCATGATTTCAATTATTAATTCATATGTTAATGCATGATTATTGCGACAAGAGTTGGTATTCATATTTGATCGAATGAGTTAATTGTGATAGTGTGATTTAAGTTTATACGGTTTATCACAAGAGAGTTTTACCTAAATTTATTATAAATCCCCCATTAATTTGCATATTAATTCATGCTGAGACTTATAGAATTCCACAAATGATTATGTGTTATTCCTCTATAAAAAGATTCCCCATACTAAACCACGGTAGATTGTTCATTTTCATTTCAAAAGTTTGATTCATATTTGATTAAAGCAATCCTTCGGGCAATCATGCATTCCGGCTCCCTTGTTTTCCCATTGAAATTCTTTGCGCAAAGTGAGATAGCTTGCATGGAGTCCATTTTGATTTCAATTCTACTCTCTCCTTTGATTTCAATGGCCATTAGTTCTCTCCCATGCCAGGGGCTTCTTTGAGGATGGATTTTCTTTGAAAATGTATCAACAATATATCTTCCCATCATTATTGTTCATAATACCACCCACCCCATAGTTTCGTAAGTCACTATTAAATGCTCCATCCACTTCGAAGTATTTTATAACGTCCCTATCATCACCACCCGTGGGGACTACAAGCGACTTTATTTCCTTGTTTACGGCCGTATCTTTCACGTGGGTTTCTTGAAAACTATTCAAATAATCCAAAACTTGCTTCCCGGTGTTTCTCTTTACTTGAGTCCTCTTGTTATCCTTTTCAGGAAGGGCTTGGCATCGATCATTCAAGACTCCCCATGCTACCATGATAATCTGCTCAAACTCCAGTTGTGTATGATTATCTTGAATTGTCCATAGCAGATCCAAATATCTTTCACTCTTGTACAGTGCACTGGGTCGATGGGAATAAATCTTTTGGCTAGATTTCCTTTCGATGCAATTAAATTAAGGCTCAGTTTCCATTCGAAAATGCGGACTTTTGGAGGTAGATGCAATTTCCAAATGGAGTTCCACCACTGCTTGCTACTCTCTTCGTTTGATCCTCCTGTTAAACCCTGCCGTTTGTTGGTAAGATTGAAGCTTTCCATGTATCCGGATTTGACCGTATACTTACCAAGGGCATCGTGTTTCCAGAATCTAGTCCTCTTCATCCTTATTGCGGACTTTGGTGCGAAGGACACCTTCCGCTTCAAAAGGCCAATCTGACCAAATCCTCCTTCCAATTTCGATGTTCATCAAGGAAAAAGGATATTATTTTTAACCTTTTTTTTTTTTTGACGAAGTTGGATAGCTCAAGTGGTTAGAGCACCACTACCTAGGCTTTAGATCCTGGGTTCGAGTCATGGGGAGGGGGAGGGGGAGGGGAAAAAGGATGGGTATTTAATGTAATTCAAAAAAAAAAAAAAAAAGGAAAAAGGACACATTATTTCCGGATGCAATCCGAGATTTAATAAAACATCCTTCCATTTCCTATCGTCCATCTAATACCACTTTGGAGAATTGGAATGCTTGAAATAAGAGATCTCTAGGTAAAAGATGGATTGTTACCACTTTGAGCCTCAAAGATATATGTATGCTTATAGTAACGAGCTTTAAATACCTTAGCAATCAATGAGTCTGGTCTTTCAATAAGACGCCACACTTGTTTACACAGTCTTTCCCATTTCAACCAATGCATCTTATTTCAGCCATTGTCGTGTCCCCACCAAAAATTAGCTATGATAGTCTCCATTTCCCCGCAAATTTGGGATGGTAATTTGAAACATGACATCACATAGGTTGGTATTGCTTGCAATACTACTTTAATTAACACTTCTCTTTCCCTCCCTCACAATTTTTTTTGTTCTTCCCGTTGTCAACTTTCTCTTTCAATCTATCTATGATTTATGCAAATTGAACTCTCTTACCACGAAGAGAAAAAGCCGGCAAACCCAGATACAGTTGATGTTCCAGCGTTAACCTCCACTATAAAAAAGGGGTTGTTTATAGACGGAAATACCGACGGATTTTCGGTCGGAAACCATGTTTCCCGATGGAAATACCGACCGAAAAATTCGGTCGGAGCCAACATCGTCGGTAATTATTACCGAAGGAATAAAAAATTATGTCGGTAATAATTACCGACGATGTTGGCTCCGACTGAATTTTTCGGTCAGTATTTCCGTCGGTAATACCGACGGAAAAAAATAGTCAACATTTCCGACGGAATCGTGTCCGTCGGTAATATCCATGACCCGTTTACGAATTGGGTCAAAGTTCCGTCGGTAAATTATGAAATTATGAAATTTGGGACTCGAACCGAACCGTCTCGGCCCGCAAAGTATGGTATATTGGCCAATATATTTCTGGCCTTGCTGGGACTCGAAATTTCTGGCCTTGCTGGGACTCGAACCCGAGTGTGTGGGCGCCTAGTGAGGGGCGCATACCACTCAGACAAGTCTGTTTCTTGTTCATAGTTGTAATATTAATTGCATATGTACTCTTTTTTGACCATTTTTTTTTTTTTAAATTTCACAAAATTAATTTCTTTCACATACATTAATAACTAAATTCTTGATTTACCTTTATTGTAAATTTAATTTTTGTAATTTATATATTTTAAATGTAATTTTTAAAAGTTTTATTAAAATTCTAAAATATCCATATTTACTAATTTTTTTTTTTTAAAAAAATTACAAAATTAATTTGTTTTCACACTTTTTAGTTGTGTTTAATTTATAATTTGTAACTTAATGATAAATACAATTTTATAAATTGTACAAAATTAAAATAATTAGGTTACATTAATTTAATATTCATCTTCTTCATCCACATTTTCATTATTTGCCTCATCTTCCTCTTCATCATCATCCTCCTCCTCCTCTTCCTCTTCATCATCCTCCTCCTCCTCCTCCTCCTCCTCCTCCTCCTACTCCTCCTCCTCTTCCTCTTCCTCTTCCTCTTCATTTTCATCCTCTTCCTCATTTCCACTATCATTTTCAATTTCGATCAATTGTGGATTTGCAGTCGTCAAGTCTACGTGAAGATTCAAATCTCCCGTAAAGACTTCAATCCGAGTCTCTATTTGTTACGTTTGAAACGAAGATTCATCTTAATTTATCTTTTCCTTTTTAGGGACTTCTACCATTGACCTTGCCTTTCATTTGCAAACAACGTGCCATTCAAATTTACTATGTGATCGTCCTACACTACAAAAAAATGGGATTTGACGACGGAAAGTTATCGACGGAATAACATTAATTTTTATTATTTTTTTATTTATAATGTGTTTGTTTGTTAATAATGCCACAGATTATTGCCTGGTAACGAGGTGTCGAAGATTTGCATAAAATCGATTCTTAAGTGCAAGATTGCTGCGAATGCGACCTCTTGGAAGAAGGTGCCGCCGACAAAAATGGAAGAATACTATGAGGAGTTCCACGTATTTAAGCACAATCAATTAAATAATTAATAAACAATTTATTATATATATTATTTGATAAATATGTTGATCGAATATGTGCAGAAACATGCTTATTGGCATATGGAGATTTACTCGGACAACGATATTTATAGGTACTGGGCCGCTTCATGTCAATCTAGGTATAAGGAGGTAATGTACAACTCGAGGACGGCTTAGCACGCTCATGGCACGGTGCAGGCGTTGGGTCTAGACGAAAATGAGGTCAACGTGTGGAACACGTTGACGACATATTGGAGTAGCCCGAGGTACGTGGTGAAGTGTAATATTGCTCGGGCCAACCGTAGAACTGATGTTGGAGGTGGGATGTCAAGGCATCGGGGGGAGGGGGGTCCCGATCCGTGTATGAGCAATCAATTGCTAGTAAGGATTCACTAAATTTATTTCAAACTAATTTTAATTTAATTATTTATATTATATAAAATAATTTTTATATGCTCATTTGTTACGAAATAGGAGCGGGAGACGGGGCGTGCACCCACACACGTGGACCGATTGAACATTATTCATCTGTTTGATCCGTCTACGCAGACGTCCATATATGGGCGCACTACCGAGCTTCTCGTAAGTTTAATTAATTAATTTTATATATTATTTAATTAAATGTATTAAACTATGTATTAATTTAATATTTTTTAATTATGTAGTTGAATGTCAACCGAAGGATTGAAGAGGCCACGACGCAGGCTTCTACTGAAGTCGGGACCAGGTCTCCCTCTCCGTCGATTGACGTTAACCAGATTTACCAGGACGTTGCCCCGACTAGCCGAGGACGGGTCCTTGGCCTTGGTCGGTTGAGCAACACTGTGAGGTCGTCTAGTTCGTCCCAGCGTGCATCGCAGGCCTCTGTATCCTCCACTGCAGTTCCGGACCCGAACATAAAGGCCACCTTCAACCACTATTTCTGAAAGCTAAGTAGCATTATGGGTTGGTCGTTGGGGATGTCTCCTGCTGATATAGAGGCATGCTTTCAAGAGACCATGAGCACTCCCCCTCTGGCTTTCAATGCTCCAGGTCCAGGTCCAGCTCCAGACGCAGCCGCAGCCCAAGACGACGGAATGGTTTGTGACGATGACGACGTGAATTTGGCTGGTGATAATTTGGATGATTTTTTTAACTTTGGTGGTGGTTGATGTTTGAACAATTTATTTTTCTGTTGAACATATTTATTTTTCTCGTAAACTGTTTAATTTTCTGTTGAACTATTTATTAAATTGTCGAACATATTTATTTCGGTTGATGTTTTTTTTTGTTAATGGATGTTTAGTTATGTTACTGTTTTTAATTTATGCATAATTGTTTGGTAGATTGGGTATAAATATTTATAAACAAGTCAAATAATAACAATTTTTTTTATCCGCCAAATTATCGACGAAAATATATAGTTCGTCGGTAATAACATATTCAAAAAGGCTGACGAATATATTCGTTGGCAGTAGGCTTTACCGACGGAATATGGGTGCCAACCTACCGACGGAATATGTAAATCCGTCGGTAATTCGAAACTCTGATTACCGACGGACTATATATTTTCGTCGATAATAATGCGGTAAAGTTTATTCCAGAGGCTTTTTCTCACTTCAGTCAAAAAAAATTGTGGAAGTTGTATGAAAACTTCAAATTTCGGTACGTTTTCTTTTCTACTTGGTTAAATTTTGTAGTTTAGTTTAGTTGTGCATTTTATATGTTTGTAGTTTAATTAGTTGTGTATTTTATATGTTTGTATTTTAATTATATGTTGTGTAGTTTAGTTTAGTTGTGTATTTTAATTATATGTTTGTAGTTTAGTTGTGTATTTTAATTATATGTTTTGGGTGTAGTTGTGAATTTTAATTATATGTATTGTAAATGTTTAACAGATGGAATTGTCGGATCGTCGATGGATGTATTGTACTCCTAGGTTCATTTTAGGAAATGTGAATGGTGAATTTTACAATGAACTTGTGTCATTTGTTGAATTTGCAAAGCTCCACCCACATTGCATGTGTGGGGATTGTATCAAGTGTCTGTGTAATGCCAAAAAATTTCAGAATAATTTATTTAAAGAGGTTGATGAGGTTTTGGTACATGTTCTAAAGAATGGTTTCATTGTTAATTATTATAACTGGACATTTCATGGCGAAGGACGTTGGCCTTATAACTTTGATCAAGTGTTATACTATTACACTGCTGGAATCTATGAACGACAAATACATGCTAATCAAGCCGGCACCAGTAATGAACATCAGTTTGGTGGGGAACAACAGTTTGAGAAGGAAATCGTCGAAGAAGAAAGTGGCACATAAGAGGATGTACTATCTTCCTATCATTCCTCGTTTAATGAGATTGTATCAATCTAGTGCCATAGCACAACACATGACGTGACATGCAATAGATTCTTCCTCGACTGAGTCTAGGGAGATGCGACATCCGGCAGACTCGGAGGCCTGGAAACACCTTGACAACGTGTTTCCAGGTTTTTCTTGTGAACCGAGGAATGTGAGGTTAGGTTTGTGTACTGATGGTTTTGCACCGTTTGGGAGTTATGGAAAGCAATATTCTTTGTGGCCAGTGATACTGACTCCGTATAATCTTCCTCCATGGATGTGCATGAAACCTCAAACAATGTTTCTGACTGTATTGGTACCCGTTCCGTCGAATCCAAAGGAAAAACTAGATGTTTATCTCCAACCTCTTATAAAAGACTTGATCTTTTTATGGGAAAGTGGTGTCCAAACGTACTATGTTTTCAGAAAACAGAATTTCACGATGCGTGTTGCTGTAATGTGGGCCATTAGCGACTTTCATGCATATTCTATGTTGTCTGGGTGGAAAACGGCCGGGAAAGCAAGCATGTCCGTATTGTAAGGAGCATTCTGAAGCTTTAGTATTCAAACAAGTAGGAAAATTACATGGTTCGATAATCACCGAAAGTTCTTACCTCGAGATCATCCATTTAGAAGGAATAAGCAGAACTTCTTGAAGAATAGAACAGTTACAAACAATCGACTGCCCCTTCGAAATAGTATTTTATACAATTATTTGATGAGTATTATACGTATATTTTTTATACAATTATTATGTATTCATCGTATAGGACAAAGGTTGTTACATGAGATTGAGTGGACGGGTTTGAAAAAATCTTTAGAGGAAAATGCAGTTGAACACAATAGACGAATCCCAGGTGGTTGGAATAAAAAGAGTATTTTTTGGGATTTGCCATATTGGAGTTCACTGTTGATCATACACAATTTGGATGTGATGCACATTGAGAAGAATGTGTTTGATAATGTGTTCCACACAATCATGAACACAAAGGGCAAGACGAAAGACACTCCAAAGTCTCGGGAAGAGTTGAACATTTATTGTCGTCGTGAAGAGTTGAAAAAGGATCCCCTTACAGGTAAATATCCAAAGGCTTGCTACACACTGGATAAGCCACAAAAACAACAACTGTGTACGTAAGTGGATTCACGAGTTGAAATTTCCGGACAACTACATGTCAAACTTGAGTCGATGCGCAGACATAACAAATGGTAGGTTTCAGGGATGAAAAGTCACGATTGTCATGTTTTTATGGATCGCTTGATACCGATTGCATTCCGAGACCTTGTTCCTCTCAATGTGTGGAGGGCTATCACTGAATTAAGTCTCTTTTTTAGAGATTTAACATCTTCAACGATCAAGATCGATGATATGATTCGTTTGGAGCAAGATATTCCAGTGATTTTGTGTAAGTTGTTACGAATTTTTCCACCTAGCTTCTTCGACTCGATGGAACACTTACCCGTTCACTTAGCGTATGAAGCCAGAATTGGTGGTCCAGTGCAGTACAGGTGGATGTACCCATTTGAAAGGTAAACTCTTACTTGCTTCATTTTTTATTAAACATGTTCACTTAATTTTTTTTTTATATATATCAGATATCTCCACAACTTGAAAGGCAATGCTAAACAAAAGACAAATGTGGAAGCATCGATTGTTAATGCATATTTGACTGAAGAGGTTGGCATGTTTTATTCTTATTATTTTGAAGACCATGTCAACACTCGGTTGAGAAGTGAACCAGGTAACTACGGTGGTAGAGGTACGAACAATATCGGTGAAGAGGTCGATGGAATGTTGTCTGTTGGGATATTGTTTATATTAATAAAAGAAAATTTGATTTTGATTATATACCAAAAGCCTAAGTAAAACCCCAAGTATGATGATTTGCCAAGTCTAGATTTTCAGGTTAGAAAATCTCATATATGTTAGGGAGCTTTAATTTTTATTAGATAGATTATACTTGAATCTATGAAAAATGACCTGAAAGCACAAAGAGCATGAAGACAAGAAGCTAAAGTGTTATGAAAAAGTGGCAAGGACTCATGAAGACAAGTATGTTGAATGACAAAAGTCAAGTATGATGAATCCGGATATTCATATACTTTGGACTTGGCACACTTTCAATGACGATGGATGACAAGGCATTTTACCCAGTACGAGGCCGTTAGCGGAAAGGACGGAATTATTCTAAAACAACAATTGAATTAATGCCACCTGTCACTGCGCATAACAAATTCTGAGAATGGAATGCAAAATGCAGAATGGACGTGAATGCATGTACTATTTGCATGCAGGCCCCTGAACAATTTAAAAGTTCAAATTTATGGATAAGTTTGCTATCTCCACCAACAGATAGTTTGCTTCTTCTATAAATAGGCCACATCTTGAATCATTTCAAGAGGACGGGACACACAAGGCATACACATTCTAGCAATATTTGAGCATTCAACAGTATTCAAAACACTCGAGAGATTAAAGCTTTTAAGCATATTCGTTTTGTGAGTGTTATCTTTAGTCCCCAACTGTTTTATTATCCTAAGCCTAGAAAGTGATATCCTAGCCTTTACATTCGTTCTTAAATTGTAAAGGATATCACACTTAGTTGGTACAAGAACAAAACCCTACTTTCTCCTTGAGAGATAGATTGAGAGTATAGTTAAGTTTGTAGAAGTGTTGAGAGTATTGCAACGAGAGAAGATTGTAAGAAATCAAGAGAAGAGGAGAAGAAGAAGTAGAGTGCACATTGGCACTGTAAAAGCAAGTTAATTCCAAGTGATTAAGGAATTATCCTATTAAATTAGGAGAGTGGGCGTAGGAGCAGTTTAGCCTCCGAACCACTATACGTCTTGTGTTCTTATTTACTGCATTTATCTTCTTGCTTAAGCTTTTGTGTTGTTATAATTGCTTATTGTTATTTGGTAACTTAGTACTTAAGTGCATATTATTCGAGGAGTATAATAGGGCCTATCATTTATTCCGCATACAAGTTGCTTCCTGTTAAGTTCTGTTAGAATATCTCATAAAGTATTTTCATAGGACTTGACATACTGTACAACTTATTTGACTCTGATTATTTGTGTTGATTACTTACAAAAAGTTTTTGAAAAACACATACACGTGTATTCCCCCCCCCCCCATACACGTGTCACACTCCTTTTGGGACCAACAAGTGGTATCAGAGCAGGGGTTTAAAGACCACTGTTTTGAGGATCAACCTTGTTTACCTAAACTGATCTACTTGTGCACTTTCTGTGATATTAATTATCCTTATTATTCACTATGCCTAACACATCTTCTTCTGAGAATTCTGGTGTAGCTGTTCCACCACATACTGCTATGGGAACCAACCCCATCAACAGGATATCCTACCAGAAACTGCCTATGTTCTCTATTGAGAATTATGACTTCTGTAAGATAAGGATGAGAGCTCACTTGTCTTGTCTCCATGATGAAATGCTAAGGGTGATCACTAAAGGTTCATTTGTGTTCATGAAGCCTAACACAAATGTTACAGAAGCCCAGAGAGCAACTGGAGCACAAGAAATTCCAAAAGATGATGATGAGCTCACTCCTGAAGAAAGAAACAAGCAGAATCTCAACAATGTGGCAATGAACACCCTATATCAGAAAATTCCAGATGCTATAATGGGTAGAGTGTTTCACTCACAACTGCAAAGGAGATTTGAGACACATTAGCTCTAATGTGTGAAGGAACTGACAAGATCAAGGAAAATAAACTTCAAGTTGCTGTTCAAAAGTATGAGCAATTTACAATGAAGTCTGATGAAAACATTGATCAACTGGATGGAAGGTTCATAGACATCATGAATGAGATCAACTCACTTGGAAAGGAATACTCCAAGAGAGAAGTGACCTTGAAGATTCTTAGGAGCTTGACATCCAAATGGAATGTGTATGCTGTCATGATGCAAAATACGAAGGATCTGTCAATCATGCCAATGCAGCAGGTGTTCTCAGAACTCAAGGCATATGAATATGACTTGAACAGAAAGAACAACACTGAGGAACCTGAAAGCAAAGGAATTGCACTGAAGGCCAAATCCAATGAACCTGATTCCAAAAAAAGCCAGCAAATCAAGCAAAAATGGAAAAGGAGCTTCCAAAGCTGACATTTCAGATGAGTTGGAAATGACGGCTAAAAGATTTGAAAAGCTGAATTCTAGGTTTGGTAAATACAAGAGGTATTACCAAGATAAAAGAAGAAGATACAACTCACCTGAGAAGAAGAATTATGAAAGGATATCCAGAAGGGACAACTCCAAAGAGGATCCATCTTCATCAACTAAGAAGAGAGAAGTTGAGAAGAAGAAAGATGAAGATGAGGATGCATGCTACAACTTCAAAAAGACAGGACACTTCCAATATGACTGTCCAGAGCTGACCTCCTAGGAAAGAAAGGAAAGACAAGCTAAGAGGGACAAGAAATATGGAAAAAGAAAAGCATTGAAAGCTGAAGAAGAAACCTCTGAAGATGATCAACTTCCATCTTCATCATTTGAGATGTTTACTGACAGCAGTGATGAAGAGTGTCTAATGACTATTGAAGACAATGATGAGGTACAATCTAATTCTAGTTTTGTTAATTCTAGTAACACAATGATGTCAAATGAAGACAACCTGAGACTTACCTTTGGTAAGTTGATGGAAGACTTCATGAGACTTCAAGAGATTCATGATCAAACCTTAAAAGAAAACAAAGCCTCGAATGCTGGACTTACTCAGGTTGAAGCTGAACATGATCTGAGAACTAATGAGTTGTGCAATAACTTAACTAAAGAGTTGAATACTCTGAAGGACAAGTCATCTGAACAACTTAATAAGTTGGAAGAACAAATTAAGCTTCATGAGAGTAAGGATTCAGATTATCAGGCATTGATGGCTAAGTTTGAACATCTTTTCAAGGAACATAAATGTCTTAAAATAAGTGAAGAGAGTCTGAAATATAAATTGGCTGCCCTGTATAAATCATCTAATTCAATAGATGAACTACAAGGAATGCAAAGGCCTATGACTCAAAAATCTGGACTTGGTTACAATCCAGATAAAGCATCTTCACCATTCCTCAATGATACTTCAACAAGTATTACTAAGAGAGTCTTTGTAAAATCTATGGCTCAAACTGAAATTGTTGAACCAAAGCTGCTACAGAAAATGGACAAAGGTAAACAACCCATTGTACCAACAATCCTGAATCACAAGTCAAAGACTACAAGATCTAAGACAAGGATTCAGAAGCCTGAGACAATTCAGATGAGTAAAAGTCAATGGAAGACAACTCAGCTGAAAAACTCTCAGACTCAGGCAAGAAAACCACAAGGTATTCAAAGAAGACCAACTCAAATGAGAAGGCCTACAATGAATTATCAAAGGGATTTCCAGCCTAAGTACAATGAGTACAGAAGACTTGAATCCTACATGCCAAGGACTTCAAGTAATCTGAATGCCTATCCACAAAGATTCAAGCATGTTGCACATGAATCAAAAGATAGATTTAGCAGATATATTCACAAGAATAAATACAACTCTTCTAAATCATCCAAGATTCACACTAATACTCAATCTCAACCTAAGGCATTTAAAAGGAAGATTGTGTATTTAGATTTTTATGGAAAACAAATTAGCCCTTTTCAAGTAATGAAAATAAGGCAAGTTTGGGTTCCAAAAGGTATATCTAACCCTCTAGGATCCAACTTCCAAAGGGTACCTAAGTTTTGATTTGTAATAGGTTCTAGTGGTTCCATCTACAAAGAAAAAGAAGTCATAAAGAACTTACATGGTACTTGGACAGTGGATGTTCAAGACATATGACTGGAAATAAAGAGCTTCTAACTGATTTTGTTGAACAAGATGGACCACAAGTAACTTTTGGTGACAACTCACAAGGAACAACCAAAGGTTATGGAACTCTCAAAATTGGTACTGTAAGTATTTCAAATGTTACATATGTCTATGGTCTGAAACACAGCCTATTTTCAATAAGTCAATTTTGTGATAAAGGTTTTAATGTTGAGTTTTCTAGTAACTTATGTTATATTAAGAACAAATCAAAAATCAACAGTTACTACTAACTGGATCAAGGAAAGGTAATGTTTATCTTGTAGATTGGAACAAATCCCCTGAAGATATCTGCTTGATTGTAAAAAGCTCTAAAGATCTCAGTTGGCTATGGCACAAAAGGCTAAACCATCTGAACTTTAAGACTTTGAACAAGCTTGCAAGATTATCTTTAGTTGATGGCCTACCAAATGAAGTATTTACAAAAGGACATGTCTGTCAAGCATGTCAAGAAGGAAAGCAAGTCAAAGCATCCTTCAAAACAAAGGCTGCCATCTCAACTACAAGAGTACTACAATTACTACACATGGATTTATTTGGACCCATTACCCCCGTGAGCATCAGTGGAAATAAGTATACACTAGTAGTAGTGGATGACTTCTCAAGATACACTTGGGTGATATTCCTGCTAAAGAAGAAGGAGACTCAACAGAAGCTGACAGAGCTCATGAAGAAAATTACAAATGAGAAAGGTTTGAGCATTGTGAAGATCAGACCAGACAAATGAACATAATTCATCAACTCATACATAAATGAGTATTGTCAAGCAAATGGAATCACTCATGAGACTTCATCAGCTAGAACACCTCAACAAAATGGTGTAGTAGAAAGAAGAGTCAGAACACTCAAGGAAGCTGGAAGAACCATGATAGCAGAAGCAAAGATTCCAAAGAGGTTTTTGGCAGAAGCAATTAATACTGCTTGTCATACCCAAAACAGATCCATGCTAACAAATGAACAAGGAAAAACTCCTTATGAACTTTTCAAAGGGAGAAAACCAAGAATTTCTTACTTTCATATTTTTGGATGTACATGTTTCATTCACAATAATGGGAAGCAACAATTAAAAAGTTTTGATAGGAAAGCTGATGAAGGAATCTTTCTAGGATATTCTTCATCCAGCATAGCTTTCAGAGTATATAATTGAAGAACTTTTATTGTTGAAGAAACACCTCATGTTATCTTTGATGAGTTTTCTTTCAAGCAAAAGACCTCAAACAAAGAAGACAAATCCCATGGTGAAATCAACACAAGGGTGACAAGGCTAAGGGATGGTGAAAGAAAAGAATTTGTATTTATTGATGTAAACTATCCTGACTTGGACAACCTCAAGATATCCAACATATCTGAAACCAATCAAGATAAAGACAATTCACCTAAAGTCAATATCCCTGAGGAAAATTGCAATGTTGAGTTGAATGATCCACTCAACCCGAGGTAAGTTCTCCCAATGAAGAAGCTGGTAATGCTGAGGGAGTACAAGGATCAAATGATTTAGGGGGAACTCAACTTGAGAATACCAATGTCAATGACATGGACAACACCCCTGAATATGAAACTGGTCCAACCTTTAATTTTCCTGAATTCGATGTTGAATTAAATATTGAACCAAATGAGATTAATTCATCTATAAATGATCAGTCTAGAAGGACATGGCTAGATGCTCATCCTTCAGACCAGATCATTGGTGATCCTACTAGTGATGTAATCACTAGGAGACAACATGGATAAAATGCCTTATTCTGTTGTTTTCTTTCTGAAACAGAACCCACAACCATTGAAGAAGCAAAAGACTCCAATTGGATTACAGTTATGCAAGACGAACTAAATCAGTTCAAAAGGAATGATGTTTGGGAGCTGGTAGACAGACCAACACATCAGGATGTTGTAGGAGCAAAACGGGTTTACAAGAATAAGAAGAATGAAAATGATGTTATAGTTAGAAACAAAGCCAGACTAGTTGCCAAAGGTTATAGTCAACATGAAGGAATAGACTATGATGAGACCTTTGCCCCAGTAGCTAGATTAGAAGCAATTAGGTTGTTCTTAGCATATGCAGCTCATATGAATTTCAAAGTATACCAAATGGATGTAAAAAGTGCATTTCTGAATGGTGTACTTAAGGAAGAGGTATATGTGGAGCAGTCACCTCGTTTTGAAGAAGGAGACAAAGTGTATAGATTGAAGAAAGCACTTTATGGTCTCAAACAAGCACCAAGAGCTTGGTATGAGACTTTATCCCAATTCCTATTGGATAATGGATTTGTGAAGGGCATAATTGATAGGACCTTATTTAGGATAAGTGAAGGAAATGATATTATATTAGTACAGATATATGTTGATGATATCATTTTTGGTTCACCTAATGAGGATATGTGCAAGAAATTTTCAACTCTCATGCAAGGGAAGTTTGAAATGTCCATGATGGGATTGATGAACTTTTTCTTAGGTCTTCAAGTTAAACAATCAGAGAAAGGGATCTTCATCAATCAAGCTAACTATACTAGGGAAGTGATCAAGAAGTTTGGTTGTGAAAATAGCAAACTAGTTAGGATTCCAATGAATACAAATTGGAAAATGGATCTTGATATTGATGGTGTAGATACCAACCCCACTGAATATAGAGCTATAATAGGTTCACTATTATATCTAACTGCAAGCAGACTTGATATTACTTTTGCAGTTGGAGTATGTGCTAGATTTCAGTCCAATCCAAAAAAAAGTCACTTAGAGGCTGCCAAAAGAATACTTAGGTATTTAAAAGGCACAGTGAACTTGGGATTGTGGTATCCATCTGAAGACAACATTGAGTTGATTGGTTATTCTGATGCTGACTATGGAGGATGTAGGATAGACAGAAAATCAACTACTGGCACTTGTCAATTCTTAGGAAACAAGCTGATTTCATGGTTTTCTAAAAAGCAAACTTCTGTAGCTACTTCAACCACAAAGGCTGAATACATGGCTGCTGGAAGCTGTTGTGCACAAATCCTATGGCTCAAGCAACAGCTAAGGGATTATAAAGTTGTCACAAAGGATGTACCCATCTACTGTGATAATAATACTTTTGAGCATTCAAAAGTATTCAAAACACTCGAGAGATTAAAGCTTTTAAGCATATTCGTTTTGTGAGTGTTATCTTTAGTCCCCATTGACCTTGAGGCATATGATGATGCCAAAAAGGGGGAAGAGAAGAAAAAGGGGAAAGAGAAGAGTAAGGGGGAAGGAAGCAAAGGCAATGGCAAGAGGAAAGCCAAAGCACTGGAAATTACTGATGTTACAGAGGAGGAGGATTTCCCCAAGACCAGAAGTGGAAATATAAGGAAACCCACTTAGAAGAGAAAGAAGCTTGTTGAGATATCTGCTTATGAGAAGAGCTGATGATGAGGAAGAGATGGAAGAAGTGGAAGAAGTGGAAACCTCGACCTTAATAAGAAGGGAGGATAAATTGCCTATTAGGAGAGCTCGTCCTGAAGCTGCTGCTGAGCCTGCAAAAGCCAAAACTCCTAGTTTTGAAGAAGTTGCAAACATATTTGCTGAAGGAGCTGGTCAAGATGTAAAGACCAGAAGAGGAGTAAGAAGGCTTGTTATTGAAGAGAGAACAAAAATGTTCAAAGATGCTGAAGAGTACAGGTTGAAGAGGCACAAAGATTTTAATCCAGGAAATTCAAAATACTACAAGAGTTCTTATGCTCTAATGATGGAGAACATAGCTAATGGGAAGTTTGAAACCTTGAAAAGACTCTCTCATACTGACAATTGGGTTCCTGTTGAACTCAATGATGCTTGGGAAGAAGCAAATAGAGTATGTGATCATCTCTTCTATGTTGTTAAGAGATAGGGAGATTTTGAAGACAATGATGGTCTGTATGAAGGCTTTATGATGGAGAACTATCCAGAACTGTACACAAAGATCTTAGGAGCTGCCTAGAAGGAGAATGTGGTTGTCAAGGCTCGTGAACAGATTTTCTGGACTCCACCAATGAAGGTTGATGGAAATGAAATTGATAGGAAAGCCATCACTGATAAGTTTTTGTGCAACTTGTCAAAGATGAAGACTTGATTGGGAAGAATGAAGAAGTCACGGCCTTGAAGAACAGGCACTTTGCATCTTATGGGCTGACTCCACTGTTCAAGGAACTCCCAACCTTTCTGAAGAAAAAGTCAAATGCAGGCAAGTGATAAAGCTGTTGAAGGTCAAGTCAAGATTCAAACTATCATGAACTTTTATCTATGTTTATTTTTAATTTCAAACAATTGTTGCTCCTTAAGAGCTAGAACTTACAACCTTCTGCTCTTACTCTGTGCTATTTTGTTAGGATGATGATTACCTATTTCATACACTAGACAACAATTTTTTAGTCTTATTACTTGTGCTATTTTTTGTCTAAAAATAGGCTCTAGCAAATTTTTAAAATGATTCTTGCTTAGATCAAGTTTTATAGAACTCAGAGAACTTAGCCCTATTAGGTTAATAATCTGAATTTATTCTGTGAAATTCTCTAAGTATAGAAAATACATGCTAGTTGTCCTGTTTTTGTCAAATCTACTGAAAAAGAAATCCATATGGATCTTTTGAAGTAAGTAGGTTTTGGCATCATAAAAAATGAAGAAATTGTTGGGATATGGTTTATATTAATAAAAGAAAATTTGATTTTGATTAGATACCAAAACCCTAAGTAAAACCCCAAGTATGATGATTTTCCAAGTCTAGATTTTCAGGTTAGAAAAGCTCATATATGTTAGGGTGCTTTAATTTTTATTAGATAGATTATACTTGAATCTATGACAAATGGCCTGAAAGCACAAAGAGCATGAAGACAAGTAACATTGAAGACAAGAAGCTGAAGTGTTATGAAAAAGTGGCAAGGACTCATGAAGACAAGTATGCTGAATGACAAAAGTCACGTATGATGAATCCGGATATTCATATACTTTGGACTTGGCACACTTATGGTCAAAGACGATGGATGACAAGGCATTTTACCCAGTACGAGGCCGTCAGCGGAAAGGACAGAATTATTCCAAAACAGCCAATGAATTAATGCCACCTGTCATTGTGCATAACAAATTCTGAGAATGGAATGCAAAATGCAGAATGGACGTGAATGCATGTACTATTTGCATGCAGGCCCCTGAACAATTTAAAAGTTCAAATTTATGAATAAGTTTGCTATCTCCACCAACGTATAATTTGCTTCTTCTATAAATAGGCCACGTCTTGAATCATTTCAAGAGGACGGGACACACAAGGCATACACATTCTAGCAATATTTGAGCATTCAAAAGTATTCAAATAACTCGAGAGATTAAAGCTTTTAAGCATATTCGTTTTGTGAGTGTTATCTTTAGTCCCCACTAGGCAAGCTTACTGTTTTATTATCCTAAGCCTAGAAAGTGATATCCTAGCCTTTACATTCGTTCTTAAAATGTAAAGGATATCCTAAGCCTAGAAAGTGATATCCACATATCCAAGACATATATACTCAAATAGCAATGCAAAGAAGAAATGGAATGAGAAGGAGCTAAGTCATCTGAAGAGCTAAAGAGCCAACACTGCTGATAAGCAAACTCTGCTGAAACTGATAAGTAGAGTTGTCCAAGTGATAAGGAATGTTGTCCTTATCTCAGGATTATTGATAAGAAGAGATGTCCATGTTTGACCAAGTGAATCTTGAAGTCAGACATTTGGAAAAGTGCTCAGAATGAAGACAAAGTGGTTACAACCATTTATTTCCCAAAACAAGGACATGTCACTATCAAAATCTGTCTTCCAGTTTGAAGATTTCAAGGAAGACATTTATAGACATTTGAGGCTGCCTCTCCAACGGGCAAATCCTCAAATTTGTCTATAAATACAGAAGTGTGAAGACCATTTGAAGCATCCAATCTACAGAATCCAACTACAACTATCCTAAAGCTTCAAAGTCCTCAAAAGACATTCTTAGTCTTCAAACACTTCATCTAAGTTGAACTTCATTATATATCCATACAAAGCTTAGAGAGATATCCTATCCTTATACACTGATCTCCATTGTAAAGGATATCTCATTAGTTGGAATTTTACTTCAACCCTTATATCTTTCAAGAAAGAAAGTTAGAAGGTTGTAGTAGTAGAAGTGGAAGGAACTAACTGTTGAGAGAAGAACAGTTCAGTTCTGAGTTGAGAAAGGGTACTAGGACTCTAGACATCCTAGGGATCAAGGCACCAAGGAGTGGTGTGGTTGATAAAGTGCACCTTGGCATTATAAAACAAGTTAATTCCAAGAGTGAAGTAATTATCCTGTTAAATCAGGGAAAGTAGATGTAGGAGCTTGAGTCTCTGAACCACTATAAACCATTGTGTTGATTTACTTTTAAGTATTTACATACACTCAACACTGCACAAATTGGACTTTCAAAGATACATACCTTAAACTGTGCAAAACAAGATTTGGACAAGTTCCCTGAACTGTGTAAACTGTTAAGGTGATTTCAGAAATGAAAAGGAGTTTAAACTAAAGGGTCAACCACTAATTCCGCACATATAACTCCCTTAGATAACTATTCAACTAAGTACTCAATAGTACTTAGTAGATTGGCTATCTATAAAGAGTTAATCATACCAGCAGAGTTGTCCAGGACAACCTTGCTGAAGCCTGATTTGATCATAGTTTGAAAAGAAATTGCATACAAGTGTATTTCCCCCCCCCCCCCATACACTTGTTATATACTCCTTTCAGGACCAATAGTTATTATTTTGCGATGAAATATATTTTTTGTGGCTAATTTTTTGGAATTAATATTTGCAACAAATTTAAATATTTTATCGCTGCACTTTCAACATATTCTTTTACTTTGTTGTTAATAATAAGAATAACAATGAAAATTATATTTCGTCGCTAGTATTTTAGCGATAAAATTGAAATTTGCATGACTAATTTTGTGGATTTAATATTCGAGAGAAAATTAAAATATTTCATCACTATATTAGCAACTCAATATTTATTTTATTGTTAATAATGAAAACAATAATGAAAATTATATTTCGTCTCTAATATTTTAGTGATAAAATAGATTTTTTCATGTTTAATTCTCATGAATTAAAAATGGTTGTCGTTTAAACATAATAAAGGAAAAAGTTTGAGTGCATGCACAGTGTGAAATAATAGAGACGATTCCAACACTATGATGTTTGAAATAATATGATCAATATAATTTCATTTACTTTTACTCATTAATTTGACATATTAAGTTTTTTATTTGATTTATTTTGTGGTATAATTTCTTGATTTCATTCTGGATAATCTATTTTATGTTTTCTTGATTTCATTAATTATTTATTGTTATTCCCACTAAGAATGGGGGAAGAGTACTACTTCAACTATGCATATTAAATCAAGAAAATCAGTTTATATAATTAAATGTTTAATAATTCTCTAAATTTTGTGTCTTATAAATCAGTTTGAATGTTTATATAAATATTTATAAATATGATGATGCAAATGAAGATGGACATAAAGATGAGAGGATGAAGATTGGATGTAATATTTATTATTTTTTTGGAATTGTTAAAGTAACATTGATTTTTTACAATTGAAATTGTTTTAAAAATTACAATATATATACAAAAATATATACATATATATATATATATACAATTGTTACAAGTTAAAAATTAATCAATTAATATATGTGAAATAAATTATTAAATGAGTAAAATTAACTAAAATATGTAACAATTGAATACATATATAATTAATTAATATTAAAAACTGAATCAAAGAGTTGTCAGCTCGAGTGGTGGGCGCCCAGCTATGGGCGTCAATCCACTAGTCATTTAAATAAAATGGGGGAGGGTGTATGTGGGTTGGGGTCGGTGGGGGTTGGGTACGGGTTGGGGCGGGTCGGGGGCGGGTTGGGGTTGGTTGGGGCGGGTGTGGGTTGGGTACGGGTTGATCGAGTGTGGAAGTGGGTTTAGAGAACGATTCGTAAATCGGATATCCATAGCCAAATATTAGCGACAAAAATATGAGTTTCATCACTAACATTTGCAACGAAATTAAAATATTTTAGACACGAAATTAAAATATTTTAGCGACAAAAACACGTTAGCGACGGGCGTATAGCAACAAATCCCGCGACAAAATTATTTCATCGCTAACTCACGTTAGCGATGAAAATATAAGAATTAGCGATAAATTTTTTCAAGGCTAAATTACAATTTTCTTGTAGTGCCTCTTGTCGACTAAATGCCCCCATCCATATAGTCCTTCATTTCCCTCGTTACCAATTCTGGTGTGTGTTTGGTAATGTTCTGAATGTCAGTAATTGAGGGGTTAGTGGATGCAAAAAGTTGATCAAAAAAATTCGAGAGCTCCTTCTCAATTCCGATCCTTCGAAGAAATCCAAATTTCGTTGCCATCCTGTAGGCCCAGTATCTTGTTTCGTTTAGAGGTGATGTAGAATTAATTTAGGTCTAATTAATCTAAATTATCAAACATTGATCATATACAAACTTATTTGTTCAAACTTTATATTTTTTTATCACACAATAATTTTCACACTTTTTTTAAGTAACGTTCCACAGTGACTTTCGCATCCTTAAAATGGAAAAAAAATCTCAATTCACAATATCCTCAATTTTACACAAAATGTCATTACTTTTAGTCTTACACATACACACAAGTCAACTCATGTTATTATGTGTGTCTATCTATTAAACTTATTATGAGACTGATAGGAGTACAATTATGTGTGTGTCTATCTATTAAACTTATTACGAGACTGATAGGAGTACAATTCTAATATCAACTCCATCACTTACTCAATGCTACATTTGTAAAAAAAAAAAAGTTCATCTCTTACTTAATGCTACATTTTCTAAAATGAAAATAAAGCAACCAACACCCCTTTAACAATCTCCCTCGTTGGAACGTTCCAAAATATTACTTTCACACATAAAAAAAAAAAAAAAAACACTTTTATAAACTCCACCCTCAAAATATTCACAATATTATACAAAACATCATTATTTTTGGGTATATACATACATATAAACTAATTTATTTACTTTATACATAAATATTTACAAAATTACTCCTAAAAAACCCATTTATTATTTAAAAAAAAATTAATATGTGTGTCCACTTTCATACTTTATACTGTACATAAATACTTAAGTCTCACGTGCACAATAAACACACATAAAGATTCGTGTGCACACTATATTTAACCCATTCCACTCCCATTTGACTCATTCCCGTCCACAACAACTCATTTTCTTTTAATAAAGTAATTTCTTTTTAAAAAAAAAATCCTATCGTATATATGGAAGAAGAAGCAAATGTGAATAATTATATGTCGCACAATTACTTGTGCAGATTTCAGTTCTTAAATTTCAATTTCTACACCTTGTAATTGTTTCTCCTCGTTCTGCACTATTGGCAAGGTCAAAGGCCGAGCTAGGGTTGCTTGGTATTCTTTCAAGAGATAATGCAATTGTTTATTTGTAAAAAATGATTACTATCAGTTATTTCAGGTGACATGTTTTAATTATAGTATGGATATACGTTTCAGATTTTATACTGAAAAGTGCTCTCTACCGCATCACCATTCAACTTAGGTAAAAAATCGTGTGTGCCCTGTACGTGCACACTAAACATAAATTAAAGGCCAATTCTTACAAAAGAGTTGGTCTCTGGTGCTACTATGCCACCAGAAAACTCTCTATTCAAAAAAATTTTACTCATTTTATTTTATACACATTTTTAAAAAAATTATATTTTAACCATAAGAAATATATGTTGACTAACAAGTAAAAAATATTGTTGATAAATACTTAATTTTATTAATAAAGTAGAAAAAATACTCAAAAGTTAACTACTTAAATAGAATAAACATATATTTTGTGAATTCAAAATTAGGTTTCAGCAAAATTTTAAGGGACGTAGTGAGTATTATTTAAAAAGACAAAATATTTAAACAAAATAGTAGTCGACAAAGTGGCACTTATTTACATTCGGCAAAGCCGCCGAGGACCTCAATATACATATTTTTTAATTGATTAATTTTAAAACTACCATTATTACTAACACTTTTTATACTCCATATTTTTTAATTAATTAATTTTAACACTACAATTATTACTAACACTTTTCATAAAATTTTAATTAATTAATTTTAAAACTACAATGATTACTAACACTTTTCACAAAAATATTTAATTAATTAATTTTAAAACTACAATAATTACTAATACTTTTCAAAACTACAATTATTACTAATACTTTTCACAAATTTGTTTTTTAAACTACAATTATTACTAACACTTTTCACAATTTTTTTAATTAATTAATTTTAAAACTACAATTATTACTAATACTTTTCAAAACTACAATTATTACTAACACTTTTCACAATTTTTTTAATTAATTAATTTTAAAACTACAATTATTACTAATACTTTTCGAAACTACAATTATTACTAATACTTTTCATAAATTTTCAGCCACTTCAAAAACTGTGGCCTCAATATATATATATATATATATATATTTTTTTTTTTTTTAATTAATTAATTTTAAAACTACAATTATTACTAACACTTTTTATATATTTTTTAATTAATTAATTTTAAAACTACAATTATTATTAGGCAAATACTTTTGTGTACTCGTTACAAACATTGTAGCTGGATCCAATTTTCTATTTACCCTCTTATTTTTAATAAGTTCACACTCACTTCTTTTAGGCACTTATGTGTACAAGTTACATACATGTAACTAAATCCAATTTTTTAGTTATTAGTTATTTACCCTCTTTTTTATTAATTTCACCCCCAATTTTTTTAAAAGAAAAATACATGTAAAAAACTATATTATCATTTTATCAATTAAATTAAAATACAACTCATTAAAATTATAATTATACACCGACTATCGAATCACCAATGAATCACCATGAAGTCAAATATTATTCTATTTTTTTAACTTTCAAAAAATAAATATAAAAAAAATATTGAAAAAAAATATGGCTCAAAAATAAAATTATGAAATAAAATTTTCAGTTTTTTTTTTTTTAAAATGACCAAAATTTAGAAAAAAAATACGAAAAAAATCGAAAAAAAAAAACTAAACTAAAAAAATTCAATTTTTTTCTAAATTGGGTATAAATGTATGAATATGACATGCTCACTTTCTAGCTTTAATCTGATTTATAATAACTAAGATTATTTTGTTATGTCTTCATTGTTTCTACAATGATATCTGGTTTGTTACAAGTTTTTTAAAGTTGTAGATTATTAACATAATATAATTGAAAAATAAAATTTATATTTAGAAACTTAAATGAGTGGAGAAAACCCAGCATAATATTGCCTCAACTTTATTATTTTCTTAGTGGTCATCGCCATGTTGATGCATTCACATGTTTATTGAGTGTGATCGTATCTATTAATTGAATTGTGTGTTCAATGTGATTTATTTTCACTTTTGTTCTTCTTACTAGTTAGTTAATATCAATCTTTTCATATTGATGTATTAATTTGCATGGTATGCCTGGAATTATGAATGTGTTAAGTTATGTATTTTTTGTTAAATATAATATTAGTTTAAATACGATATAGTATTAGTACGCCTATGGTATAGTACTAGTTAATATATTGTATAGTACTAGAGATTAATGTGGGTTTAGAAAAGTTATTTAATATATGAACTAGTACTATAGAATATGTGAATTAATAATATACTATATTTGAACTAGTACCATAGAGTATGTGAACTAATACTATACAATATGTGAACTAATGTACTATACTATATTTGAACTAGTACCATAAAGTATGTGAACTCGAAACTCGAAAATATTAGAACTTGTACCAATATAAACTAATATTATACTGTATATGAACTAACACGTACAATACTGCATATTAACTAATAATATACCATAATACTTATCAATTGTTATCATAACACTTATAAACAAAAAATTATATATATTCATAAAAAATTAAAATAAAGTGATTAAAAAATGAAAGTTCGAATGAAAATATAATTAAACAATGTAAAACGAAGCAAAATTTGTAAGGAATGAAATAAAATTTTGAAAGGATAAGGTATTATACACCAATTAATTAAAGTAAAATAGTATCAACAGAATTGAACACTTGCAACTAAGCTAAGAGAAATGAGAGTTTTATTTTTTAAAACAAATTATTATTATATTATTTAATACTTAAAAAAATAATTAATATTATTTTTAAAATTTTCTTATTAGACTTTAAAATTTTAGAATAATTATTTGTGGCATAAAAAGAAAGTACGTGAAAAAAATTATCATTTGAAACACAAATGATAAATAGGAAGAAAAATAAATTTAAAAAATAATATTAAAAAGAGAAATATAAATATCAATTGGAGTAAAATAAAAAAATAAAATTTAAAAAAATTAATGGAGTATTATTTTTTAATGATAAAATTAAAAAAAAATTAATTGAAGTAACATAAAGGCCCATGAAAAATGTATGTGCTAAATTGATATAGTAAATGGGTCATGTATTATTTGTAATGGGTTATTGAATTGGATATAGTAAATTGGTCATGTATTACTTGTAATGTATTAGATTGAATATAGTAAATGATTTTTGTGTTATTTGTAATGAATTATTGGATCCAGTTACATACATGTTAGGCAACCCTTATTATTAATAATTTTCACAAATTTTCAGCCACTTTTAACTAATACTACGTAATGTTTACCGTATAGATTACTACATTTCACTAATAATATTTACAACTTTTCATTAATATATAATATTTATTTTTTAATTAATTAATTTTAAAATTACAATTATTCCTAGCACTTTTCACAAATTTTCAGTCACTTTTAACTAATAATATTTACCACTTTTCAATATTAGATATTAGTACTACTTTTCACTAATAACATTTTTACCACTTTTCAGTAATGTTTACCACTTTCACCAATAATGTTTACCACTTTTCAGTATTAGAGATTACTATTTTTCACTAATAATATTTACCACTTTTCAAGTATTATAGATTACTACTTTTCACTAATACTCCCTCCGTCCAATTTTATTATTCCCACTTTCCTTTTTTGATTGTCCAATTTTATTATGCACATACTCTTTTTAGAAACAATACTATTCATACTACTTTATCTCCACTCTCCTACCATCACTTATTTACCCACTTTACCATTCACTTTATTCATAAACAATCATTTATTTACAAATGGACCCCACAATACCCCATCATACCCTCAACTTATCTACTTTATGAATAAACTAATCAATATTCATTAAAACCCGTGCCCGGAGAAGTGGGCATAATAAAATTGAACGGAGGGAGTAATATTTACCACTTTTCAGTATTAAAGATTAGCACTTTTCACTAATAATGTTTACCACTTTTCACTAATAATGTTTACCACTTAAGATTACCACTTTTCACTAATAATATTTACCACTTTTCATAATAATGTTTATCACTTTTCACTAATATTGTTTACCATTTTTCATTACACTAGTCAATTTACGATGTAAAAGGCGACGGAGTGAGATGCACTCACTTAAAGGCGATCGGGGTGGGCCCCTCGCAAAATGACGACAGGACCCCACTCGCGTAAAGGCGACCGCAGTGGTCCCCTCGCCTAATCCGTCGCCCTAATTAAATATAAAATATGACCTCTTCTTCCTCCAGACCACAGTCGGTCTCCACCCCCATTTCGCGTTCTTGTCGCCGCCGTCGTTGCAGATCGAGGTCCTTTTTTTGCCATTTGTGTTCTACACATCGACGGGATCATTTCTACAGTAATTTTATTCATTTTCGTTGGTTAAATTTGAAGTTATATGTATATATGTGGTTCTAGTATATATATGTATATATAAATTCAGGTCTTTTATTACTGAAAAACCTAGAGTCATATTAGCAGAGCCCGCTCAAGAGATCGAAGCCCCGTTAAAAATCTTCCTGCAGAAAATCCTCCTTAGAGACAAAGCTGCATTGAAGGAAAAGAGAACTTCTCTAAAGATATAGGTGAATCTATAGAATTTAGAGTACAAATCTTTGGATAAAAAGTCCTATAAAGTATCCGGAGGAGCATCCCACCACTTGAAGGTCGTCTCCGCCATCGATGCTAGCTTGTCTGCCGAGGCATTCCCTTCTCTGATGTGCGACACTATCAGGTTCATTCCCCTCAGCTTAGCCGTGGTGTGCTGCTATAGCTAGCACAACACATTTCCATGGAACGCGCATAAGCTTCCCTAGCTTGTAGAGCTTGGACAACATATTCTGAATCTGATTCCAACCAGAGTGTCTTCCAGCCAGCCATATTGCGTGCAACGCCGTGAGGAGCTCTGCCTTGAACGCATATCCTCTGCCATATCTTATATATATATATGCATATATGTTGTATGTATATATATATTTTGTAATGTAAATTATTTGTTTTTTAGATTAATCGATTGATATTATATATAAATATATTTTTAATTTATCATAAAATTAAATTAATTGTTAGAATTGATATATATATATATATATATATATATATATATATATATATTTTGTTAGGATTATAAGATTGTTGAAATTGTATAATTTTATTTTTAGAATTGTTTGAAATTAAATGTTAATTCTCATGCATGCATGTGTTAATTGTTAAAAATTAATTGTTAATTGTGTTATGCATGTATGTTTTAAGTGTTATAATTTGTTTGTTAGGGTGGTTAGAATTGTTAGAATATACTTAGAATTGTATTAATTATTTGTAGTACTTTAATTGTTTTTATAATATCAATTATTGAAATGAAATGATGATGGAGTTGAAGGGATGAGACGTTGGTTGTTTGTGTCTTGTAGATTGTGCGTTCCGACTTGATTAATTTTAATCGAGTTGGAAATGGATGCACTAAGAATTTAAATATTTAAGAATACAATAGATTATTTAGATGAAACTCCGTCGAAATTTTTAGAAAATATATATATATTATTTAAACTTATAATATTAATCAATGTTTAAATTTCAAAATCAATTTAAAACAGATCGATTGACATGAATTATTCAAGTCGTAATTGGATGTATTGTCCAAGATTGGTCAATGGGATTATGAACCCAAGATTTATTAGTGGAGTAAATGGATTTATTGAAGCTGCCACTAGTAATTCGAATTCGATTTGAGAAGGAAAAATTAGGTGTCCTTGTTCAAAAGCTAGATGTCGAAATTAGACTTATAGAGATACAAATGAAGTGAAATCTCATTTATATCGAAATGGTTTTATACTAAATTATTATAATTGGATTTATCACGGTGAAGAGAGTTGGGGTTCACGTCCATTTCAAAACACTAAGGGCATGTTTGTTTTGGTATTATGTAGGATGAGGGAGATGGGGATGGGGAAATCCTGGATGGAGAAATTCTGATGAATAGTGATTGTGTATGTTTGTTTTGAGATGTTGAGTAGGATGAGATGTAACTTTATGTCAAATCAATTGTGTAAGAGTGTGTGATGTTGTATTATTTTATATAACTTTATGTCAAATCAATTAGTAAGAGTGTTCTGTGATGTTGTATTATTATAATAGTAGAATATATAGATAGTTTTAGGGGTGAATGTAATTGAATGTTAAAATTCGGATGTGAAATCCCGAACTAGAACAAGACGAGGGACGTTACGTCCCACGTCCGGGCGTGTGAGTCCCAAAACAAACATGCCTTAATGAATTCATGTCCACCGTAAACAACATGTTTTTATTTTCTTTGTGAGAGATTTTGCTTTAATTTCCAGCCTTTTATTACGTAAGTAAGATTCAACATTTTTTTATTATTGAATGGAAAAGTAAGATTCATATGAAAATGTGTTACACGACATTCATAATTTGGTGCTTTGCTTAATTTATGACTAAAGGGGAAACTTCAGATTGAAAAAGAAAAAAGAAAAAGGAGAGGTTACGAATAATTGATCACTTTGTAAAAAGCAGGGGACACAGGGGACACGGAATCAATAATGCAAACTTGTTTCTGTCTTAAAACATATTCTACCAGCTAATATATACTCCCTTCAGGATTTTATGCACATTTTGATCGACATGGAGATTAAGAAAACGAAATAAAGAAATGTGTAAGGTAAAATAAAGGAGGGGTATTATTGATAATTCATTTATTAAAGTGGGGAAGATTTGACTAAAGGAAAGGGAAGGTAAAATAAAGGAGGAAAATTATTGGTAAAAATTATGTGAGTTATTTCCTCTTTTAGAGTGTGCAAAAAATGTTAGGACGTCCCGTTAAGAAAAGTGTGCATAAAATCATGGAACGGAGAGAGTATATCCATAAACTTCATCACAAAAAAACATAACAAAGAAAACAATTGAGATTGCTAGCTAGTAACCATGGCGGAAGTTGTAGTCTCTGCTTTGGTCGAGCAACTAATAGCCACCACAAATGAGCAGATCAAAAGCGAAATGCTTCTGGTGAGAGGTGTGGACAAGGAGATTCTCAATCTTTCCGACGACCTCAAGAGTCTCAAGAATGTGTTAGATGATGCTGAGAATCGACAATTTCAGGAAAAAAACATCAACCAATGGTTGTCGAGTCTGGAGCAGACGTCTTATGAAATGGAGGACGTTCACGACGAATGGAAATATGTTCTTCTCAAACTCAAGATGGCTGCTCCTGCTGCTCCTAAGCACACGGTATGCTCTTTCATTCCATCTTCGTGTTTATGTTTCAAAAAAGTTGTTGTTCATCATGATATTGGTACAAAGATTAAAAATGTGAAACAACAACTTGATGAAATATTGAGAGAGAAAGATCGTTTTAGTTTTGTCGAATCCATGCTCATCACGGACCGTTTGCCTAGATCTTGGCGAGTTCAATCCACTTCCATGGTTGACTCAGCAAAAGTCCATGGTCGTGATACAAATGTGGGTATGGGGGGTTTGGTAAGACGACTCTTGCTCAGCTAATTTATAATCATAGCTCAGTGGAGGAATTTTTCGACTTAAGGATCTGGTATTTGTGTTTCAGACTGTTACGAATGAGAATTATAGCAGCTGTCCAATTAAATTAAAGTGTTTTAATTAAGTTATGTTTCGTGATTAGTGGATTCATTATGGTTAATGAGTCATTAGGGTTAATGAGTCTATGGGCCTTATTCATGGGCTTGCATGATTGATTAGGGTGAATAAATAGGGAATTAGTTTCCAAAGCAAGTAGGCAAGATTTGAGTTGAGAATTGATTCGATGCTTGTGCTTGGTCGGAGAGAATCATCTCCTTTATCGTATACTAGTTTACAGTAAGATTTATATAATTTTATAGTTGAGTTCTCATTTGCTTCAACAATTTGGTCCGACCTACCGGATCGGCCTATGGCAAAAACTCGCCAATCAATTAACATTGAGATGGAAAACCGAGTTGAGATGTTGGAGAAGGGGAATGAGGCCATTCGAAAAGAAATGGAAGAGTGGCGCAAGAAATTGGAGAAAATTGAGGCCATCGATGGGCTACAAGACAAGATGGACAAATTGGGTCAAATGATGATTGTGTTGCTTGGCGATCGCGGCCTAGTTACGGGTGACACTTCAAAGAAGCCTGATGATGCACCAGGTGGTGGTGATGAGAGATCTGCAAGTTCGGTACCATATAAGGGAAACTCCATGGAAAAACCACTAGATTCCTCCAAAGTCCAGGAGGTTTTCTCCACTGCAACCCGATTCCATTTACCGTTATTTGACGGTAGTGAACCTGATGCGTAGGTGGCGCGTGTCGAGCAGTATTTCCAACTACATAGCACCCCTGAAAATAGAAAGGTAGAGGTAGCGCTGATAGGTATGGAGGGAGATGCCTTACATTGGTATTAGTGGACGAAGGCGAAATATCCAGGGCTATCATGGATCCAAATGAAACATGAACTCCTATGGATGTACGAACTGGATCCCATGGCGAATTCATTTGAGGCACTGATGTACACTTCCCAGATAGGGACGGTGAGTAAGTTCATGTACCAGGGCTTGAAGATCAACATTGTTTGGGCATGTTTTTACATGGCTTACGAGATGATATACGACTGCGCATTCGTTCACGTGAAGTAAAAGACTTGTTTGAAACCATACACTTGGCTCGAGAGATCAAGCGGGAATTGGGGGGAGTTCGTGGGTACGAGAATACTTTGAAACATGTAACTAGTCGGCAGGCACGAGGCGTCACCAACTCACCCGTCTACCCAAATACGTGGAATTCAAAGGATAACCAAGGCACCGAAAAACATAATTATGAGGTCGCTGGAGTGGATTCAGCGCCAGCTGGCAACCTTCAAGCCACCTCGTACACAGACAGTTTGTCGGCATCCAATGTTAGCCAGACGAGAAGTAGACCGATTCGTCAACTCTCGCGCAAGGAGTATTTGGCGAAAAGAGCAGCTGGAAAATGTTTTCGATGTGGTGAGAAGTATACTCTAGGACATCGATGCATGGATAAAACACTACAAGTCATAATTGTAGCTGAAACATAGGACCGTGAGCCGCCTCCTATGGAAGCCCCTGTCCAGCATAAGGAGAAGAGGTTGACAGTTTCTGAATTCAGCCTTAAGGACAAGGCTGTTTGGAAGGAGGGAGGAGTTATTACTGATGAGAATTATAGCAGCTACCCAATTAAAGGGAATTATAGTAGCTGCCCAATTAAAGGGTTTTAATTAAGTTATGTTTCGTGATTAGTGGAGTCATTAGGGTTAATGAGTCTATGGGCCTTATTCATAGGCTTGCATGATTAGGACGAATAAATAGGGAATTAGTTCCCAAAGCAGGTAGGCAAGATTTGAGTTGAAAACTGGTTCGGCGCTTGCGCTTGGTCGGAGAGAATCATCTCCTTTATCGTGTACTAGTTACAGTAAGATTTATATAATTTTATAGTTGAGTTCTCATTTACTTCAACACAAACCCCTTTGATCCCGCTGTCATTGGTAAATGTATTCTCGAGAGCACTAAAAAATAGAGATTTTCAAATACTAACCAATTGGATGTCCTATTTACTCTTGTAAAGAGTCCATTGTAGGAAATAAGTTTCTTCTTGTACTTGATGATGTTTGGACAGAGGACCATAATAAATGAGAACCCCTAGAAAACTCCATCAAGTGTGGTGGAGTAGGAAGTAAGATTTTGGTGACGACAAGAAATGAAAGGGTTGTAAAAATATTAATGGGGTCAAGGGAGGATGAGATATGTAATCCAAGAGTGTTCTCTGATGAAGATTGTTGGTTATTGTTGAGTCGCATTGCTCTTCCTGAAAGGAACGAAGTCGAATTTGATGATATTTGTAAGAAAAATAGCTAAAAAGTTCAATGGCTTGCCTCTAGCCGCGAAGACTTTGGGAAAATGGAGGAATCGGAGGTAGACATTTTTCCCCATTTGGTTTTGAGTTACAATGAATTGTCATCGGCTCTTAAGCGGTGCTTCTCGTACTGCACTGTCTTTCCCAAAGATACTGAGATTAACGTTGAGAGCCTAATAGAAAATTGGATGGCGCTTGGTTACTTGGACCCCAATATCGGTAACATGAAACTTAGAGGGAGAGAGTATTTTGATGTTTTAGCAATGCGTTCTCTATTTCAAAATTTTAAGATTTCTGATTTAGATAAAAAAATATATGAATGTAAGATGCATGATATAGTACATAATTTATCTCAATTTGTTAGGAAGAGTGGTAGGGTGGAGGGCACTAGAATGAATAAGACAACCTGCCAAGTTTGTGACCCTTCATTTGTTTCCAATGTTAAATCAATTTTGTAGCTTAGATTGGTGTAAGATAGAATGTCCTCCAAGTAGTGTTAAGTATGAAAGGTTGTGGCTTGCAAAGTATTCCACTGGGACTCGAAAATTTGATTCACTTGAGGTGGTTGGACTTGAGTGGAAATATAGTATCCCAAGAAAATCTTAGAATCATTTTTCAGCTTTATTACTTGCTAACACTTAAATTAAGTGGCTTCAAACTGGAAGCAATTCTAAATGAAATTGGGAATTTGATTCATCTGAGAGACTTGGACTTATAAGTTGGAATGAGTCTTTAATTGAGTTGCCAGAGAGCATATGTGGTTTGCATGAATTGCGAAGCCTGAATCTTAGTTGGTGCAGAAGTCTGAGTAGAATTCCTCAAAGACTGAGCCAGTTAACCGGTCTTGGTGAATTGCGTGGATTCCGAGGAGGAAGTGGTGATAGCAAGTTGGGATTATTGAACAAGTTAAACTGTCTTACTCATCTAGACTTTACTATCAAATTAGGTGATGTTGAAGAAGTGGTTGAGGATGCGCGGGAAGCAGAATTGAGGACAAAGATACACCTTCAGGAACTCCGTATAGAATTTAAGGATGAGATGGATGATCAAAGTGAGGTGGTGAGGATGGGTGTGATAGATGCTCTCGAGCCCTATCTCAAGTTGAAACATCGATCTGGTGATTGAGAATTATAACTTCCGTTGAGCTGGATTGTCTCGCCCCTGAACCAACTAAGGTCTATTGTGCTATGGAAATTCAATCAGCTGTCATCATTGTCGCCCCTTGGAAAACTACCATGCCTAGAAGAGATTGTAATTCATGGAATGAATGGATTAGAAATAGTGGGACGAGAATTGTTGGGAGCTCCATCAAATACTGCCTTTCCAGAATTATGTCTCATCTAAAAGTCCGAAAGAGGTTGGGAATTAATTCTTGTATATTATAATTCCTAATACTCCCCCTCACTCGTGGGCCGAATAATCAACTCTTACCCTTTTTGGGGAGGAGGCCCATCGAGTGGACAATTTAAATGGGTGGAGCGCTTTCCGCAGGAATCGAACCCAGGTCGTTTTGCCCGGTTTGCTCTGATACCATGAAAGAATTCTGTCTCATCTAAAAGTCCGAACTTGTAGAGAGGGTGAGAATTAATTCTTGTATATTAATTCCTAACATTCCCAAACTGTAGAAACTGTCATTTGTTATTTGCATGCCCCGAGTGGAAGGAGTGGGAGGACATCACGACCGAAGAAGAACAAAATTCTACCATCATGCCTGGTCTGGAGGAGTTAACCATCTATGAGTGTCCTGCCCTGAGGAAACTGTCGCGCTCCCTCCTCAGTAAGGCATGGACATTGGACATGTTGTGCATAATTCGTTCAAAGGAGCTACAACAACATTGCAGGGACAATGGTGTAGTGTTTAGTGATTCTTTACAGGGGTAATTAATGTATTCAGATTCTTTCATCTCTTTTCTTTTTCTATGTTTGTGCATTTGGAGTTAAATAGGATATTTCTGCATCTTTGTTGTTCGTAGACAACATGTTTGATTTAATGCAATAGTGGTGTGGACACATCAACTAAATCCCATGTTTTAGTTGATGGCATATTGGAAATACACACACCTTACCTTGTACTGTAAAAATAATACCAGGATTCAGAGCATCTCAAATTATGGACACATATTCATTTTATGTTCCGTATTTTAAACATAGTACACTTTTTTATTTACATCATTTTTTGTTCAATTTACGTTATTTTTTACAATAAAATTTTTTAAGTCATCGAAAATGTGAGTGTGCCACTTCGGAGGTGGTATTTTTCTTTCTTTTCGTGTTCTATGTTTGTGCATTTGGAATTAGTCTCCGTCGCTAGCATATTTCTACAAGTATTTCAGTAATTTCAAGTTTGTAGTCTTGTTGTTAAATCTGGTAATGATAATTTTGCAGACAACATGTTTGATTTAATGTCGAATGAAAATATGATTGTGGTGTGGACACATTCAGTGACGGAGCCAGAACAAAATCGAAGGGGGGCCAGTTATGAATAATAAATTTCATTTTTAATATTATATAAGTATTTTTAAAACATATAATATATTAATAATGAATCAAATTAAGTTTTAATATGTTTCAATAAAATCCGCTGGAAATACACACCCCTTAAAATTCTGTGTTGTATTTCTTGTATTGAAAAAATGAAAGAAGGTGTGGATAGACAAGACAAACATCAAACATGGGCTGGCAATATCAGTATTGACATGAAGCCACTACTTTAGATGTATGCAGAGCTTCTTGAGTTGAGAATTTCTCACGTGGTGCTCTCAAAATTCAGGCGAATGCTTTATGTTTAACGACATGGTGGGACCACGAAAAACAGAGGCAATTGATCATCATTAGCATCACTATTAGTATTAGAACCAATTAGTTTTGGATCATTTAATTATTTCGACCCATGTCTATATTTTGGGTCAGTCTTAGTTTACTTGCTTCATGGGCCTCTCTGCCTTATGTGTATATATATTATGAATTGTTAAAAATATAATTATAAAAACTGTAAAAAAAATATGAAAATCTTAAAATTTAAATTAAGTAAATATATATAAAATAGAATATTAAATATTAAAATATTTATTTAAAATTCCCGTATAACTAGTTAGAGGGATATAAACAAGATCAAATCTCTTAATTTCTAAATGAGTGGAAATCTAAATTATTGTCAAATATATAGTTATTTCATACTATTACTCATAGTCTAAGGCTAAAGTCTTCTATACACTCAAGTACATGGTGTATTTGAGTGGACTTTGACTAGTCAACAGTTGACCGGTCAACGGTCAAATTTTGATTTTTTTTCGAATTTTTTTTTGAATTTTTTTTTTCGATATTGTTTTTTCAATTTTTATTTTGAAAAAGTGTATGTTAGTATATTGAAAAGTGCATCATGTTTTTTAAATGAAAAGTGTATGTTACTATATTGAAAAGTGCAACATTGTTTTTAATAAAAAATGTATGTTCTTATAACTGAAAATGTATGTTATATTAATGAAAAATGTATGTTATTATAACTGAAAAGTGTATGATCTATTAATGAAAAGTGTAAGTTATATATTAATGAAAAGTGTATGTTATTATAATTAAAAAGTGTATGATCTATTAATGAAAAGTGTAAGTTATATATTAATGAAAAGTGTATGTTATTATAACTGAAAAGTGTATCATCTATTAATGATTATAACTGAAAAGTGTATGTTCTATTAATGAAAAGTTTAAGTTATATATTAATGAAAAGTGTAAGTTATATATTAATGAAAAGTATATGTTATTATAACTGAAAAGTAGTGTATGATATTATAACTGAAAAGTGTATGTTATTATAATTGAAAAGTAGTATATGATATTATAACTGAAAAGTGTATGTTAACATTGAAAAATATAAATTTTCTGTAACAAACAAAAAAAAAAATCGAAAATAAAAAATCCAAAAAAATAATTTGAAAAAAAAAAAGTCAAAGTTTAACAACGGGACCAGTCAAAGTCCACTCAAGTATACCATGTAATTGAGTGTACAAGAGACACACCCTACGCTAAGAGGGTATAGAGATTTTGAATTTATCAATGATCTACACTAAAATAGCTATAAGTTGTAACTGCAGAAGGGATAATTCTTAAACTCTTAAATTTTTATTCCATTATATAAATGATTCACGAAACGTGTCATATTAAATAATAATCAGTGTAATGTAGAACGGAGGATCTCTCTGATTTGTGAAAAAAATGGAGAGCAAAAACCCTCGTGTGTCCCCAAAAATTAAAGAGGAAAAGAGTAATAAAACTCCATATCTCCCTGAAGAAGTGATTGAAGAAATATTGTCAAGGCTCCCGGTTAAATCGTTGCTGAAATTCAGGTGCATTGCTAAATCATGGTGTTTTTTAATTGGGAGCAAAAGATTGATGAAAACTCATCTCAAAAATTCAATTACCTCCGCAAGTTTTGCACACCATAGAATATTTGTTAACACAATTAGGGAATTTGGGCAATGTTCTCTGCCTTGGTTGTTGAATGAGCCATATACTGGTGATTCAATTAATTTTAATACTGTCGATGGAATCGATTATGGGAGGGACACCATTTATCTTGTTGGATGTTGCAATGGTCTTGTTTGCATTCTTCAAAATGAACAAAGATTTATGTTGTGGAATCCAACCACAAAAAAGTCGAGATTTTTGCCTGATTTCGACAACCACAGCCACGGACGATTCAGATACATTCCGAAATACGGGTTCGGATACGATGAATTGAACGATGATTACAAGGTGTTTGGAATACTAATGATTTTTTATGAGAATAATTCACCAGTCCGTCACATTAGTAAAGTTTATAGTTTAAAGAGTGATTCGTGGAAAGTTATTGATGCTTCTTTGTTTGATGATTATGGTGCGGGCATGTATGCTAGTAGTAGTGGAAAGCTTAATTGGTTAAGGCGAAGTGAGATTGCTTCGTTCGACTTAAATACTCATGTGCAAGGAGTGGTTCAGCTACCAAATGATTCAGACCCTGATCAATTTGTGTATCGGCTACGAGTGCGTAACGGATGCCTTCTCTTGCTCGGTTTTTGTCCAACAAAACTGGGCTTAGATATTTGGATGATGAAGGAGTACGGCCTAGTCAAAGAGTCTTGGGATAAAGTGGCGACTTTTCCTTGTTACGATGACCCCCCAATCATCATAATTCCAAATGGAGAAGTTTTAGTACTCTCTAATTCAAATTTCAGGATTTACAATCCCAAACATAATGTGTTTCGGTATCTCCCCATAGATAACTGTTTTCCCTTATTTGAATATGATATCTACGTTGAAAGTTTAGCCTCTGTTGTTTCTGATGCGGGACCGAGTCAACTTCTTTAGAATAATGTTAGTCATGGTGTTCTTAGATTAATCAAATTTTGTCCTACTGAATTACATGGATGTTGATTTGTTGTGATCAAGCAATTATGGCCAATAAACTAGCTCTTTATCTACTGATACCATTGTCTTTTAATTAAAATGTTGTTGTCTTTTATATTATTGCATGTGTATCTACTAGTATGTCCCAAAATGGTTGTAGCACTGCAACATCAACTTTACTATATATGAATCCCCATTTCTGCCATTTTCTTGTTCACACCTTTAAAGACTCTGATGTAATGAAAATTTTACCTCTCATCTATATGTTTGGACTAATAGAGAAATATGATGATATCTGACTATTTTCTGCTGTTTTAGAAGACTGAAAGCAGAGTAAACTACATGCTTATTTTCCAGTTTTACTCTACCCAGACAACATAGAATAGGCAACCGACCGACATAAAAAACAATATGGTGAATGAATCATTTAAATATCATTACATCATGTAAATTATTGAATCATTTATTTGGTGAATGAAAGAATATGAGAGAATGTTGATCGATTGATCAGGCCGTGAGCTTTGAAACCAAATCGTGAATGCTGTTGGCAGAAGTTCCACCTTGTTGCACTGCCTCATTCGCCAAATCTTTCCACTTGCAAGCATTTGCCTTCAGCTCCACCCCTTTATCTCCATCAACAACATCTTTGATGCACCTTGCTATTTCTTCTCTACTAATAATTGATCCGTTTTTGCCTGCAGCACCTTTAACCCTGATCCCGAATCTCCACACATCCTCGACAAACTTAGAATTTGTGATCTGGTCTACCCACTGGGACATGGCTACTAAAGGTACGCCATAGCTCAACGCCTCAAGCGTAGAATTCCATCCACAATGAGTCACGAAACATGCCAAGGCACGATGAGCCAAGACTTGAGGTTGATGGCACCATTCCACAATTAGTCCTTTTTCCGAAGTGAAACCTTGAGGGAGCTTATGCACTTCAGAAGATCTAACTACCCACAAGAAGTAGCAGTCGCTCATTACTAGGCCAAATGCGAGTTCCTCCATTTGCTCCTTACTAACAGAGGCTATGCTTCCAAGTGATGCATAAACCACAGACCCCGCTGCTCGCAAGTCTAGCCATTCTCTACAGGCATCATCATGTTTCGGCTCGTAAATGCTGATTGTGTTGTCGTTATCGGTCGACTGCTGTAGCAAGAATGTAGGTCCGACAGTCTTGATTGGCCAGTGCTTTTCCATCCACCCCAATACCTGACCACAAGGAATACATATATCAGCAAGAACAGAGTCGTCATTACTAATTATTTAGATTTTGAAAATGGGATTTCAAAGACATTAATTTTAGCATATTGATGATGATGACCTTTTTTCCTGTAATAATACTCATCTTAAACATGTATATATTCAAATTTGGACGTGAAATTAAAGTGTACCTCATTTTCAAGGCTGTGAAAGGTGTTGAAAAAGATCCAGTCTGCTTTCTCAAGATTCATAAACTGATTAGTCAGTTGATCTAAAACAACTTTCTCGGAATCTCCAAGGGCAGGAAAAGCAGGCAGATCGGTTGTTTCAAGTGCAGGCAACGAAGGCAGGGATACGACGGCGCCTTCTTTGTACGGAAAGCTCAATAAGGAAGCCTGTTTCAGATGATAGAATACGGCTGAAACCGCTGACGATTGAGTGAAGAAGGGAGCCCCCAATAGTCGACGGTCGTGAGCAATGTCCAGAATCCATGGCATTATGGAATCATAAATAATAAGTTTAGGTGCATGAGTTGCACAAGAATATTCATCATCCATAAATCTTGCAAAGTTGGCAGAAATGGCACTTTGGAGGCGTTGCAAGTAGGCCGGTACGGTTTTGGGCTCGTTGACATGTTCGGAGCCATCGGAGATGGTGTGAATGGTGATTGAGGGGCAGCCTGAAATAGTAGCAGATTTGGAGATACTTGTGGTTATGATGAAGATAACATGTAGGCCATTGGAGGCTAAACACTTTGCGAAGGTAAGGCTGGGTTTATGTGGCCTTGTGCGGGAAATGGGATCACTACAACATCACCCTTTCTATCTTTTTTACTCATTTCTCCCATTTTCTTGTCTAGAGAGATTGGTGTGAATTCCAAGATAATTTTTTGACAAAATATCTCGAGTGGTTTAAAGTAGGAGTGACCAGTTGATACTCAGTGGCGGACCCACCGGTATTTAAAGTCATAAAGATATGAAAAATGACGCCTCCTCTCGGCTCATGGTGTGTCTGCAGGCCCCTGCATGGTCCGCCAATCAATACAAAACTATTGTTTGGATAAGGGGATTTGATTTCAAATGACATGGGGTTGCGTTTGGTTGGGTGGATTTGGGATTATGGATTTCAAATCCATAGCTTAATTCCATTCTACATGTTTGAATTATGAATGGATTTCAAATACTTAGATTTGTGTTCACACACTTTTTAGTTAAAATTGAGTGAAATTTCAAATCCTCACTAAAACCATGTCATTTGAAATCCACCCATTTTTAAATCCTTTCATTTGAAATACCTCCTCAAATCAAATTACTCTATCCAAACACAACCTGGATGAATTTCAAATGACATGGTTTTAGTCTCAATTTTAACTAAAAAAGTATACTCCTAAGTATTTAAAATCCATTCATTTACTTTTTAATCCAAACAAGTGAAGGGGATTTAGATGATGTATTTGAAATTTATAGATCAAATTCCTCCATCCAAACTCAACCTGAAGTTTTTTCAAACCTACAAAGTTAACAAAATTTGCAATGGAATTATAGGTCATCGCAATTTGGTTGGTTTTTTAATTTGTCTCAATTTTGCAACGGATTTTGCAACATCCTTTTTATTTTATTTTTTGGAAGGAAATACAATTTATCTCAACTTTGCAATGGATTTTACGACTTTTTTTTTTTGCTATGGATTTCGCGCTCAAACATTAAAAATTGTTTTTGAGAGGTTTACAAGATCAAAGCAAAATATCAATACAATTTTCACGCTCAAAATTATTGATCTTCAACCCAAGAAGGATTGTCACGGTTGCTGCTAGAGCCGTCAAAACGGGCTGGGCCCGTTGGGCCAGCCCGCCCCGCCACCTAAAACAGTGGGTTGGGCCAAGATTTTCTAGGACCGCTAGGAGTCGGGCCCAGGCGGACTGGCCTGTTTGGGCCGTGGTCTTAGGCGGGTTGGGGCGGACTTTGACGGGCTGGCCCGCCATTTTTTTATTTTTAAAAAAAATATATTTTATTTAATTAAAAAATATAAAAAATAATATATAATAAACCTAACTAAAAGCAAAAACTCTAGAGCAGCGCATTTTTTAATTCCCTTCTTTCTTCGTTTTTTGAATTTTTGTACTCATAATATATACTCTCTCCCGTCTCACAATAACTTTCACACTTTCTTTTTTGGGACGTCCCACAATAACTTTAACACCTTTAAAATGGAAAACCCTTTACAAACTCCACCCTCACAATATCCTCAATTTTACACAAATGTCATTACTTTTTCTACACACATACACAAAAGTCAATTCATTCTTTACTTTATACATAAATGTTTACAAAATTACCCCTCAAAACTCCACTCATTACTACACTTTCTTAATATTTGTGCCAATCTACCTATGAAAATTAATATGGGACGGAGGGAGTATAATATATGTATATTACTATTTGTAATATATTATACAATTAATAATAACATTATTCCTATTTAGTTTTTTGTTCTTAATTAATAATTACGATAATTCTTCACATTTATTCCTTTTATATACAATAGATTGAAAATAGACTGAAAATATACCTTTTTCTTGATGAATATTCATGTTCTTAATTATAGACTAAAAAATCTGGGACCAAAATTGTGTACAAAAGAGGTATATTACTGTAATTTTTTTATGTTTCTTGATGAATTTAATAATTATTTTTGTAAAAAAAAATAAAAAAAATTTGGAACGTCAAAACCTGCGGCCCGCCTATTTTTGGGTTGGGTTGAGGTTTTGGAAGCCCGCCTGAAAAACGGGTTGGCCCGCCCCGCCAAGTGGCGGGCTTTTGCGGTTTTGGCCCGCCCCGCCCCGTCAGCCCGTCTTGACAGGTCTAGTCGTTGCCCCATCCAATCTTGAGGAAGAGGAAAACAAGTGTACACTTTGCCCCACAAGAACGTCCAAATCTTCATTTTCAACAACTCAACACTAAGGTATTCTCATATCAATAAACAGGAGACAAAAAAAGGAACAAAGCTCAACCAAAAACCATAATTCTACCAAACCATCAAACCCACTCAAAAAAACTCTAAGAACGAGATCAACAGTGGCGCCGTCGGGGAAGATCTACCTTGTTGATCCCAACTACCCTCCAAAAAAGATTTACATAAATTTAAAAACGGATTTGAGATAAAATCGATGGTGCAGCGGGTGGTAACTGGCGAAGAAAGGGGAAGGGGCAAGACGGCGATGCGGGATACCAGCCCGTTGGAGACGCCGAAAAAAAAAAGGAAGGGGGGAGAAGGGTTTCAGTGTATTAGTCTAATATCATGTAAGAATTATATTCAATCACCGTTAATGAGATGATAAGAGTGCTCCACTATATATAGGGATTACAAGTGTGATACACAAGAAAATAGATAAATAAGGAAATAAATATAAACCATAAATATAAGATTGTTACCTATAATATATTATACTCCCTCCGTCCGCCTATAAGTTTTCCATTTTATCATTTTAGTCCGTCCGCCTATAAGCTTCTCATACCTTTTTGGTAAGTACTTTTTCTTACACTTCACTTTATATTTTACTTTTTCTCTCTATCTCTCTCCTTCTTCCAATCACATCACTTGTACTATATCTATTATTTAATCACTTTTCTTAATCTCTGTGCCAAAAAGTAGCGGAAACTATTCCTATAATATATTATTCTATTATATTTTCTAATAACAATAACCTTAATTTTACACAAAATGTCATTGATTTTGGGCTCACACATATCAACTCATTTTTTTTTTACTTTGTACATAAATATTTTTAAAATTACCCCTCAAAATCTTACTCATTATTACACTTTCTTAATACATATGGGTGTCTATCTACCAAACTTTTTATGAGATCGAAGGAGTACAATTCTAGTATCAACTCCATCCCTTACTCAATGTTACATTTCTCTTAATGCTACATTTTCTAAAATGAAAATAAAACAACTTTAACAATCTCCTTCGTTGGGACGTTCCAAAATCAACAAAAAAAAAAAAAAATACATTTATAAACTCCACTCTCACAATATTTATTAAGAGAGGAGTCAATAAATTTTATTTGGATTTATTCTATACATACACACAAATCAACTTATTTATTTACTTTTGAAATTGTTTTGGGATTGTTGATATGTTCGGAGCCGTCGGAGATGGTGTGTGTTGAGTGATTGAGGTGCAGCCTGAAATTTTAGCAGATTTGGTGACGCTTGTGGTTTATATATGAATAATACTGTTGGAATTAATTAATTGAATAATCAGAATTAGAATTATCAACCTGTAATTCTCAATGCAGCGGAATATATCTTGAACCCGGTTGAATTCCACATACGTACTGTGATCCTCGTAGTCAGAACACGATCACATGAATTGATTCACGAACCGCTTCTTGTATCCACAATCTAAATGCCCTTCTGATTCTGATTTGTATTTACGTGATGTGTACGAATACAGAAATCTCTGTTTCTGTCTTCTGTCTTAAGAGTGAAAACTGGGAAGAGAACATTATTCTCTCTGCGTTAAGTTGTTAGTAAAATCCCGTTGGATTTTCTTATATATATAGGAGGTTATCCATAACTGCTCCTACATTTATCCACTTCCATGTGTGGATTAAATAAATAAATAATTAATATTAATTAATTATATTTATTACCTTTCATCTCCCACTCACACATGAAGTTTGAGTCTTATACTCACTTCACATCTTTGTACCATCACATCACAACTTTTCATACAGGCAAATAAATCGTGTGACCCTCGAGAATATGAGTTTTCACGTTATACACTTGTTAAGGATATACAACAACTCAACCAGTTTTATATGAAGATTTCAAAACTCGTTATACCCCAGAACTCTTTTAATTTAACATCAGTTGACATATCTCTTTCAATCCCTTGAACATAAGAGCATATTCAACCTTTTATCAAATCTATGTATTCATAATCAAGTTCCGAACTTGATTGACCGGTCAATGAATCACAATAGAACATGTTAATAAAGACGTCCTTCCTTTTACACTAATATCTCCAGACTCCCACTATAGTTGCTTTCCTAGACATGCACCGCATTGCCATATAACTTATAGATATTGGTAACATGCTAAAGTAGCAACACTACAATGAAGACTTAAGAATACAGTAAAAAATCTTAAGGGTATTTGTTAGAGGATTTCTTAACCCTCAAGGCCTCATACAATGAGAAAATAGGGATATCTTTCTCATTTCCTTATGGTCATCTTAGCACATGTGGTATGAAACACATGTCACGATATCTTAACTTCCAAAAATGGAAGCATATGCCATTCTTTTATTTGACATCGTGTAAATCATAGTTCAAGTGTATTCTCGACACTTAACTTGAATTTTCTCCCACTATTGTCCAGAAAATCCGTTGATTTAGCTTCGTAACAAGTTAAATAGATTTGTGGTAAGATCTATTACGATTATTCCTAAATAATCTCATCTCTGCACATTCCTCGATGTCAGAGGAGATTGCTCGTATGAGAGAGCCAATCTTTACTTGTCGACATACTATTATATGAAACATCATATAATTTACAATACATAAATGTTCAACAACATTAACAACTACAAAGCACTATGTTCAAATCCACACAAACCCAAAACCTTAGATGTCAAAACATCTCTCAGGAATATGTTTGACAACAGGATCTGTAAACATCAAGTGAGTAGTCATGCATTTAAGAATCACCTTTTCTTCTTTTAAAGTTTCCACAAAGTCAAAACTTTGTATCTCATTTGTTTGGTTTTTCATGAAACTTGGAATCTCGAGTGTAAGCTTTAACTAGTTTGATTACTACAATGAATCACTACAACTCCCACTGAAGTTTTTGATTATGTAGAAAATCCACACAACTCCCACTGGAGTGTGAATCATTACAACACCCAATGTAGTGTAAATCGTTACAACTCTCCCATTAGAGTGTTTGATTGCACAGTGAATCGTTACAGCTTCCACTAGAGTGTTTGATTCAACAATGAATCGGTATAACTCCCACTAGAGTGTTTGATTCAACAATGAATCGGTATAACTCCCACTAGAGTATTTGATTCCATAATGAATTGCTACAGCTCCCACTAGAGCATTTAATTCAACAATGAATCGTTACAATTCCTAAGGTGATGTAAATCGTTACAACTTCTAAGGTAATGTAAATCGTTACAACTCTCCCTATAGAGTGTTTGATTCAATAATGAATCGGTACAACTCCCACTAGAGTGTTTGATTCCATAATGAATTGCTACAACTCCCACTAGAGCGTTTAATTCTACAATGAATCATTACAACTCCTAATGGAACTGCTTACTTTTTTCTAAAGTTTGAATAAATTTCTTACCCAAACTATTCCTCGTACTTACAGATGCACTTGCCACAAGCTCTACTCGCACAGTGGATAGTACATGTCTATATACCCTTTCAGGTTCAAATTAATCTGTAGTACATTTCTGATATCTTACAATCCCTTACACTGTCACCAGTTTCAATTCTGAATTTAATTGATATCTACTAACCAAACCAACAGCTCATCATACATCTGGATGTTCACTCATCTTAGCACACATCAGACTTTCAATTACATTCGCATATAGTACTACTAACATTTCATCTTTGAGTCTTCAAGCACTCATAATAGTTTAATAACTCATCTTTTACAACAAGAGTATCAACATGCTTTCATGCATCCATTTTGATTTTGTTCTAGAAGTCTCTTTATATGTCTCTTGAGACAACCCAAGTAACTTCCTTGAACTATCTCTATGAATATTTTCACCAAACATACTCATTATCGTTTTCCAGCTAACATCGTATTAACATACATAGGATAGAATTACAAAACTACTTAGGACCGTTTAACGTAAGCACAGTGGTCTTTGTCTATCATCACAAAGTTACATGAGACAATCATTCAATGAAGTCTCAAGTACCACTATCTTGAGGATTGTTTAAGTTCGTAAATCGATCTCATCAATTCACAAACATTATCCTCTTCTTTGAAGAATGAATCTCACATTTTTCAACATGTGGATTTCTCCTTCCAATTCTCCACTGAGAAAACATAGTTTAAACGTCCATTATAATATAATTCTAAATCTAGCCAGAAGTAGTCGAATCAAGATAAATTTCACAATAGGTGAAAAAAGTTTATATATACCCACATCTGAGTATAATTATTTTCTACCAGGTGAACTTTTCTACCACACTATAGACCCACCAGTCTCTTTAATAATCTGAGAATCCATTTATTCTCAATTTCTTTGTGTCTCGATGAAAGATCGACAAGTTTCCAAACTTGATTTGACCTTATCGACTCTGTCGTTTCTTCCATTGCTTTCTTTCATTAGTCTCTTGTAGAACGAGCTAGAACCTCTGAAACGTTTGTAGGTTCTTTCTCATTCACTAAAACTTATCTTATTTTCTGAAGATACATAGAAGACATGCCCTTCAATATCATGATGTCTCTTAGACACACGTTTCCTAAAAGTTTTAGATTGAAACTCTGTGACATCTTCTCAAGATAATTACTCTCATCAAGATCCATCCGATCTTTAATGGGTAAACTTCTATCAAATATCACATTAAGTAAATCACTCCCACTTGGATCTGATAGAGAGTGATTATTTCAATCACAAAAATGGTGTAGCATACCAAATGCTTCCAATACTAGGAAATTCTCAGAAAAATAGTATTATATGATTCTATCTCATGTCACACTTCCAACTCCTCGATTTTCGATCAACATGTATCGTTTAGATTTAGCACAATATCCTTATGAAGATACGTTTCTAAACCCCAAAAAACCCAACTTTTCATACTGACTCGTAGAATCAAGTATATAAGTTGCAGATATTCAAATACAAAAAATTACTCAAGAACAAGTATTCCACTCGTTCAGAGTCCTAATGGAGTTGAAGTAAATATCTACGAATAACTTTATTCATAAAACATTGACAATTATTAACAACTCATCTCCCAAAGATGATAGTTAAAGTTTTGCCATCATGGATCTTATTATATCCAACAACGTGTACTCCTTCTTACAGTCACATCCTGGTGTAACAGTATTAGGTTTTGATAATTGTCGGATTATGTCATTTTCATTATACAATTCCTTGAATTGTTGGATAAACATTCACGTTCTATAGGTTCTTAAAACCTTTACAATTGTGTCTTTTATTCTCAACCTCTATTAGGTAATGTCTAAAGCAATCCAAATGCCTAGACTTTGAGAAATTGAATGCACAAGTCCAACACGTGAAAAATTATCGACGTAGAAGTGAAAACAACCAGCTCCATGTTATTTGACATTTACAAAATCACATTTTATCCTAACGAAATATATACAATGAAGAATTAACAATAATCAAATGGTTTTTCAGTCACTTATGAGCAAGACAATATCAACGTGTTAAAAACTCAACTTATAAAGACGAACACCGTAGTCCTTCTTTCACAAGTCAGTTCTCCTAATCTTGCACAGCATGACCTAATCTAGCATACCGAATTTCATCAATAACTCAAGCATTGCCAGAGGAACAAACCTTTAGTAACTATGAACTCACTTCATAAAATTAGTTGTTGTTCTCATACAAACCATAATCATTAAATGTTTAGTACCATAATCTACATTGTTTATACTATTCACAACCATCTCTAAAAGAAATAATAAATCACATCTCAATCATAGAAGAACAGGTCTGGAGGTGAGATCCTGAGTGATTTTTAGAGCAAACTAGACATCATGCATTATGAAACATTGACTTTTATAAGCATGTAGACTTTAACTCGAGCTCGGTTTCCTACACAATTCAATCTCGTCTGTCTTGGAATAGACAGAGATTTACAAATGCTCATATGTCTTTAGTCAATTGCCTGTCATTTCTGTGTCTATAATCCTCATTCATAAGATTCAGACGGAAATACAGTACTAAAAACATTTATACCACAACCAAATATCAGAACGAACTACCTTGTCCATCGTGGACTCAGGATATTAATGAGTATAATGACCACGCCTTTTACTTCTGTTGCATGTCATCTCACTCTTATCCATTTTCAGTTTAACATATTTTTATCCTTATTCTTCTTAGCATTAAGATTGATGTCTATATTTCTAATAGTGTGCCCAATCTTAGGCTACTAGCTATGTTTTTTCACTCCAGTATCTCTTTTGTTTAAAACTGGATTCAGAAATGAGAACATTAGATGTAGACTTAATCAACTTCAAGTCACTCATCATATAACTCAATGTTTTGAGGTGTCTAAGTGAAAGTCTATATTTTTAGCATATTTTTATCCTTATTCTTCTTAGCATTAAGATTGATGTCTATATTTCTAATGACCTTCAAGTGTTCCCAATTTTCACGAAGTGATCGGATTCGATCCCGAATTTGATGTTTCTCAAAAAACTGAAGTATCACCATACTTCTCCTTCAAATATTCCCAAATATCATAGGCAGTACGATGTTGTTCACAATTATAGATCATGTCGTCAATGACCGAGTTTACCAGTATTTCACAAGTTATGTGAATACCTTTCAATTATGGTAAGTCTCTTGACCCTTAATAATCTGAGTCTTCATCCTAACTTCAGGATCATCCATAATATGGTTGATAGTATCCAATGAATTATGTTCTTCCAAGAACATTAAAAATTAATTATGACACCATGTGTCATTATTATCGCCTTTTAGGTTTTATCTAATTAACTCAGCGATCATTGCGTTTGTCTGGTTTTTAATCGAAGTGATTCAACAAGTTAATGTTAATTTATGAATCATTATGTTCAATGTTAAGCTAACTGACATCTGAAAAATCTGATACAAAATTTGATATCGAAAAATAACTTAGACCTATTCATCATCAATCTCACTAAGTATCCGCATTTAACAGATTCAGCTCCAAAACATGAACAAAATTAGTTCTAGCATTTAATCCAAAAATTAGCTAAAACTCCCACTCAACAACATGAATCTGCATGCTTAAACATTTATCAACATAAACACAATAAAGCACAACCATGTCATAAGTTAAAACAACCCAAAGTAGTCCAGGTAATCATAAAACTATTGAAAGTCTAATAAACCAACTACAATGGTTATTTCAGAAAGATCTTGTTTCAGCTACACTATCAGGCAATTAACTTGAAGATTTCGGATAAACTTCAATGTATTTTATGCACTCTTGTAGTACTACTTTAGTACCAATATTATGAAAAAATAATGGGAAAAATTACAGATCACGGTTCTCCATCCAAATTGTTGGTCCCAAAGTTGAGTTAAGATTGAGTAAGCTAAGAAAGTCTAGAGGGGAGGGGTGAATAGACTTTCAAAAATCTTTCAAAATATCAGAGTTTATAATGCGGAATAGTGTTCTGAATAGTACTGTTCTTACTGAGTCAGATCAGTACTTTCAGTTTTAGATTTATACTCAACTTTTATCTAGATCTTTATCTTTGTTAATTCTTAATGTTCTTAGTTAAACAATTCAAACATATATCAAACAGAAAATGTAAAGAACACAGAATTTTATAGTGGTTCGACAAATGTCTACATCCACTCTCACAACTCCAGTTGTGAAGTTTTATTAACTCTTCCTTCTTGAGTTTCTTGTGGCTTAAAGTCCGAAGATTAAGACTGTGATCTTATCGATTATACCTCCAGGTATATCTTCGATCTACTAGTAATTTTACAAGTAACTAGCACACTTGTTTTACAACATACAAACTTAAACTTGAAAAGTAAAACTTCTCTTTGAATAGCCTTTGATTCTTCTCTTCAATTCAGTGGCTCTTCTCCTTCTTTAATCTCCTTCAACTCTGTGAGTTCCTCTTGTGCTCTGTAGACTTAGATTGCTTGTAAACGCTTTAAGATCAGTAGTCTTCAGCAGTAGGAGATCACACAGTATTTATAGAACTTAGTATGACAGTTAGCAGTTTGTGAACTAACTTTCAACTAACTCTAAAACTGTTTTTGTAACTTCTTCTTGTAACCGACTTTGTAACTTCCTTCAACTTCCAAGTCAGCATATCTTCAAATAAATCTTCAGTTACTCTTTAAACAAGTTTTCCAAACTTATTCTTCAATTTCAACAAATCAGCACAGTAACTTACTGTTCTGATTTTTACTCTTCGGATTTTTACTCTTCTGAGTCAGTCAGCACAGTAACTAAAAACTGCTCAAAACTTCTCCAGATTTCTTCTAAGCTTATCTTCAATTCTTCTTTGAAGTCTTCTTACTCTGAAGTAGTCCTCTGAGTCTTCATTAGTCTTCTGATCTTCTTCTAATCTAGTTATAAACTTACTGTTCTGAACTTTTACACTGCTGAATACAATAAAATACAAACTTACAAATATAAAACCTATCTATACATTAACTGAACTATATACATATGAGTATATAAAAGTCCTATACTATAAGCTGTCTATACAATACAAAACATCAGCTTAGTTCCTAACAGTTCATATATCAGACCAGTAAACAATAAGATCAGTAAACTTACATATAAGATCAGTAAGCATATAAGATCAGTAACTCAGATTCAAATATCTCATATAAGATCACTAAAATTATTCTCAGTTTCCATACTCAGATCAGTAATCTTATTCCAGTATTCTTTAGTTAAGATCAGTAAACTTATTCTTAATATTACTAAATAAGATCAGTAAACTTATTTCAGTTAGCATTAAGATCAGTAATCTCAATTTAAGTTTCTCATTAAATGACTTAGTTAAGATGACTTAGAATCACATATATCACTAACTTTAAGTTGCTTTTGGCCATCAAAACATACTTTCATCATCTAGAACATTGTTTATAGGATTCATATCCCAACAATTTCCCCCTTTTTGATGAAGCCAAAACTACTTAAATGTTAATAAATCAGTAGTTAAGTATGTAGTCTATCATAACAGTTCATCAATTAAAAAAACATATCATATTCACAATCAAATCAAATATTTCACATATTACACATACTAACAAAATATGCAAAATGATCACAAAATATAAAAATAAAGATTAAGGATAGAAATGTTATCTTCTGAGCTTGTCCTTCATCTTCATTCTGTATCTTCAGATTCTGAATGCAACATACATCCTTGCTTTGATATCCATCATATGTTGATGATCAGTTATACCTTCTTCTTTGATAATCTCAGCAATTATGTTGTTAATCTCCTTGTAATCAGGTTCTCCATTTTCCAGTCTTGGAGGTTCCCAATTTGGTTCTTCAGGACATAATATCTTTGTTCCAGCACGAGCAGCAACTTGTGCTATGTCTTCCCAAAAATCTTGATCAATGTTCAGCATGAACTCTTCAAAATCAATAAATTTAGCTTCCTTGCTCGAATGATCACCAAACTTCCTCACAATGAAGTTTGCAATCTGCCACTTCTTCTTTAGGTTCTTCCAATGCTCCATATTCTCTGTTAGAACAATAAAATCCACAAAGTTTTCATCCTGAAAATTTTTATCAAATTCTTTTCCTTCAGCTTTCCGTTGAGCATTCAATTTCTTCTTCAAAGCAGCAACTTTGTTATCAAATCTTGTTTTTAAGAACTTGATATCCTTTTCTTTCTTCTTTTTCAGCTCTGCTTCTTCAGCTTTCTTTTTCTTCAAAACATCAAGTTTTTCTTGTTCTGAGCTTGAAATTCCAACTTTCAATTTGCTCTTTGATCTGGTAAGTCTACCAGTTTCTTCTTCTTCTTGTTCTTCATCAGACAAGACTAACTTCATCTTCTTCTGAATCGAACTTTCAGCAATATCAGGTCTCTTCTCAACAATCTCTTGACCTTGTTGCTTCTGTTGCTTCCTTAGCTTCAGCTTCTCATTCAGAATTGCAATTTCTTCTTTTAACTCATCCTGACTCACAACCAACTGAGCTTGTTGTGACTGAGTTTGTTCCATCACTTTCCTTGTCTTATCTTCCCCCTTTTTGGCTTCATCATGCCACTCTTTCAAGGAAGATATGTGTTGCTCCAGCTTCTTATGCAACACTTGAGACAGGTTCTTCTCTTGCAATCTATGAAGATCATAAATTTTGGACATTGTATATTCCATAACCTTTTCATAAGAGTGTTCAGAATTCATCTTGTTCATTCTGTCAGTAGCTTCTTGAAACATCTTCACAGCATCTTCCAATTTTGCTTGAAGCTCCGCATTCTGCTTTTTCAACATCTCAAAGTCTGAATTCTCAGATTCCTTTTCAATAGGACCTGTTCTGATCTGTTCTTGCACATCTTCAAGAATAATAGGATCAGCAGAGTGAATTGGAATGCTTTCCATCTATTCAGCATTTAAGTCTTGATTCTCCAAGGCTTCTGTTTCTTCAATAACAACAGTGTTCTCAAACACCTCTGTTGCATTGTCAACATCCTCATCAATTTCCATACACTCTTTTTCAGCAGCATTCTCAGCTTCATCAACACCTTTCTCTTCACTTTCCATAAACAAATCTTCATCTGTATTAGGAGTTGCAACCTTTTCAACAGAATACTTGATACCTGTTAGCCTTTCAACAAGATGAGCTACAGATTCTGGAGTAACTAACTCAAGAAAAGAGTTAACACCAGCTGCTTGCATCTGTTCTGCTTCCCAATCATCAAAGATTGAAGCACCTCCCATGCCTTCCATTATAGCCAAATTCTCCTTCAAAGTACTCCTCTTAAGATACACCCATGTGCCTATCCTAAGGAGTTTCTCAAACTCAACTGAGCTTTCATCCAATCCAGGAAATTGTTTCAACAAGGCTATCCTCAAATCTATCCTGATTCTATCTTCTTTATCACAGATAGTGTACTCCATCAAATCAGCAGGTTTAGGAGTAATAAATTCAGGTTCAGGGGATGATGAAATGTCAATTGGTTCAGTAGAAGGTTCAAATTCATGTTCAGTAGAGTGATCATGAATCTGTGTTGGGAATTGATGTGGTGAAGGTTGATGTGAAGTTTGATGTTGAGGACTAGAAATTGGGGTAGGATAAAAATTAGTGTTCTGAGGGGATGAATGGGGAGTGTTCTGAGTCACAGAAAAATAGTGTTCTGATTGCCCAGAACATGAAGGTTGGGGGTTTTGAGTTTCAGCTTGGCTTGGTTCAGAGTTTGAAGGGGTAGGGGAGACAACAATTAATTTCCTCCTAGCACTTCTTGTCTTAGTTCTTTTATGCACAGCAATAGGACTAGGAACACTAACCTCTTGCTCTTCTGAGCTTGATTGCACCACAGTCTCCACAAATCTGACTGTTGGCTCTGAGGCAGCTGTAGCAGACCTTCCTCTCCTTGGTCTAATACTGCTCGGATCATGCCTCGATTTTGATCTAACCTCAGGTTGATTGTCCTCAGATTGGTACATTGAAGCTCCAGACTCTTGTGCTTCAAATTCTTGAGGTTGTTCCAAGGGGTGCTCTTGTTCAAAACGAACAGACTCCTTCTTCATCAAGAATTTCCCATGATGAAATTTCTTGGGATTACTCCAATATGGCTTTTTCACCAGCTGAGGCAACAAGAAGCTCAACTTGCTTCCAAACCCTAATTTCGATTTAATCGAAAATTCCATAGTATCCTCATCGAACAAAACTTTTTCTTTCTCAATCAGTAGCCTTTCCAAGAAAAATCCTTGCCAATCACCTTGAACTCTGTCAATGATTGCAGCCATAATTCTAATCTTGGAACTTGATAAAGCATCTTGGCTATGATGTTGCCCTAACAAGCATTTTCCTGCTATGTCCATCAAAAACTGCAGACCAGTAGGAAGAACATCCTTCTTCAGATTAGTCAAGGTCTCTGTTTCAACACCTGACCACCTTCCTACACATTCCTTTTCCTCTCCAGCTTTATAATTCATGATGTCTACCGGGCCTTGAGGCAAATCCAACATTACTTCTAGGATTTCCCTTGTGATAGTGACCTTATGCCCAGAAAGCATAGAGTGAACACCATTGCTATCTCCTTTGAGATGTAAATAAAATTCCATAGCCTCCGGTTCATAGACATTGAGTGGAGATGATTCCAGAAATTTTCTCAGTCCGCACTCTTCGCACATCGTCAGAATGGCTTGGTTCTCAGCACTGTGTCGACCATTAAAGTAGACAGCATTCTCTACAAAAATGCCCTTTTCGCGAACCCAGAAATTTGAATCAAATGTTCCTGCAACTTCGTTAGTTTCATTGATAATATTGATAGTAGCCATTTGAGAATTTTGTAGAAATCCGATTTTTCAGTAGTTATGAAGTTATGAGATTTCCAGAAATGAACTCGTAAGAACGACGATGAAGAGTGATCGTTTTTGTCAAATTCAAAACCAATCTAGGGCTAGGATTGAATTAGATTATCACAAAGAATGGTTGAGATTAAGTCTCGAAATTCGTGTTTTAAAAATAAATTGTTCATATTCTAGTACAATTCTTAATTTTGGAGTCAATATGTGTTTAATAAATACACCACTGTTTTTAGGTTAGAAATAGAGGAGTGTACAAATCTTCTCTATTAGTAATCTAAAATTTGAACAATTTTTGACTTAGAGAATTCTAAACCAAAAGACTGTTCTGATGCAAATCAGCACAGTAGTTTCCAAAACTATTTCTCTTCATTTTCTTACTAGTATATAAGGAAAGTGTTAGTTCATCAATAATTGGTGAATTACAGTACAGATCAGTAAAAATGTGTTTAATTTAATAATCACATCAAGGTTTATGCTAAAGTGACTTAGTGATCTGAGTCGACAAAAGGATCTTTAAGAAATCACAGATTCCCCCTTAATGTATGTTCTCAGTGTCCCTCAGCTTTACCAGCTTCCTCATTGGGATTAAGGTCACTTTAGTAACCTTGTTACCTGTTTTAGTGATCTGACATTGGATTGTCTCTTCTGGATTTTGAGTTTTGATGTACTGCTCTTAGTTTCTGCTTCATGTCCTTCTTGGTATAAGATCAGTACCTGAAATGTTAGCACAGTTCTATATACAAACAGAATCCATATCTATCAATCCTAAACTAATGCACAATTCTCTGAATCTCACTTCAGCCAATGGTTTTGTAAAAATGTCAGCTCTTTGAATATCAGTATGAATCTTTTCCATTCTAATATTCTTCTTTTCAACATGATCCCTAATAAAATGATGCCTAATGTCAACATGTTTGCATCTAGTATGTAGAACAGGATTTTGTGTGATGGCAATGGCACTATTACTGTCACAATATATAGGTACATTAGATTCTACAACATTGTAGTCTCTGAGTTGTTGTATTAGCCAAAGAAGCTGACTACAACAACTACCTGCAGCCATATATTCTGCTTCAGTAGTAGAAGTTGCCACACTTGTTTGTTTCTTTGAAAACCATGAAATGAGCTTAGTTCCTAAGAATTGACATGAACCTGAAGTAGATTTTCTATCTATTTTGCAACCTCCAAAGTCCGAGTCTGAATAACCACTTAAAGATATATCATCATCTGCAGGATACCATAATCCTCGATTAATGGTCCCCTTTAGATATTTCAATATCCTTTTGGCAGCTTCCAGATGACTTTCCTTGGGGTTTGCTTGAAATCTTGCACATACTCCAACAGAAAAAGCAATATCAGGTCTGCTGGCAGTTAGATAGAGTAGAGAGCCAATTAAAGCACGATAGTGAGGTTGGTCAGAAGACTTACCTCCTTCATCAGGATCCATTCTGTATGTAGGTTGCATGGGCACACCAACTGTCTTACAGGTTTTAATACCAAATTTATCTAGCAAATTCTTAGTGTATTTTGCTTGATTTATAAAGATACCTTCTGAAGTTTGTTTTACTTGAAGACCAAGAAAATATGTCATTTCTCCCATCATAGACATTTCAAATTTACTTTGCATGAGTGTGGAAAAGCTTTCACTCAAGGTTTTGTTGGGTGATCCAAAAATAATATCATCCACATAAATTTGAACAAGTAATATATCATTACCTTCTTGTCTTCTAAACAAAGTTCTATCAACCTTGCCTTTTGTAAAACCATTTTCAAGTAAGAATAGAGAAAGAGTATCATACCATGCTCTTGGGGCTTGTTTCAATCCATAGAGTGCTTTCTTTAACCTGTATACTTGGTGACTATTCACTTCAAATCCAGGTGGTTGTTCCACATAAACTTCTTCAGCAAGTATACCATTCAAAAATGCACTTTTCACATCCATTTGATATACAGTAAATTTCATATGTGCAGCATAAGCAAGGAAAAATCTTATAGCTTCTAGTCTAGCTACAGGGGCAAAAGTCTCATCATAATCAATACCCTCAGCTTGAGAGTAGCCCTGAGCAACTAATCTAGCTTTGTTTCTAACTACAAGATCATTTTCATCCCTTTTGTTCTTGAAAATCCACTTAGTGCCTACAACATTATGATTACTAGGTCTATCAACAAGTTCCCAAACTTCATTTCTAGTGAACTGATTAAGTTCTTCCTGCATGGCTATAATCCAGTTACTATCACTTAAAGCTTCAATCACAGTTTTAGGCTCAATAGATGATAGAAAACAACACCAGCAAAATAGAGACTTACTAGGTTCTTCCTTAGAATCAAACAATTGTTTTCTAGTTTTAACACCTATACTAGAATCACCTAGAATCAGATCAGTAGAATGAGCAGACTTCCATGTCCTTCTATTCTTAACAGAAATGCTATCATCATTTTTATCATGCAAATTATCATGCAGATCAGTATCATTTATATCAGCAGATTTGTTCACAGGAGAGCAGTCATTCAATTCTTGTATTTCAGAAGTTTTAGATGACTCACCTTTGTCTTTTACCTTTTCTTTATCAGAATCTTGATCTAGGACTTTCAGGAAAGGATTATATGCTTGTACAGATTCATATATTCCTGTATCATCATCTTCATTGTTGATTTGAAGCTGTAGCTTGTCAATTTTCTTACTGAGCTGATGATCAGCAGAGTCCTGCACATTCTCATCAAAGACTACATGGGGTGTTTCTTCCACACATAGGGTAGAGTAATTAAACACTCTAAATGCTTTGCTTACAGAAGAGTATCCTAAGAATATTCCTTCATCAGCTTTTGCATCAAAAGCATTTAATTTACTTTTGCCATTGTTATGAATGAAACACTTACATCCAAAAATATGAAAATAAGAAACTCTTGGTTTTCTGCCTTTCCATACCTCATAAGGTGTTTTACCATGCACCTTATTAAGAGCACTTCGATTTTGGGAGTGGCAAGCTGTGTTAATAGCTTCTGCCCAAAATTTCTGAGGTGTGTTGAATTCTGCAATCATGGCTCTGCAAGCTTCTTTTAGTGTTCTGTTTCTCCTTTCTGCAACACCATTTTGTTGAGGGGTTCCGGCTGCACTTGTCAAATGCTGTATGCCAGACTTAGAGCAATAGTCAGAGATGTAACAGTTAATAAATTCAGTCCCCTTGTCACTCCTAATCTTGATAATGGGATGACCTTTTTCAACCTGCAACCTCTTCAATAGATCTGGAAGTAGTGTTTGTGTATCACTCTTTTTGTGTAGAAAAACTACCCAAGTAAACTTAGAGTAATCATCTACTACAACTAGAGTATACCTTCTTCCATTCAATGTAGGAGGATTGATAGGACCATGAAGATCCATATGCAAGAGTTCTAAAACTCTGCTTGTTGAAAGAGTTGGAATGGACTTAAATGAAACCTTTACCTGTTTACCTTTTTGACAGGAATCACATACTTGTGATTTGGAATAGATTTCATTAGGAATGCCCTCAACAAGATGTTCTCTAGCAATCTTGTTGATTATCTTAAAGTTCAGGTGGCAGAGGCGTTTATGCCAGAGCCAACTGTTTTCTTTAGGACTCTTAGTAATAAGACAAGCATTCTTAGGACAACTATTCCAATTCACAATGTATACACTTCCTTGTCTTGTACCAACAAGTAGAACATTGTGAGTCCTTTTGTCTATTATTTCACATCTTCTGGTCTTGAACTGAACTTTGTATCCCCTGTCACAGAATTGAGATACAGATAACAAATTATATTTCAAACCTTCAACATAGGAGACATCTTGGATTTCAACATCTCCATTCTTGATGAATCCAAATCCTTTTGTAATTGCTATTGAGCTATCACCAAAGATGACTTTTGGTCCTTCCTTCTCATGATAGTCAGTAAGTAAGGCCTTGGTACCAGTCATGTGGTGTGAACACCCACTGTCTATGTACCAGGTCTCACCAACTGAACCACCTTTCTTGTATAAGTCCAGTCGATCCTGCAAGGTAGTGATCTTAATAACTTAGGTACCCTAGTTTATTGGGGTCCTTGGGGGTTAGTAGTGAGAGGTACCCAAATGAACATTGAGGATTTGAATAAATGGGACCTCTTCAATTTCCTTCCAAATTTATCACAGAACAGTACTTTATTAACCAATTCAGAATTATCAGCAGATTTAGGATCTATTTTTATGAGATAGCCTTTCCTTGGTTCTATCCCTTTTTCAGTAAGATCAGTATGCCTGTAATAGTTTGAATAAGGTCTAAAAGCATGTGGACCATACGGCTTATAGATGCGTTTTGGTCTTTCCTTACCAATGATATTGTAAGATAAAGGAGGAGGATAAAGAACAGGTTTGTTATGATAATGAGGCACAAATCTCCTAGGTTTAGTTGAATACAGCTGAGACTGCCTTATGAAAGGAGGTCTAGGCTGTTCCCAACTTGCCTGTGCTTGTCTTGACCTACTGTTCTGAGTTTGTCTCTTCTGATACCAGGACTGATCTGATCTGGTCAGAGGAGTATAACTCTTCTGGTATGGTCTTGACTGTACTGGTCTTAGTACATTCTTCATTTTACCATTCTTGGTAGTAGGAGGGATGTATTTAGACTGTACTTTGAGTTGTGGATCATCATCATAAGTCATAGGTTCTTTTCCTTTATCTAATTGCAAAGAACTTGTATTAGCTCCATTAGTGTTCTTAAATTCTGAAGTAGATGAACTAGGCAGATCAGTACCTATTCCACTTTTATCATTTGGAGCTCTATATCTGTCTGAGATAGTTTGATTAATTCTTGTAGAGTTAATCATCCCAGATAGCTTTCGATCTAGGCTCACTACTTCAGATTCTAAGAATCTATTGCGCTCTTCAAGTTTTTCACATTTAATCTTTAAATCATTGAATTCATTAGTCTCTTTGGCTTGAGTTTTAAGCATTCCCTGATATAGTTTATCAATAGATGCATACTTTTCTTGGAGTTTGGACAACTCTTCTGATAGCCTTGCATTTATGACAGCTATATTAGGATCTACTTTTGACTGAGCTTCTTTCAGATTAATGATTTCTTGCTTTAAAGATATATTCTCATCACTAATTTCAATGAATGCTTTGTTAGCTTGTAGAAGGTCTTCTTCAGTCACTCCTTGGGAATGATGAAGACTACTTCCTACACTGCTAACAGCAGCATCACTTTCATCAGTGTCAGAATTGTCACAAGATTGAAAGGAGTTAGCAGATGATACCTCATAATTTATTTTGGCCATCATTACCAGTCCATCATCTGCTATGAAGGCTTCATCTTCATTGCTAGAGGGGTAGTCAGATGAAGACGATGGCAACTCTTCTGATTCCGAATCAGAATCATTGTAAGCCATCATTGCCTTCTTACCCTTGGCATATTTTCGATCTCTTCTGGCTTTCCTTTCTTCTCGATCTTCAGAACTCAGATCAGGACATTCATAAGCATAATGACCTGGCTTATCACAATTATAGCAAACAGGATTGTTAGAAGTTCTTTTAGGAGGAGAATGTTTTCTGTTCCTGTCATGCTTGTCAATTGAGTTCCTGTCTTTCTTATCAGAATACTTTATATCTCTCTTTTCAGATGAGTTCCTATCTCTCCTGTTCTCATTAGAGATCTCATCCCTTCTTTCAGAAGAGTTTTGATCCCTTCTGTTCACAGAAGAGTCCCTGTTATTAGAACCCTTAGTTTCCTTATAGAATCTCTTGTACCTACCATATCTCTTATTCAGTTTATCAAATCTTTTGATCATAAGGCTCATCTGATCTTTCAGACTAAGATCAGAACTATCTAGTTCATCTTTTATGCTTGAGCCCTTAGACTTAGATGATCTAGACCCCTTAGAGGTAGAGGCTTTAAAAGCTATGTCCTTAGAGGTATCTTTATCCTTATGAATCACAGTAATAGGATCTTCTTCATCTAACTCAAACTCATGTGCCTTAAGTGTTTGGAACATAGTTTCTGCTGGCCAAGAATCAATGTCTTGTGTGGTTTTAATGATCATCTTGACCATTTTCCACCTTTCATCCAAGGCTTTCAAGATTCTCAGGTTAACTTCTCTGTCAGTATAAGTCTTTCCTAATACATCAAGATCATTCATAATTTTGGTAAATCGAGTATCCAACTCATCAATTGATTCTCCTGGCTTCATCTTAAATGATTCAAACCTTTGGACAGCAATGGATAACTTGCTTTCTTTGATCAGTGTAGTACCTTCACAAAGAATAGCCAATTTGTCCCACATTTGTTTTGCAGTCTTACATTTTAGTACTTTACCAAGATACTCATTTGGTAAGGTATGTAAAATGTAGTTCTTGGCAAGACTGTCCAAATTGTTTTGTTTCATTTCTTCCGAAGTCAGTTCTGACCTTGGTTTAGGGACCAGTGCTCCAACTGGTTTAGATGGATCCAGAACAGCAGTGTTTTCCACCATGATGACAATTGGTCCTTCAGTCACCACAGACACCATTAGATCATGGGTCGAGCTAAAGATAGCCTCCATCCTAAGCTTCCAGTAGTCATAATCTGCAATCTTGAACTTAGGCAGCTTGTTCACATTAGTGTCATCCATGTTTGATTAGACAAATAGGATCAGTAATATAACATATAGTTTTCAAGTATTCAGATAGTGACAAATATCAAGAAATAACAGCAAGATCAGTAAGATATCCCTCAAGAGCTGTAAGGTTATCAAGAAACAGCAGTCCAAAGAACTACTGCTCTGATACCACTTGTTGGTCCCAAAGTTGAGTTAAGATTGAGTAAGCTAAGAAAGTCTAGAGGGGAGGGGTGAATAGACTTTCAAAAATCTTTCAAAATATCAGAGTTTATAATGCGGAATAGTGTTCTGAATAGTACTGTTCTTACTGAGTCAGATCAGTACTTTCAGTTTTAGATTTATACTCAACTTTTATCTAGATCTTTATCTTTGTTAATTCTTAATGTTCTTAGTTAAACAATTCAAACATATATCAAACAGAAAATGTAAAGAACACAGAATTTTATAGTGGTTCGACAAATGTCTACATCCACTCTCACAACTCCAGTTGTGAAGTTTTATTAACTCTTCCTTCTTGAGTTTCTTGTGGCTTAAAGTCCCAAGATTAAGACTGTGATCTTATCGATTATACCTCCAGGTATATCTTCGATCTACTAGTAATTTTACAAGTAACTAGCACACTTGTTTTATGTAACATCCCAAAATTTTCAAGTTAGTTATTTTATATATACCTTTAAACTTTCAATTTTTAAATAAGAAACTCACGTTATTTGAAAAATTGACTTAAGGATATTATTTCATTGAAAGATTTAATAATATATATATATATATAAATAGTTTCGAAATAGGTATGGCATTGGATATTTAAATTTAAACTTAGAAGAATAATCCTTTTTCCAAATAAAGAGATTTTCAATTGCCCTATTTTTCTCTAACTGACCATAAAGATCTACTTTTATTTTAAAACCTCCCCCACATATAAATTTAAATTTAGATTCGGCCGTCATTATTATTATTATAAAAAAAATTATTTATTTAATTATTTTATGGGATACGATTTAAGATTTTAGGTCAATTAAATCTTCAAATTTTCATTAACTTTTTCTTCAAGAAAACCTATTTTCTTCCCTATAAATAGAGGACTCTATTCACAAAATAAAAGCACACAAATATTTTCACACAAAAATTCTAGATTTATTTATTCTGCTCTCGGTTTATGAAAACGACTACAACATTGAAGATCAAAGTTATTTTCATTGCATTCATTACTTCCACGACATAAATTCGAGGTGGGATTTTCTTACTTATGTATTCACTTTGTCACCTTTAAATGTTAGTTGTGAATTTAATTGTTGCTTAGCTACATGATCCTATGTTTATGATTATTATGGGTTATTTCGACGGAAAGGTCGTTATAGCTAGTTTATGCTTATTATGGGTTATTTCGACGGAAAGGTCGTTATAGCTAGCGGGGACGACGGTCCGGGATGGTAAGATCCTTGGGGGAAACTCCACCGTATACAGATTGGCCAATCTAATTGGTCAATATATGGAAGACTTATGTTATGGAAGACTTATGTACGCATGTTTGTGAGTATATGATTTTATTTGCATAGATATTTAACTGTGACAAAGGGGATCCCACTGAGCTAGTTGTTTTGCTCACCCCAATCCATTTAACATCTTACAGATTCAAAAGATTAAAGGAGTCGCGGATGGACGGTGTGGATGCAGATTATTATTTTAAAACGAAATTTAATTAGTCCACATGTTACAAAAGTCACATCTGTTTTGTTGTATTAAAAATTATGTTTATCTTTAAAGTAAGTTTATTTATTTTGAAGTGATTGATGCTATGTTTTCAAAATTGTATTTACTTCCGCTGCAAATATTTTTGTAAATTAATAAATTTATCTACATATGTCCTTTGAAAATCCAAATAAGACATTATTTTATTTAGTTAACCTTCAAATAGTAGAAAAATGGTGTTTTCATCTAGGCCCCTAAAATCGGGATGTGACATTTTACAACATACAAACTTAAACTTGAAAAGTAAAACTTCTCTTTGAATAGCCTTTGATTCTTCTCTTCAATTCAGTGGCTCTTCTCCTTCTTTAATCTCCTTCAACTCTGTGAGTTCCTCTTGTGCTCTGTAGACTTAGATTGCTTGTAAACGCTTTAAGATCAGTAGTCTTCAGCAGTAGGAGATCACACAGTATTTATAGAACTTAGTATGACAGTTAGCAGTTTGTGAACTAACTTTCAACTAACTCTAAAACTGTTTTTGTAACTTCTTCTTGTAACCGACTTTGTAACTTCCTTCAACTTCCAAGTCAGCATATCTTCAAATAAATCTTCAGTTACTCTTTAAACAAGTTTTCCAAACTTATTCTTCAATTTCAACAAATCAGCACAGTAACTTACTGTTCTGATTTTTACTCTTCGGATTTTTACTCTTCTGAGTCAGTCAGCACAGTAACTAAAAACTGCTCAAAACTTCTCCAGATTTCTTCTAAGCTTATCTTCAATTCTTCTTTGAAGTCTTCTTACTCTGAAGTAGTCCTCTGAGTCTTCATTAGTCTTCTGATCTTCTTCTAATCTAGTTATAAACTTACTGTTCTGAACTTTTACACTGCTGAATACAATAAAATACAAACTTACAAATATAAAACCTATCTATACATTAACTGAACTATATACAGATGAGTATATAAAAGTCCTATACTATAAGCTGTCTATACAATACAAAACATCAGCTTAGTTCCTAACAGTTCATATATCAGATCAGTAAACAATAAGATCAGTAAACTTACATATAAGATCAGTAAGCATATAAGATCAGTAACTCAGATTCAAATATCTCATATAAGATCACTAAAATTACTCTCAGTTTCCATACTCAGATCAGTAATCTTATTCCAGTATTCTTTAGTTAAGATCAGTAAACTTATTCTTAATATTACTAAATAAGATCAGTAAACTTATTTCAGTTAGCATTAAGATCAGTAATCTCAATTTAAGTTTCTCATTAAATGACTTAGTTAAGATGACTTAGAACCACATATATCACTAACTTTAAGTTGCTTTTGGCCATCAAAACATACTTTCATCATCTAGAACATTGTTTATAGGATTCATATCCCAACACAAATGTTGCTCCAACTTCTCAAGCTAAGAACGTCGGATCCCCGAAATCATTTTTCAACACGTAAACAAGTCGTTCCAACGACTAGTTCACTAGTATCTTTTTTTTTTTTTTTTACCCAATCATGTCAACAATTTTCATAAAATTATCACTTTCCAATCTAGACATAATTCATCTCAGAAAACTACAATAAGTTCTCTTTGAATTGTCTTAGCTCGAGTTTTAACTCCAATTAAATCACGAGCTTTGCAATCGGAATATCCTTACGTGATAATAGAAGAGCGACAAACTATAAATCTCCATTAATCAACGTAAAGTTCCAAAAAAAAATTATTGACTTTTAATCATGTAATTCTTAAAATCACGGAGCTTAACTCCATTATCTCGAATTTATTGAACATTAAATGTTCTTATTCTTTCGAGTCATACCCATAAAACGAGCAACCATTAAAACTAATTTAATGTTTACAAACTCGAACACATGAATTTCAAGCCCATAATTACGCAAAGAAATTTAATTCAATGCGTATAGCTAATTCACAAGTGAAATAAGTCCATACCAAGGTTCTCATTTCTATAGATAAATAAGTACTTAAACTTTTCATTGTTCAAATACACCCATACTATGAAAATTAAGAATCTACACGAAAAACGGAGTTCACAGGAATTTTCAGAACTAAAAACGGAGTTATAACGAGCCTAAACGAGCCAAAACAAGATTTTGAAAGAGCGCATAACTACTAATTGCAGAATGGTCCCTAGAGAATATCTAATTCTCATTTAGCCACCCACAAAGTTTCTAAAACTTTTCAGAATTACCCCAGAAACGTGAATATTTCAAAAATTCATAACTCACTCGTTTCTTGGCCAAAATTAACGAACTTTATATCGATGGAATCCTCATTCAACGTACTTCAACCCAGTAACAAGAATTAATCACGATTCCCTATATATCATTCGTAATTTTCAAGACCGATTTTTTTCTCCCAAACGGTAAGGCCAAAAAATCTGAAATTTTCAAGATATCATCTACACTATACTACGCATGTACAGTAAAAAATTCAGCCCCTAATTCAACCTTTTGAAAAAATCTAAAATCTTAAAAAATACAGATTGTTCATCTATGCCGTGTGTAATGTCAAATCAGTGCCAAAAACATCTAACACATACAAGCATATAATCATACGTACGAGAATCCAACACATTGGCTCTGATACTAATGTTGGAATTAATTAATTGAATAATCAGAATTAGAATTACCAACCTGAATATATATCTTGAACCCGGTTGAATTCCACATACGTACTGTGATCCTCGTAGTCAGAACACGATCACATGAATTGATTCACGAATCGCTTCTTGTATCCACAATCTAAATGCCCTTCTGATTCTGATTTGTATTTACGTGATGTGTACGAATACAGAAATCTCTGTTTCTGTCTTCTGTCTTAAGAGTGAAAACTGGGAAGAGAACATTATTCTCTCTGCGTTAAGTTGTTAGTAAAATCCCGTTGGATTTTCTTATATATATAGGAGGTTATCCATAACTGCTCCTACATTTATCCACTTCCATGTGTGGATTAAATAAATAAATAATTAATATTAATTAATTATATTTATTAGCTTTCAAATACTATGAGAGAAGGCCCTTGAGGTTATAAGGCTAAGAGTGGGTTTATGTGGCCTTGTGCAGGGTATGGGAGGGAGGGAGAGAGAGATTAATTAGGACAAAATATCTCGAGCCGAGGGGGATGGGAATTACAAAGTTGATGAGGCTGGCGGACCCACCGGTGTTTAAAGACATGAAAATGACGCCTCCTCAGTCTCAGCCCATGGGTTGTCTGCACTCTGCAGCCCTCTGCATGGGTCCGCCAATCGCTACAAAAAGGGCGTGGTTATACACACATCAACCTATTGAGGACACCCACTGGATGAGTACACACTGTAAAATGAGGACACCCACAAAACAAAAAAAACCCCAAATACCCCTTCTTCTTTCATCTTAAACCCTAATTTCACTTTTAGTAAACCCACTCCAATTTTTCTCTCCATTCGCCGGCCACGCCTCTTCTCTCCACTTCTCTCTTCTCCTCTCCATTCGCTGGCCACGCCTCGCCGGCAGCAGCCCCTCAAGGGGTGGCCCTGAGGCAGGGCGGGAAGGGCGACCGCCCGGGCCCCGAATTTTTGGGAGCCTACTTTTATATATATATATATAAAATATTATAATTAATATTTTTAAAATAATTAAATTATTAAAAGATAAATATAATAATTAATTTGAGTGCATAAACGTAAAAAAATTAATAAGCTAGCATTAATTGTATTCAAAATGATCCTGCTTTAATATTAAACACAATTATTTATTTCTAACTAGTAATTAATTATTAATATCTAATTAATAAGCTTGCATACTACCGTTACTGTTGTTCGTATAAATTAGGATGTGCATTTCACTTTATATTCCATTCCATCTTAATCTATTTTTGATTTATTTACTCTATATAATATATTATCTCATGTGATTACGTTTGAGATTCGACATTCGACTTTCTCTTTTAGTGTTTCACGGTCCACAATCAAGGTTATATTATTCATTTATTTATTGTTTATTATTTCTGTTATTTTTTTATTTATTTATTGAATATTGATTATTTGACTTGTTATTTCTTTTTCATTTACTTTACTTGAATTATTATTTATGGTCATTTAGTTATCCATTTTTACTTTTTAATATAAATATGTTTTCTAAAAAAAACATGAATCTGGTAGTGAGAAAAGGAAAAAAAAAATCTGAACAACTAATTGTATCAAAGGAGCATTGGATAAATTCTTTCCAAAAAATTTAGGACAATTGAGTCGTTTAAAAGACTTGAATTATCGATAATGTTATTGTTAATAGTGGATCAGAACTAAACAACATAAATGTAAATAGTTTGAATGGACAAACTAGTATTCCAGTGGATGTAGATATAAATAATTTAAATGAGGATATAAATGAAAATGAGTCTAATAATGTTGATAAAGAATAACCAACTATGATGCTTGAATTAGATATTTATGATCCTCCAATTTGGGATAGTCTTGATGATAAAACAAGAGATATCATTTTTCACAAATTCATTACACTCGAATATTACCAAATAGGGAGAATCAAGATAGGTTATGGTTAGTTTATTTAAAGAGTGTGAATAGAGTACGTATATTTTTTTATTTCAAGTTATTTAAATCACCAGCTTCTAAAAGTGCTTTAGCTTTGGCTTTGAAGGCCACTCATTTGGTTGGTAAGGAAGGTTCCTCAGCAGGCTTTCTTCTGTTGAGGTCAAACTCATAAGCTTTGAGTTTTGAGAAGATTTGTTGCATGAGCATGGTGGAGAGATCTTTGGTATTCTGCATCATCACAGAATATACATCCCACTTTTGAGTGAGACTTCTTAGGATCTTTAGTGCAACTTCTCTCCTGGAGTACACCTTGCCCAATGAGTTGATTTCATTCATGATATCAGTGAATCTACCAACAAACTTGTCAATGGACTCCTCAGGTACCATTGTGAACTGCTCAAATTTCTGCACAACAACCTGTAGCTTGTTCTCCTTGATTTTGTCTGTACCCTCACACATTTCAGCAAGGGTGTCCCAAATTTCTTTGGCAGTTGTGCAGTGGTAGACTCTCCCCATTATTGCATCAGAAATTGTTTGGTAGAGAGTGTTCATTGCTAGATAATTGAGATTATCTCTTCTTTTCTCCTCAGTGGTGAGGTCATCTTCATCCTTGGGGATTTCCTCCCTTATATCTTTCCTTTGAGCTTCAGTAATTATGGGATTAATTTGAGTGAATACAAAGGGTCCTCTTGTAATCACTCTCAGCATATCAGTGTGGAGGCATGCAAGATGAGCTCTCATTCTGATTTTCCAGACGTCATAGTTCTCAATTGAGAACATGGACAGCTTGTGATGAGATATGTGGTTGACTGGATCAGGGGCGCGCCATGTTGTTAATGCCTTGAACAACATCATGAGGAACAACATTGTTGTTGTTGGTCATATCTTAGACAGGAAATTGTTAGACAACAGAAATTAAGATTTTAGAAAGATTAGTTCAGTGACCACACTAGAATGTGTATTTGAAAATCAAAATGGATTTTCAGAAGCAGTGGTTTTTGAACCCCTGCTCTGATACCACTTGTTGGTCCTGACAGGAGTATATAACAAGTGTATGAGGGGGGGGGGGGGGAATACACTTGTATGCAAATCTTTTCAAACTTTAACCAAAACTGGCTTCAGCAAGGTTGTCCTGGACAACTCTTCTGAGATGAATAACTCTTTAGAGATAATCAAACTACTAAGTACTATTGAGTACTTAGTTGAATAAATATCTAAGGAATTATATGTGCGGAATTAGTGGTTGACCCTTTAGTTTAAACTCCTTTTAAGTTCTGAAATCCTTTTTAATATATAACCTGTTTTCAGGGAACTTGTCCAAATCAGTTCTGCACAGTCTTAAGTATATGTCTTTGAAAGGTTACTTTGTGTGCTGTGTATGTATGTGTTGTATGTATGAAAATACTTTGAAGGTAAATCAACACAAGAGTTATAGTGGTTCAGAGACTCAAGCTCCTACATCCACTTTCCCTGATTTAACCGGATAATTTCTCCACTCTTGGAATTACTTGTTTTATAGTGCCAAGGTGCACTTGATCAATCACAATACTCCTTGGTGCCTTGATACCTAGGATATCAGAGTCCTAGTTGTTGGGATGTAAATTCACCCTAAGCCGCACTTGATGTTAGAATAGTTTTGATGGCCAAAACACTTAGAGTTTATAAATGTAATAGGATCAGCTGACTTTGTATAGAACATCTTAGACTAGTCTTGTGTGATCAACTGTATAGATATCAGTTGATTAGCACAGTCCCGGCTTACATGCGCTCCCTCAAGATGAGAAGAGTAGAAGACATGAAGACTAGAAGATCCTTGAAGGCCAGTTAAGTAAGGTGCTTGTATACCTACTTATCTGATGGAGTCCAAGATTGAAGATGACCTAAAGCAGCACAAAAAATTCACAGATCAGACGAGTATTACTCGACTGATATCAGAAGACAGAAGACCTAATGCCAGAAGAGTAGTCAGAAGACTAGTAGTACAGATCAGAAGACTATGTACTCTTCCAGGACTCGGTTGATTCCCAAAGTCATCTTGCAATTCAAATGAAGACCTACCTTATTTAGAAGATTGACATGATCCCAGGATTGGAGCAATCAAGCAGCTGGAATCAAGGAATCAAGCCAATATGGAAAGATTGCCCCAACGGCTAGTCAACTCCAACGGCTAGTTGCAAGCAATCACCATTATAAATACAAGAGGATGAGAAATCACAAGTACGAGATTACATCGAGAGAATTCAACAAGCTAAGCAAGCAATCAAGCAAAAGCCATATTGTTCTAAAAATTCTCCAAGAGCCCATAAAGCATTAGAATACTTTTAGCTCTTAAGTGATTTCTATCCAACCCATAAGAACCTGAAACCTGTTCATATTGTATATTCATTGTTTTAGGCATAGTGGTTAAGCAATTTATAAGCTTGAACCATTAGTTGGATACACTTCAAAAACCCCAAACCCTCTCCGAAAGGTTAAAGTTTTTGAACCCCTCAAAGTGCAAGTGCTTACTATCACTTGTGGAGACCGTAGCTGTTAGGACGGCTCAGATCTCAAAGTCCTATCCTTGGGACTATAAAGGTCAAGACCCTTGTAATTTGTGGTAAATTAAAGGGATTAAACATCACGTTAGGACGTGAGAGTGGACGTAGGATCGTATATCCAAACCACTATAAACATGGTGTTATTTACCTTTCTGCACTTTACATTTCTGTCTTTCCATATATTTTATATAGTGCATACTGTGTTTTCAACATTCTTCAACTAAGGCCACAACTTGCAAACCAGCATCAGCTGAGTACTTTCATTAAGTAAAAACAAGTTAACACTTTCATAAGAAACAAAAGAACGAGTCTAAACAAGGCCTACCATAATTCCGCATATAATCTCTTCATTCAGATCACTATAGTCATCTGGACCAGCAGACTTGCAGTCCAGTTGACATAACAATCAGAAGTGGTTCCCCAACTCTCTTGAAAAAGTTTTAAAGTCTATTCACCCCTCCCCTCTAGACTTTAATCCCATTCACTACTCGTTCAGGGACCAACAAGTGGTATCAGAGCAGTGGTTCTATCGGACTACTGTCTCTAGATTATCAGAAGACTTGAGGGAGTCTTTCTGTAGTCCTCTTGAACAGATCTTTTTTCTTTTGAAAAACTTGTTTTCGAAAACTCATACAGCATGAGTGCTAATATGCGTAAGTTGCCTAAGTTTTCAGTGGAGGATTATGATTACTGGAAGATCAGGATGAGGAAGAATCTCACATCAGTCCACTACAAGATGTGGTCAGTAATCACCAAAGGCCCAATCACCATCATGGCAGTCAACACTGCAAATGGTGATCCAGAAGTTCCAGTTGGAGAACTTGCCCCCAAGCCGATGAAGGACCTCACACCAGAAGAAATGAAGCAGTCAAATCTTGACAGCATTGCTCAAGATTACATCATGCAAACTCTTCCAAATGAGTACATTGCAAAAGTAATCAATTGTGAAACAGCTAAGGATATGTGGGATGCTCTAGCACTCCTCTGTGAAGGAACTGAGCTGATTAAGGAGAGCAAGCTGACAACAGCAGTCAAGAAGTTTGAACACTTCAAGATGCAACCAGAAGATTCTATTGATCAACTAGACAATAGATTTACCAAGATCATCAATGAGATAGAATCTCTGGGCAAGAAATATACAAATAGAGAGAAAAATCTAAAGATCTTAGACTCTCTAACCAAGAAATGGAGACTCAAGAAGACCATCATCAAAGATACTCAAGATATCAAGGAGTGGTCTGCACATACTCTATTTCAGAACCTAAAAGCTCATGAATATGATCTTGAAAGAGAAGAAAACTCAGGAAGTGATGAACCTACTGCAACCCCATCGACTTCCAAGACTGTAGCTTTCAAGGCAGCAAATACAAAAGCTGCAAGTACCTCATCTGGCAAGACCTCTCTGAAAACAGAAGACTTTGAAGGATCAGACATGAGTCTGAAAGAGCAAATGGCCCTTATGATCAAAAGATTCGAAAGGATGAACACTCTCAACAGCAAATATAGAAAATTCTATAGAAACTACAAAGATAGAAGAGCCAGTTCACCCTCTAGAGGCTCGAGAGAAAGAACACCAGAAAGGTATCCTAGAAAGGATATGGAGTCATCTGACAGCCGAGGCTCCAGAAGAAGAGATGCCACTCCACCAAGGAAAGGCAGTTCAAATAAAAAACCTGGAGCATGCTTCAATTGTCGCAAACCAGGACATTATGTCTATGAATGCCCTGAGCTGGATGACAAAGAAGAAAGAAGGCCAAGAAGAGACAGAAGAAATTCAGATAAGCAAGCAATGGTGACTGAAGAATCTGAATATCAAAGTGATGAACTTCCTACATCACCAGACTGTCAAATCTACTCAGATGATTCAGATGATTCAGATGATCTAGCTATGATGGCCATAGGAGAAAATGAGGTAAATTCCTACACTACTACTTTCCATTCACCTATTTTCTCACAAACAGATGACATAAACTCATCTGAAGGCGAATCAGAAGACACCTATTATCAATCGTTAAGAAAGGTAAAAGGTGATCTGGATATTGCCACTAGAGCTTTTATAGAAGTGGAAGAGGAGAATAAGGATTTAAGGAAAGAAATTGCTAGGTTGAAAAAGGTTAAGTTTGATAACACCCCTGAGTTAGTCACCATGAATGAAAGGTTGACCAAAGAAGTGGAACTTCTTAAGGAAGAAAATACCACAACAACTCAGTTGTATGAGGGGATGTTAGAAACTCAAGCCTTAGAAACCAAGGAATTTCGTATACTACAATCTAAGTTCGATGACCTCTTCCAAGCACACAAGCTCTTAGAAAAGGAGAAGGAATGCCTATCAAAAGATATCAGAGTTCAATAAAGCATCTACTACTATTGAAAGTATCTCTGAATATTATAGATCAAATGGCAATAAGATGGGTCTTGGTTATGAACTTAATCCATCAACATCCTCTCCAGCTGGGGGTAGTAAACCTAATCAGTGCACTACTCAGACACATGATAAGGGTGAGTGTTCTAAACACAATGAACCCAATATGAACCAAAAGGCATCTGTACCAACTAAGGCTAACTATTCCAACACCAAAAATGGTAAAAGAAAAGTTAACCCCAAACCTGTGCAGAGGAACAGCAAACAGCCTAGACCATCTCGTCTGAGACAGTCTCAGGTGTATGCTGCTCCAGCCAAGAAGAAGAAATCTTCTTCACACAAATTTGTTCTCTTTGCACCCCCTATCTCTTATGATATTGTGAGAACAGAGGAGTATGGTCCATATAATCGTGTGCATCGACCAGCTAATGCACCCAGGCCGAATGTAACTAGTCAAAAGATAATGTATGTACACTCCTATAAAGGGAAACCATTTGACTATTACTTAGCTGACACAAACAACAAATCAGATCAGTCCAAAGGTGTTAACTGATAAGATTTGGTTCTGTGATGCCCGAGGGAAACAACTCAAGTGCTCAAGTTTGTTCAAACGACCAATGTATATGTGGGTTCCCAAGGGTAGTACTAACACCCAAGGACCCAAGACAAAATGGGTACCTAAGACTTAACCTTTCTTGCAGGAAATGAGGGACCTATACAGAAAAGGAGGTCTAGCAGGAGAAATATGGTACATAGATAGTGGATGCTCAACCCATATGACTGGAACCAAAGACCTGCTGACCAACTACACAGAAAAGAAAGGTCCAAAAGTCTTCTTTGGTGATAACGCGCACGGTAACACAAAAGGATATGGCACCCTTCAAAATGGTGACATTGAGGTACATGATGTATCATATGTAGAAGGTTTAAAGTTTAATTTATTATCTGTTTCTCATTTTTGTGACACCGGTTACTCAGTAAAATTCGCTAAAGATGAGTGTCTCATAAGTGATAAAAAAACAAAACAAAACCTTCTAACAGGAACTAGAAAAGGAAGTATGTATCTTGCAAATTGGAACAGCTGTCCTAAGGATACATGTCTGCTTGTGAAGAGCCCTAAAGATGTCAGCTGGCTATGGCACAAATGTCTTAGTCATCTGAACTTTAAGACTATGAACAAGCTAGCAAGGGAATCCTTAGTTGATGGTCTGCCTAATGAACTCTACTGTAAAGATCAGGTGTGTGATGCATGTCAACAAGGAAAGCAAACAAAGGTCTCTTTCAAGACCAAGAAGACAGCATCAACCAGCAGAGCTCTTGAATTGCTTCACATGGATCTTTTTGGACCAATCACTCCAACCACACTAACAGGGAGAAAGTACACTCTTATTGTTGTAGATGACTACTCCAAGTTTACTTGGGTTGTCTTCTTATACAAGAAGAGTGAAACTCAGCAAAAGCTTCCTGAACTATTAAAGAGGATCCAAGTAGAGAAAGGAGAACCTATTGTGAAAATTAGAAGTGACAAAGGCACTGAATTTATTAACTCCTATATTATTGCCTATTGTACTTCTAATGGTATTCAGCATGAGACAAGTGCAGCAAGAACACCACAACAAAATGGTGTAGCTGAAAGAAGAGTCAGAACGCTCAAAGAAGCTGCAAGAACACTCCTTGCTGAATTCTCCACTCCTAAGAAGCTTTGGGCAGAAGATATCAACACAGCTTGTCACACTCAAAACAGGTCAGGTATTCACAAAATCCATGAGAAAACCCCATATGAACTGTGGAAAGGAAGAAAACCTAGAGTATCTTACTTTTATATATTTGGTTGTAAGTGTTTCATTCACAACAATGGGAAAAGTAAGTTGAATGCTTTTGATGCAAAAAGCAGATGAGGGGATATTCTTGGGATACTCCTCAACTAGCAAAGCATTTAGAGTATTCAACAAACGAACCCTTCTTGTGGAAGAAACACCTCATGTTGTTTTTGATGAATCTTGTGAAAAGAGTGCAGTACAGACAGACTCAGCTGTAGATCAGATGAAGAAACTAGTGATCAAGTCCAGGTCTGATGAGTTTATTGAAGTCAATGAACCATTTCCTGAAGAACCAGAGGAGGATAAACCACACAGACCAGTCACTAGATCACAAACTCAAGCTGAGCAAGCTGTCCAAAATCAAGATGCAACAATTCCAAATGCAAGGGGGAATGATCTCTTTGACACACAAGATACAGATGATGATCGACCTAATCAAGTCAACCCTCTTGATGGAACTAGAACATATGAGAATCCAAGCTCATCTAATGCAGATACACCTGTGAGACATACATGGAGAAACAACCATCCATCAAACCTCATCTTAGGAGGAGCAGACTCAGGTGTCAAGACCAGAAGACAACTGAATCAGAACCCCCAATCATCTATGTTCTACTGGTGTGCTTTCTTGTCCAACATTGAACCAGCTGACATAGAAGAAGCAATGAAAGATAGCAATTGGATCACTGCTATGCAAGAAGAATTAAACCAATTCGAAAGAAATGAAGTATGGGAATTGGTAGATCGTCCTGAAAACCACAATGTAGTAGGAACAAAGTGGGTATTCAAGAATAAAAAGGACGAAAATGATGTGATAACTAGAAATAAAGCAAGGCTAGTTGCAAAAGGATACTCACAATCTGAAGGAATTGACTATGATGAAACCTTTGCTCCAGTAGCCAGATTAGAAGCCATTCGATTGTTTCTAGCTTATGCATCATATATGGGCTTCAAGTTATATCAAATAGACGTCAATAGTGCTTTTCTGAATGGTATTCTGGTAGAAGAAGTGTATGTAGAACAGCCTCCAGGATTCGAAAAAGGAGATCAAGTATATCGTCTGAAGAAGGCCCTCTATGGTCTGAATCAAGCTCTCAGAGCCTGGTATGACACATTGTCACAATTCCTACTTGACAATGGTTACACAAAAGGCAAAGTTGACAGAACACTTTTCAGAATACAAGAAGGAGAAGACATTCTAATGGTGCAAATATATGTAGATGATATTATATTTGGATCACCAAATCAAGATATGTGCAAAAAGTTCTCTGAACTTATGCAAGGAAAATTCGAAATGAGTATGATGGGTGAGATGAACTATTTCCTAGGACTCCAAGTCAAACAGAGTCCAGAAGGGATCTTCATCAATCAGTCCAAGTACACCAAAAGCCTATTGGAAAGATTCAAAGCTCTACAAAGCAAGACTGCAAGGATTCCAATGATGACATCTTTCAAAATGGAACCAGATGAGTCTGGAAAGGCAGTTGATCAAGCTGAATATAGAGCACTTATTGGATCTCTACTATATCTTACAACTAGCAGATCAGACAAAACATTTGCTGTAGGAGTATGTGCTAAGTTTCAAGAAAACCCAAAGCAAAGTCATCTAGAAGCAGCAAGGAAAATTCTCAAGTACCTAAAAGGAACAGTCAATCTAGGACTATGGTACCCTGCTGATGACAATCTAGAATTGAGTGGTTATTCTGACTCAGACTATGGAGGATGTAGAATTGATAGGAAATCCACATCTGGAACCTGTCAATTCCTAGGCAACAAGTTGATTTCATGGTTCTCAAAGAAGCAAACTTCAGTTGCAACCTCCACCACTGAAGCAGAATATATGGCAGCTGGAAGTTGTTGTAGTCAGCTGCTCTGGCTAGTTCAACAACTCAAGGATTACAATATAGAAGCAAGAGAAGTCCCTATCTACTGTGACAGCAGCAGTGCCATTGCCATCACTCAAAATCCAGTCCTTCACACAAGATGCAAGCATGTCGACATTCGACACCATTTTATAAGAGACCACCTTGAAAAGAAGGACATCAAGATGGAGAAAATTCACACAGATATCCAAAGAGCAGACATCTTGACTAGGCCCCTAGCTGAAGAAAGATTCAAGACCCTATGCTATAGCTTAGGACTCTTGGATCCAAGCACATGAAGAGCTCAAGATCAGCTGAAGACCTCAGCTAATACAATTGCAGCAGACTAGGAGGATCAGATGAGGTGAATAGACACCCTCATCTTCAGGTAAGTTTATCCCGATGAAGACAAATAAAGTTGAGGGAAAATATAGAGTCATCTAATCAAGGGGGAATCAATGATACCTTAAGAATCCTTGATGAAATACTCTATAATCTGCATTGCATTATATACTTACATTCAGAAGACTTGAATAGAGTTAATTGGTAATCTATACTTAAGCAATGTATATCTATGTATAGTAATAAACTATTCTTCATAAAATACTTTATCACTATACAAGTATACAGTATGTTAGTGAGTCATACTTGGTTGGATTAATACACCATCCTCACCGACTCAACAGTATACATGCACTGTACGGATTCCAAATAACTCTTGTTCAAAAATTTATAAATTCTGCATTCCATAAGATAGAGTCTGAATCTCTTTAAATGTAAACCCTTAGATCAAGAATCTCATTGTTGATCTTAAGAAATAACTTTTCAGAAATTCAGACCTATCAACTCTATAGTTTTTGTCATCTTATGCTCCATTACCTCATTTCTACCTCTATAAAAGGAGGAAGTTATGAGAACACCTAAGAACACAAATCACTAACTATTATTCTTGTTTCAGGTATGGAGATGATCGAGAGAAAAGATGGAATGGAGATCATCCCTCAACCAAGGTCTTGGGTGAAGGAGATGAAGATTTGTCCAGAAGATGAAGATGATGCAGATCAACATACTTGGGTTATCCAACATAAGTATGCCTATGAAAACTAAAGAAAGAAGAGACGTTCTTGTTGAAAACTAAAGGAAGAAGAGATGCAGAGGACAAAGTAGCAAGCAAGCAGAGCTTCTTCTCCAGGGGGAAGTTCTACATGAAGAGCTTGCTATCAAAGACCACTTTGTCAAAAGATGTCAAGGAGACCAAGTCCACGACTCTCTCTTCACACTCCATTGAAGCCTCTTCCAACTTTTCTTCTCTTTCAAAAGAAGCGAAGAAATTCAACAAGGACACATTAGATGCTACATCCCATCTGATGATGAGGAACATCCGATGGTGAGGAGCAGTTAAGCCAGTGGGATTTCATCTAGGCTAGTCCTACTTGGTTTAAAGAAGGAGCTGAAAGATCCATCAAACCAGGTTGGATAATCACTCACAATAAAGCTGGAAGGATCCATCCAGGTTGGATCATCACAGCAAACCCCTATCCTCTACTCAGCTGATCAGAAGACCAACTCAGCTGACCAGAAGACTTTCAAGGAAAATCAGCAGACTTTTCGATGAAATCAGAAGACCTCACTCTGCTGATAAGAAGACTTTATTTTAGAGCATAATGACTATCTTTGATCATGTAATTCATTCTAGATTCATTCATGAATGTAATTAAAGAAATTGGCCTATATAAGGAATGCAATTCACTTATAGCAAACGGCCTTGATGATCAATTCTTGCCACAAAATTAGTCACAACGGCTATTTTTGGTATGATGTCATTAATACTTGATTACCATATTGCCAGCAAATCAACAGTTGCCAAATGGCAAATTCAGCCGGCAAATTTAAGGAATGGCCCGGAATCAAAGAATGGAAATCTTGGGCACTACTCCACATTAAAATCCAATCTGACCGTTAGATCAAGTTCTTGCTGGAGTATATATACAAACTCTTAAACCTCTTCCAAACTCCTTTTGCTCACAATACTCAATTACTCTCAAATCTCTCTCGTCCTGAAATATTTTTTTTTTCAAAGCATTCCTACCCTCAATACTCAACATCCAGAATGAGAATCATCAAAATTTACGACGAGAAGACCAAGAGTACCGGCACCTTAGATACTCAAAAGTGGTCTAAGGAAGGAAAAGTTTTCACTGAGAATGCTCTATTTTTCAAGGGCAAACATACACCTGCGAACAAGGAGATCCTTCTTCGCTGCATCAATCTCAACCTTCGTGATTTTCTGGAAGCAGCACCAACAAATGTTTATGAAAAAGATGTGCTGACCTTCTATGCAAACGCAGTGATGATGGATTCTCATGTTGAAAGTGTCATGGGTGGACACAGAATCGAGATCTCAAGGGAGATCCTTCAAGAACTGTTCGGCTTATCAAGGGGAGAGATAGACATCTCTACCTACATCATGGGAAGAGAAAAGGAGTATATAGAGATGTTTAATAATGGAAGAATCAAGGCTGTTGATGCCTCTGGGCTCAAGAAATCCCAACTTGAACCTAAGTTTCAAACCCTGATGGATATTGCAGGCAAGATGTTGCTTGGTAACACTTTTAGCCATGATGCTGTTACCACTCTAAAAGTTAGAGTTATGGCTGCAATCTGGGATCAGATTGATGGAGATTGGCAAGGGCTATTCTTGAATAGGATTGCTCTTGAGGCTAAGAAGGTTACTTTGGGCCTTCAATCAAGAGAATGGAAGGTCACATCTATTGTCAGCTTTGTCAACAAGCTGAGTGTTATCCTTCCAGAAGTACTCCCAAAGAAGTACAAGATGGGACCTCATAAGACCTTCCACACCTCCAAGTATTATTTGAGAAAGGAAGCTCTTGCTGAGGCAGCAAGGTTAAAAGAAGAGAAGAGGAAGTTGTTGGCTGAAACATCTTCCAAAGATGTTGTTAAGGAGGCAGAAGAGTCTGTTCATGACTCTGCTGAAGAAGAAGAGGAGCCATCCAAAGAAGAGGCTCAGGAGAAGGCTGCTGAGGATGATGATGATGACAATCAGACCTTAGCACAAAGACGATTTCTAATCAGATTAGGACTCATCTCCCCATCTGATTCAGATGCCACTCCAACTGCCTCTCCCTTGAAGAAGGCATGTACCTCTAATCCCTCTCTCACTTTTACTCCTTCTAAATTGTCGAAGGGTCAGAAGAGAAAGAAGAACAATTCTTCCTTCACTAAGAAAACCAAGAAATCCAGGCTCCCTACTCCCATGAGCATAGCCCCTATTACTTCATTCAACCCTTCTGATGATTCAAACCTATGTGAACCCTCAAACACTGATATCCAAATCCCTGCTGATACTCACACAGCAGAGGGACAAGCCCAGCCTCAAACAACCCCAGAGCCACATTTGCCTACCCCTGCTGATATTCAAATGGTAGATGTCCAAGATCATCAATCCCAACCATCTACTGATCTACAAGCAGAAATAGTCCCAGATCAGCAGACTCAAAACCCTGCTGATGATCAATCCACTGAAGATCAAGAAGATATCACTTCCCAAATCCCTGCTGATACTCACACAGCAGAGGAAACCATTCCAACCACTCAATCCCCTATCCTCACTATGTCCCCATCTGCACCAGAAGACTTGGCACCAGCAGACCTGGATGAAGCAGGCCCCTCTCAACCTCCGTATAGCATGGTGCACTATCCTATGTGCATAAGGGAGAAGATAATGAGGATGAAGATAGCAAACCTGCTCAAGTCTACCATTCCTGGCATTGATGAGGAATCAGTTTAGTTTGAACAAGTTCTCAGAGTCTGCACCTGGATTGAACTCAGGAGAGATGATGTAGATGACCTTCTTGAGGTCATGGAAGGAATGGGAGGAAAGGCTAATTTCCTCGACTGGGAAATGGAGCAGAAGGAAGTTGCTCAAGTTAAATCTTTTGCTCAACTGCTGCCAGAAGAGGCCCTTGCAGCAGTATGCCACAAGATTCTAGGAATTCCCACTGATGATACCTCTATCCCAGAAGGCACATCAGGTCAGCAGATAGCTGACACAGCAAAAGTGAATAACTCAGCTGCATCCGTCCCTACTGAAGACTCAGCTAAACCAGCTGACAAAGCCGAGATTGAAAGAGAAGTAATCACTATTCCTGATCACTTCATGCCTAAGGATACTCTAACTCACTTCATTGATAAAGGAGACAATATCATGACCCACCTGGTTAAGGCCACTACCACATTCCTCAATGAAGTGTACCTTTCAGCTGAAGAGAGAGGCAAAGCCCTGATTGTTCATCCAAAGCCTCAAGGCACTGCCTCAACTTCTACTTCAACAGCTGACTATACAGCAGACATATGCTCACAGGTCAAGGCTGCTATAGACCTGCATTTTGAGAAAGGTTTAGGCCTACAGCTTGGAAGATATGTTGAAAAGGCTGTTAAGGAGCAGAGAACTCGTCTTCATGACCAGATCATTGACATTGAAGACAAGTTTGGAGAGTCACTTCACGATCAGATAAGTGAGTATCTGACCAGCATTCTGAAGAAGGCAGGTGACACTTCCACCAGGTTTGCTGAACTCTACACTAATGAGGTCAACCGCATGGAAAACACTTACAAGAAAAGAATTGAAGATGCTGAAACAAGAGCTACTGAAGGTCGAGCTCTTCTCCAATCAGCTACAGCAGAGAATGAGAAACTTCAGACTCAGTTGAAGGAGACAGCAGCCAAATTGGAAGCACTTACAGCTAAACTTGAAGCTGCCTCCTCCTCCAACTCTCATGCTCAGATCCTAGACCACAGCATCACTCATCTGACCCATGTTGGCAAAGTCAATGCCATGGCCCTTCAACAGACTCTGAAAGTGGAGATTCTGAATGCCATGAAGCCTTTTGCGGCTGCACTTGCTGAAGCCAAAAAGGGGGAAGATGTATTGATAAAGGCTCTAGAGAAGGCTACTGCACAGCAAGCTGTAATGGTAGTATCTCAAGATGAGCTGAACGAAACCTTGGGTGGTTTAAAAAGCAAAATCAAGAGCAGGCAAGGCAAAGGCAAAGAAATTGCTCAAGAAGACACCCAAGCTCCCACTCAAGCTCCTGCCAAAAGTCTACAGATCACTGCCTCTATAGAACAAGTTCCTGAGAAAAGGATGACAAGGAAAAGAAAGGCAGATGAGCAAGCAGGTGAGCAAGCTCAGTCAAGCAAGAAGTCAGCTCCAGCAAAGCCTACTGCAGAAGAGAAAGAGGCTTTAGAGCTGAAGAAAAGAAAAGAGCTTGAAGCTCAAGAGCTTAAGCAGAAGAAGCTAAAAGATGCGAAGGCAGTCAAAGCCAAATTTGAAAGGAAAATAGCCAAACTCAGGAAAGCAATCAAGGACAAAGAAAAAGAAGACAATGTCAAATACAATACCCTGGTGTTTGATAGCAACTATGTGGATTATATAGCCCTTCAAGATGAGCTACCAAGGTGGTATCCTCTGAAGAAGAAGTGGCAAATTCAACACCACATTGTAAGAAAATTTGGCCCTCTCCCAACCTATGAAGATGAATTCTTCCAGTTCAATCAGTTCATGAACACTGAAGATCAAGAGTTCTGGAAAGAAGTAGTCAAGACAGCCAAAGAACTTGACAACTGCAGAATCCTAACTCCAGAAGAACCTAAATAGACTCCTCCCACTCTGAGCTCCGGAAGGACAGACTGGATTGAAGTCAAAAGGATTCTAGAGAAAATCTATGAAGAGGAGAATGTTACAGACCTGCAGCACATGGAAGAAGTTCGAACTCGTCTGTACCTTGCTTTCCGCATCTAAAGATCAGAAGACCTGATGAAGACCACTTTCAAAGCTTTAAAGAAACTATCACTTGTAATTTGTAAAAGCTTTATATATAATCAAGTTTAGTTCTCTTTGCTTTCAAGACAAACTCTCATTGTCTTCATCAGATACTTCAGTTTTTATGAAGTTTATAAACTCTTATCTTATTTACTAAGAGCATTTATCAAATATAGTTTTGGCTTCATCAAAAAGGGGGAAATTGTTGGGATGTAAATTCACCCTAAGCCCCACTTGATGTTAGAATAGTTTTGATGGCCAAAACACTTAGAGTTTTTAAATGTAATAGGATCAGCTGACTTTGTATAGAACAGCTTAGACTAGTCTTGTGTGATCAACTGTATAGATATCAGTTGATTAGCACAGTCCCGGCTTACATGCGCTCCCTCAAGATGAGAAGAGTAGAAGACATGAAGACTAGAAGATCCTTGAAGGCCAGTTAAGTAAGGTGTTTGTATACCTACTTATCTGATGGAGTCCAAGATTGAAGATGGCCTAAAGCAGCACAAATAATTCACAGATCAGACGAGTATTACTCGACTGATATCAGAAGACAGAAGACCTAAGGCCAGAAGAGTAGTCAGAAGACTAGTAGTACAGATCAGAAGAGTATGTACTCTTCCAGGACTCGGCTGATTCCCAAAGTCATCTTGCAATTCAAATGAAGACCTACCTTATTTAGAAGATTGACATGATCCCAGGATTGGAGCAATCAAGCAGCTGGAATCAAGGAATCAAGCCAATATGGAAAGATTGCCCCAACGGCTAGTCAACTCCAACGGCTAGTTGCAAGCAATCACCATTATAAATACAAGAGGATGAGAAATCACAAGTACGAGATTACATCGAGAGAATTCAACAAGCTAAGCAAGCAATCAAGCAAAAGCCATACTGTTCTAAGAATTCTCCAAGAGCCCAGAAAGCATTCGAATACTTTTAGCTCTTAAGTGATTTCTATCCAACCCATAAGAACCTGAAACCTGTTCATATTGTATATTCATTGTTTTAGGCATAGTGGTTAAGCAATTTATAAGCTTGAACCATTAGTTGGATACACTTCAAAAACCCCAAACCCTCTCCGAAAGGTTAAAGTTTTTGAACCCCTCAAAGTGCAAGTGCTTACAATCACTTGTGGAGACCGTAGCTGTTAGGACGGCTCAGATCTCAAAGTCCTATCCTGGGGACTATAAAGGTCAAGACCCTTGTAATTTGTGGTAAATTAAAGGGATTAAACATCACGTTAGGACGTGAGAGTGGACGTAGGATTGTATATCCGAACCACTATAAACCTAGTGTTATTTACCTTTCTGCACTTTACATTTCTGTCTTTCCATATATTTTATATAGTGCATACTGTGTTTTCAACATTATTCAACTAAGGCCACAACTTGCAAACCAGCATCAGCTGAGTACTTCCATTAAGTAAAAACAAGTTAACACTTTCATAAGAAACAAAAGAACGAGTCTAAACAAGGCCTACCATAATTCCGCATATAATCTCTTCATTCAGATCACTATAGCCATCTAGACCAGCAGACTTGCAGTCCAGTTGACATAGCAATCAGAAGAGGTTCCCCAACTCTCTTGAAAAAGTTTTAAAGTCTATTCACCCCTCCCCTCTAGACTTTAATCCCATTCACTACTCGTTCAGGGACCAACACTAGTACTCTCTTCTCAACTCAGAATTGAATTGTTCTTCTCTCAAAAGTCAATTTCTACCACTTCTACTACAACAACCTTCTATCTCTCTCTTGGAAAGGTATAAGGGTTGAAGTTTGGTTCCAACTAGGTTGAGATATCCTTTACAATGAGCTCAGTGTAAAATGATAGGATATCTCTCTAAGCTTGTATGGATATACAATGTAGTTTAGCTTAGAAGAAGTGTTCTGGAAACTATGAATGTCTTATGAAAGTTTGAAGGCTTATGAGCTTGTAGTGTCCTCTTGATTGCAGGATAGTTGGATTGCAAGTTGGTGCCTTCAATGGTTTCCACACTTCTGTATTTATAGAACAATTTGAGGATTTTTCCCGTTGGAAAGACAGTCTCAATTGTCTATATTTGTCTTCCTTGAACTCTGCAACTGAAAGACAGTTTCTTTGAAAGTGACATGTCCTTAATTTGGGAAGTAAACGGTTGTGAGCATTTTGTCCTGACTTTGAAGCACTCTTCCCAATGTCTGACTTCAAGATTCACTTGATCAAACATGGATATCACTTCTGATGATTAGTCCTATGATAAGGACAACTTTCCTTATCACTTGGACAATTTTGCTTATCAGTATCAGCAGTGTTTGCTTATCAGAAATGTTGGCTTTAGCTCTTCAAATGACTTGGCTCTTTTTCTTTCCATGGATATATCTTGATGGCCTTTAAGTATTTATGGCTTTAGATCAGTAGCCTTGACCTTATCAGCACAGTTGGGCTTATCTTGAAACTTTTCTGGTTCAAGTGTTCTGAGACATTCCTGCTGTTCAAACCTTCTTAACTTTGATATATGTTTCAGCAGACTTGGTCTTGATGATGCATTCAATTCAATTGATCTTCAGATAGGTTGTACCATCACTGAGCTGATTTGATCAGCACAGTTGTCCATCAGCAAATTTAAGGTCAATTTGATTTTGAGCCTTGAGGGGACTTGACTCTTGTAGACTTCTAAGCATGTGTTCCCCCTCAACTTGTGCATCTATTAAACTAAGAGCTGCCTAACATTTCAGCTTCTCAACTAGCCTTAAGCTACATGTTCCAACATTCCTGAAACATGTTCATTTAAATCTGACTTATCTATTTGGCATGTCTAAAGGGGTTTTGGTATCTTAATCAAAACTTCTCATTTTATTCCCAACAATTTCCCCCTTTTTAATGATGCCAAAACCTATACAATCTATGCAAGGGTGACTTGACTACACTTATTACATTTATCTTCAGTAGATGTGACTAAGGTCAAATTTCCTGAAAGAAATATGTTAATGTAATCATTGTTTGATTGCATATAGGTTTAAGTCATGCAAGTTGAGACAATGAGATGTTATCTCTTGATTCATAGAAATTTCAACTATCATTTATAAAATCATAGATCATTACAGGCATGATGATAGTTAAACAAACTTATCAGAGCATGAATTAGAGAAATTACATATCATTTGATCAAAGCAAAACTAACTTAGAAAACATATGATCAGAGCAAGTGGGAAGGCATGTGATCAGAGCAGGACATGAATTCAGCAGTTTTGAACATTTTCAGTAGAGATAACCAATTCAACAATATCAGCAGCCAAGAGCAAGTACTCATCCAATTCAGCACTTAAGGCAATTAAGGGTCAAGAAGACTTAGCAGGTTTCAGAGATTGTCTTCAGGAGGTGGCACCATCCCATACTGTGCCCAAACCCTCTTCTTCAGCTCCATAGCCTCTTGATTTGTTCCCTTAGGCCCAAGCACCATCCTGTTCAGCTTCAGGATCTCAAAGAACTCTTGGAAAATCTTTGATTGGTCAATGAAGCCATCTATCTTGGGAGGCATGTAGATGATTGTCTTAGGGGCATTGAACTCAATTCTTGCCATGTCTGCAGCTGCAAGAAGTTGTTGATAGAGTTCCCTATGATAGTCAATCATGAACTGGGTAGAGGTGGAGTTGGGATCTTCTTCATTCCATCTACCTATGACATAGTAATCATAGAAAAACTCCCTCTTAGCCTCTTCCCAGTTGTCATTCAGCTGGATTGGAACCCATTTATCCATGTGTGGATATTTGGTGTCCATTGGGATCAGCAGCTGAGACTTCAATTTGTTGTATGTAGCCCTCTTCCTCCTTGGCTTCTGAAAGTCTGCTCTTCTTTTGTCTCTGGCTCTGTTTGCTTCCATCATTAGATCCATCTTCTCCTGAGCTCTCATCATGGCCAATTTTGATGAGTTTCAGCATCTTTGCCATAGCCTTCCTCAAATAGTTTTGATGGATCATTAGCCAGTACTGTGCTCTTCTTCTTTGGTTCTGCTCCAAAACCTTCTTCAAACAGTATCTCTACATTCTCTTGAGCTTCAGCAGATTTGACAATCTCAACAGATTTGTCTTCTTCAGCATTCTTGTCCTTTTCAGCAACTTTGGTCTTTTCAGCAGCTTTAGCCTTCTTAGAAGTTGGCACTTCTTCTTCTATTCTGAACTCAGCAGGGTGTTCTAAGCTATTGGGAAAATCAGTAAAAGTTTCTGCCTTTCTCTTCTTACCTTTAGCTTTCTTGATTTGCCCTCTAGTCTGGACTCCTTCAGTAGCCTTGTCCAAACCTGACACTTCTCCTCCAGGCCTTTGTTGAAGTCTTGCTCCTTCCTCCTGAGTTGATGCTACTGAGTTCTTCAGAGCAATTGCCAACTGCTCATCTTCATCCAAATCTTTCAAATTTTGGACTGCTTTGCCTTTTCCTTTTGTTTTAGGCTCTTTGTCTTTGCCCTTGCTTCCCTCACCAATAGTCAAGGCACCTTTTGCCCTTGCTCTTTCTCTTTCCCCCTTTTTGGAAGTATCAAAACAATGGGGTTTGAGCTCACTCATGGTTGTAGCCATTAGGGACTGGGCTAAGTTCAATGACTTCATCTCCTCAAGCAGATACACATTTTCATCATGTATGTTCTGCATTATGTCACTGCTTAAGCTTAGAAAAGCTAGAACAGGCTTCATTTTCTGCTCTACAACCTCCTCCATGGTTGTTTTGAGGGATGCATCAAGGTTGGCCTTGAGAAGTTCAGTGAGGTTGGCCACAGCAGATTCAGCAATCTTGGCCATCACTTCCTGAGTAAACTTTGCTGAGGCTTCCTTCACCATTGCAAGCCTCATTTCCTCAGCTCTTTTCTTCTGAATGGCACTTTTCTTGCCAATAGCTTGCTTGACAACCAATTTCAGGGCCTTCACATTCTTGTTATGGTTGGCCATAAGCAACTTTTGTTCTTCTCTGACCTCCTTAGTGAAAGATTCCATGCTGGACTTGGCTTTCTGTACTTCAGTGGAGATGGTTTGCAAACCAGATTCAACTCCACTGATTCTTGCCTCAATGGTGGGAAGCACAATGTCTTCTGAGCCAGTCAACCTCATTTCTACTGAAGCAAGAGTTCTTCCTTGCTCATCTAAGGCTTCTGAGGTTATAGCATGTGCAGGTTTAACTTGGTGAGCTAAAGAGTCCAACTTTGCTGACTGCTCTCCAAGGATAGCTTGATCTGAACTTGAGTCAACTTGAACATAGGCATATGTAAGGAGATCATCTGCAAAAATTTGATCAAATGTAACACCTGCAATGTTAGAAAGATCAAATTTGTTAAGAAATAAACACTCAGCATCCTCAAATTCTTTTTCATAAGACTTTGATACATCATCAGTCTTCTTATCATTTTCAACTATTTCTTTTCTCCCTTCATTAATAATGTCCTCACACTCAGGGTCAGGCCTCCTCTCCTCAAGGGTTTCTTGATGTTCAGATTTGACTTCAAGAATAACCTGCCCCTCCTCACTTATACCACCCTCATTTTGTGGTACACTCACTATCTTAGTTATTATCACCTTTCTATCATCCTCATCTCCCTCTGATTTTTCAGCTAATTTATCCTTTTCAACTCCATCACATAAACCTGCAACTTCTCCACCCTCAAAAGGGTTCAAATAAGGCATTTGTTGGGAGATCACAGTGCTTGGTTCCAAAGCCACTGAGTCATCCTGAATGGTTAAGAGCTGGTCAGTGTCTAACTCTCCTGACACTAATGAGGTCTTATCCAAACCAGCTTCTAAGTGGGTAGCCTCAACATCATTAAGTTGTGCCTTGGATTCAGAAGAACCTTCATTGGCAGATGCATCTTTGGCTATGTTGCCATCTTTGGTCAACACCTCTGAAGAGACAGAGCCCTTCCTATGATATGTCAAGTAATGGATTGTGGGCTGTTTGGGACCAGGGGGGTTGGGATTTGTGGGATCATGAGAATCATCATCATTAGAACTGCTATCAGGGTGTTTGATCCCTTTGGAAATTCTATCATTCTCTTCAGCAATTTTTTCTACTACCAATTTTGCAAAAACTTCCTCATCAGTAAGAAATCTTATCTTTGTAACTCCAACAAAATGTAGCAGTCTTCCCTTCTCAATTTGCCACCAGTTTGCACCCTTGTCTTGTATGACTTGGGAAATCTCCATGATGGTTTTGTCCTTCACATCAACTAGAGTTCTCAAATCATGGAATTGCTTCTGAAGTCTTGGAAATTCAGCAAGTTGGGGGTACAAACTATCCACAGCAGCACTTGCTCCACCTCTGAGCATACCTTCATAGGTATACTCCTCCTCATCTCCACTTGATTGGGGACTTTGGGTTATAGGGGAGTTGGCTCTAGGTTCAGAAGGGTTGGCTTCAGGGAGATTGGGTTCAGAAGGGTTGGGTTCTGCAATTGTTTCTTCATTTTCTTTTGAGAGCAATGGTTCAGAAGTGGTTTTGCTCAGGGGAGTTGGCTCAATCTGGTTGTCCTTTGTGTGACTTCATCAGTTTCCAGGTTCTTATTCCTGTTCTCAAAGATAGATTCATCAAACACAACATGAGGTGTTTCTTCCACAATAAGGATTTTACAGTTGTAGACTCTGAAAGCTCTATTGATTTGGGAATATCCAAGAAATATCCCCTCATCAGCTTTGCTATCAAAGGCCTTCAACTGCTCTTTCACATTGTTGTGAATGAAACACTTACAACCAAATATGTGAAAGTAAGATACTTTAAGAAATCTTCCTTTCCAAAGTTCATAAGGGGTTTTGCCTTGGCCCTTAGTAATCAAATATTTATTCTGAGTATAGCATGCAGTGTTTATAGCTTCAGCCCAAAACCTTTTAGGTAGGTCAGAATCAGCAATTAAGGTTCTAGCAGCTTCCTTGAGAGTTCTATTCCTCCTTTCTGCTACCCCATTCTGCTGAGGTGTTCTAGCTGCTGAAGTTTCATGGGCTATTCCATTTTTAGTGCAATACTCATTGATGTATGAATTAATGAACTCAGTGCCTTTATCAGATCTTATCTTGATTATGTTAAGGCTTTTCTCATTTGACAGTCTCTTTAACAGTTCAGGGAGTTTGACTTGAGTTTCCTTCTTATTAAGGAGAAATACTACCCATGTGAACCTAGAGAAGTCATCTACTACAACCAATGTGTATTTTCTTCCATTTATGCTTGCAGGGGTAATTGGTCCAAATAAGTCCATATGTAAAAGTTCAAGTACCCTTTCAGTAGATATGACTGGTTTGCTTTTGAATGAAGCTTTAATCTGTTTTCCTTCTTGACATGGTTTACAAACATGTTCTTTAATGAAAACTTCATTAGGCAGTCCTTTAACTAATGCATTTCTAGCCAGCTTGTTCATGGATTTAAAGTTTAGGTGGTTTAGCCTTTTATGCCTTAACCAGCTTTGTTCATTAGAGCTTTTGGCAATGAAACATGCAGCATCGGTAGACTTGTCCCAGTCAGAAAAATACACATTACCTTTCCTAGTTCCAGTTAGTAAGGTTTGTTGAGTGTTATCTTTGATTAAGCACTTGTTACTAGTGAACTCAACATTATACCCTTTATCACATAACTGACTTATACTTAGGAGATTATATTTGAGACTAGCCACATAAGATACATTGGATACCTTGATATTACCAATTATCTAGGTACCATAACCTTTTGTAGTTGCTTGTGAGCTGTCTCCAAATGTGACATTTGTGCCTTCTTTTTCAATAAAATCAGTGAGGAGATTCTTGTTTCCAGTCATGTGCCTTGAACATCCACTGTCCAAGTACCATGCTGACTTTTTTTTCATGCTCCTCAGCTTCTTGTGGTTCTTTGTTACCTGCAATGATCAAGCTTTAGGTACCCTTTGAATTTTGGGTCCTGAGAGGTTAGATGTACCTTTAGGAACCCAAACTTGCCTAACTACCCTGATTGATTTAAGGTGGCTAAGTTGTTTTCCTCTATCATCTACATACACTGTCTTTCCCTTAAATGCCTTTGGGAAAGAGTGTGTGAAATTGTTGACTCTGTAAGTTTCAGGAGAGTTGTCATTTCTCATGAACTTATGAGTTCTTTGTGCTACTTGAGGGAATCTTTGAGGTTGGGCATATAGATGACCATTACCCTTTGGCATGAAGGGTTTTGGTTGTCTCATTTTATTGTACCCATAAGGGGTGTTGACCTTAGGTCTGTTCAGCTGAGGTTTCCTCAGGGGAGTTGACCTAGGCTGAACATACCTTGGACAACTTCTCTGAATGTTGTTCAGATGAGTTACCCTTCCATTGGGCCTACTCTACTGAATACCATTCCTCTTGTATTCAGGGACTTTGGCCATTTCCTTAGGTATGGGCCTTTTTCCCTGAAGTACTTGAGTGGGCACTTCTGGCATTTTGCCTTTTCCTTTGTTCAGTGGCTGAATTAGTTCATTTTCAGCTTGTTGTGCCACTAACTTAACAAAGACTCTCTTAGTGTTACTTGTTTAGGCAACACTAAGACAAGGTGAAGATTCAAATGGGTTATATCCTAACCCACTATTTTGAGCCATAGGTCTTTGAAAGCTCTGAATTTCCTCTATTGCCTTAGAGGATTTATTCATAGCAGACATCTTAATTCTCAGTCTCTCTTCACTTGATTTAAGAATGTCATACTCATGTGAGAGATTTTCAAACTTGGCTTGGAGAATTTTAAGTTCAAAATCTTTTCTCTTCTGAATAAGAAGTTGATCATCAATCTGCTTCTGTTGGTCAACTATCCTGAGAGAAGCTTCCTCAAATTCTCTCAAGACTTGTTGATACAACTCAGTAGACTTGACATCAACTACAGATTTAGAAGGTTTTGCAAGTTCAATTGATAGCCTTTCATTTTCTCTCACACGATTATCATGAAATTCTTGTAACTTAGTGAAATCTTCCATTAACTTCCCAAAAGAAAGTTTCAGGTTGACATCACTAGTGTTTTGTGATAGAAATGATGGTGAGTTAGAAGTAGAGGATACCTCATCATCCTCTATGGCCATGTTGCACACATCATTATCATCACTGTTTGAGAACAGTCCATCATCAGAAGAGTTGAAGCTTTCAGCACTTTCAGACTCATCACCAGCCATCATGTCTTTTCTATTGGTGAACTTTTTGTCTCTTTTAGCTTGCCTCTCCTTTCTTTATTTTGAGCTGAGTTCAGGGAAATCATATTGAATGTGCCCTTTCTTCTTGTAGTTGTAGCACAGGTCTTCGTCATCATCTTTCTTTGATTCATCTCTTCTTTTGGATGATGAGGGTTCAGCTCTGCTGGACTTTCTCCTATTAGAGTATTTGTCCTCTGATCTTCTTTCTTCAGGCCTTTTGTCCTCAGCCTGGGCTTCAGGAGAGTTGTACCTTCTCCTGACTTTGTTGTCTTGGTAGAATTTCTTGTATCTACCAAAGCTTGAGTTGAGCTTGTCAAACCTCCTAGCCATGAGGGCCATTTATTCCTTCATCTCAGCCTTGAAGACTGACTTTGATGATCTTGGAGTGGGCTGAATTTCTGGTTCAGCAGCTTTGGCTTTGAAGGCCACTCCTTTGGTTGGTAAGGAAGGTTCCTCAGCAGGCTTTCTTCTGTTGAGGTCAAACTCAAAAGCTTTGAGTTCTGAGAAGATTAGTTGCATGCGCATGGTGGAGAGATCTTTGGTATTCTGCATCATCACAGAATATACATCCCACTTTTGAGTGAGACTTCTTAGGATCTTTAGTGCAACTTCTCTCCTGGAGTACACCTTGCCCAATGAGTTGATTTCATTCATGATACCAGTGAATCTACCAGCAAACTCGTCAATGGACTCCTCAAGTACCATTGTTGTTGGGATGTAAATTCACCCTAAGCCCCACTTGATGTTAGAATAGTTTTGATGGCCAAAACACTTAGAGATTATAAATGTAATAGGATCAGCTAACTTGTATAAAACAGCTTAGACTAGTCTTGTGTGATCAACTGTATGGATATCAGCTGATTAGCACAGTCCCGACTTACATGCGCTCCCTCAAGATGAGAAGAGTAGAAGGCATGAAGACTAGAAGATCCTTGAAGGCCAGATAAGTTAAGGTGCTTGTATACCTACTTATCTGATGGAGTCCAAGTTGAAGATGGCCCTAATGCAGCACAAGTATTTACCAGATCAGAAGAGCTCTACTCGACTGATATCAGAAGACAGATGCACAAGGCCAGACGAGTAGTCAGAAGACTAGTAGTGCAGATCAGAAGACTAAGTACTCGTCTAGGACTCGGCTGATTCCCAAAGTCATCTTGCAATTCAAATGAAGACGTACCTTATTTAGAAGATTGACATGATCCCAGGATTGGAGCAATCAAGCAACTGGAATCAAGGAATCAAGCCAACATGGAAAGATTGCCCCAACGGCTAGTCAACTCCAACGGCTAGTTGCAAGCAATCACCACTATAAATACAAGAGGATGAGAAATCACAAAAACAATCACGACGAGAGAATTCAACAAACTAAGCAAGTAATCAAGCAAGAGCCATACTGTTTTAAGAATTCTCCAAGAGCCCAGAAAGCCTTAGAATATTTGTAGCTCTTAAGTGATTTATATCCAACCCATAAGAACCTGAAACCTGTTCATATTGTATATCCATTGTTTTAGGCATAGTGGTTAAGCAACTTATAAGCTTGAACTATTAGTTGGATACTCTTCAAAAACCCCAAACCCTCACCGAAAGGTTAAAGTTTTTGAACCCCTCAAAGTGCAAGTGCTTACAATCACTTGTGGAGACCGTAGTTGTTAGGACGGCTCAGATCTCAAAGTCCTATTCTTGGGACTATATAGGGCAAGACCCTTGTAATTTTTGGTAAATTAAAGGGATTAAATATCATGTGTGGACGTGAGAGTGGACGTAGGATCGTATATCCGAACCACTATAAACCTGGTGTTATTTATCTTTTTGCACTTTACTTTATTGTCATTTCCATACATCTTATATAGTGCATACTGTGACTTAAACAATCTTCAAATCAAGGCCATAACTTTCAAACCAGCATCAGCTGAGTGTTTTTCTTAAGTAAACAACTTGGCATTTTCAAAAGAAACAAAAAGAACGAGTCTAAACAAGGCCTACCATAATTCCGCATATAATCTCTGCAATCAGATCACTATAGTCATCTGGACCAGCAGACTTGTAGTCCAGCTGACATAGAGATCAGAAGAGGTTCCCAACTCTCTTGAAAAAGTTTTAAAGTCTATTCACCCCTCCCCTCTAGACTTTAATCCCATTCACTACTCGTTCAGGGACCAACAAGTGGTATCAGAGCAGTGGTTCTAACGGACTACTGTCTCTAGATTATCAGAAGACTTGAGGGAGTCTTTCTGTAGTCCTCTTGAACAGATCTTTTTCTTTTGAAAAACTTGTTTTGAAAACTCATACAGCATGAGTGCTAATATGCGTAAGTTGCCTAAGTTTTCAGTGGAGGATTATGATTACTGGAAGATCAGGATGAGGAAGAATCTCACATCAGTCCACTACAAGATGTGGTCAGTAATCACCGAAGGCCCAATCACCATCATGGCAGTCAACACTGCAAATGGTGATCCAGAAGTTCCAGTTGGAGAACTTGCCCCCAAGCCGATGAAGGATCTCACACCAGAAGAGATGAAACAATCAAATCTTGACAGCATTGCTCAACATTATATCATGCAAACTCTTCCAAATGAGTACATTGCAAAAGTAATCAATTGTGAAACAGCTAAGGATATGTGGGATGCTCTAGCACTTCTCTTTGAAGGAACTGAGTTGATCAAGGAAAGTAAGCTATCAACAGCAGTCAAAAAGTTTGAACATTTCAAGATGCAGCCAGAAGAGTCTATTGATCAGTTGGACAATAGATTTACCAAGATCATAAATGAGATAGAGTCCCTAGGCAAGAAATATACAAATAGAGAGAAAAATTTGAAGATCTTAGACTCTCTAACCAAGAAATGGAGACTCAAGAAGACCATCATCAAAGATACTCAAGATATCAAGATATGGTCTACTCAAACTCTGTTTCAGAACCTCAAAGCTCATGAGTATGATCTTGAAAGAGAAGAAAACTCAGAAAATGATGAGCCTACTGCAACCCCATCTACCTCCAAGACTGTAGCTTTCAAGGCCGCAAATACAAAAGCTGCAAGCACCTCATCTGGCAAGACCTCACTGAAAACAAAAGACTTTGAAGGATCAGACATGAGTCTGAAAGAGCAAATGGCTCTTATGATTAAAAGATTCGAAAGGGTGAACACTCTCAACAGCAAATATAGAAAATTCTACAAGAATTATAAGAGAGGTGGTCCATCCCCTAGAGAATCTAGAGAAAGAACACCAGAAAGGTATCCTAGAAAGGATATGGAGTTATCTGACAGCCGAGGCTCCAGAAGAAGAGATGTCACTCCTCCAAGGAAAGGCAGTTCAAATCAAAAACCTGGAGCATGCTTCAATTGTCGCAAACCAGGACATTATGTCTATGAATGTCCTGAGCTGAATTTAGATGACAAAGAAGAAAGAAGGCCAAGAAGAGACAGAAGAAATTCAGATAAGCAAGCAATGGTGACTGAAGAATCTGAATATCAAAGTGATGAACTTCCTACATCACCAGGCTATCAAATCTTCTCAGATGATTCAGATGATCTAGCTATGATGGCCATAGGAGAAAATGAGGTAAATTCCTACACTACTACTTTCCATTCACCTATTTTCTCACAAACAGATGATATAAATTCATCTGAAGGCGAATCAGAAGACACCTATTATCAATCTTTAAGAAAGGTAAAAGGTGATCTGGATATTGCCACTAGAGCTTTTATAGAAGTGGAAGAGGAGAATAAGGATTTAAGGAAAGAAATTGCTAGGTTGAAAAAGGTTAAGTTTGATAACACCCCTGAGTTGGTCACAATGAATGAAAGATTGACTAAAGAAGTGGAACTTCTTAAGGAAGAAAATACCACAACAACTCAGTTGTATGAGGGGATGTTAGAAACTCAAGCCTTAGAAACCAAGGAATTTCGTATACTACAATCTAAGTTCGATGACCTCTTCCAAGCACACAAGCTCTTAGAAAAGGAGAAGGAATGCCTAAATCAAAAGATATCAGAGTTCAATAAAGCATCTAATACTATTGAAAGTATCTCTGAATATTATAGATCAAATGGCAATAAGATGGGTTTTGGCTATGAACTTAATCCATCAACATCCTCTCCAGCTGGGGGTAGTACACCTAATCAGTGCACTACTCAGACACATGATAAGGGTGAGTGTTCTAAACATAATGAACCTAATATGAACCAAAAGGCATCTGTACCAGCTAAGGTTAACTATCCCAACACCAAAAAGGGAAAAAGACAAGTTAACCCCAAGCATGCACAGAGGAACAACAAACAGCCTAGACCATCTCGTCTGAGACAGTCTCAGTTGTATGCTGCTCCATCCAAGAAGAAGAAATCTTCTTCACACAAATCTGTTCTCTTTGCACCCCCTATCTCTTATGATATTGTGAGAACAGAGGATTATGGTCCATATAATCGTGTGCATCGACCAGCTAATGCACCCAGGCCGAATGTAACTAGTCAAAAGATAATGTATGTACACTCCTATAAGAGGAAACCATTTGACTATTACTTAGCTGACACAAATAACAAATCAGTCCAGTCCAAGGCGTTAATTGGTAAGATTTGGTTATGTGATGCCCGAGGGAAACAACTCAAGTGCTCAAGGTTGTTCAAACGACCAATGTATATGTGGGTTCCCAAGGGTAGTACTAACACCCAAGGACCCAAGACAAAATGGGTACCTAAGACTTAACCTTTCTTGCAGGAAAGGAGGGACCTATACAGAAAAGGAGGTCTAGCAGGAGAGATATGGTACATAGATAGTGGATGCTCAACCCATATGACTGGAACCAAAGACCTGCTGACCAACTACACAGAAAAGAAAGGTCCAAAAGTCTTCTTTGGTGATAACGTACACAAAAGGATATGGCATCCTTAAAAATGGTGACATTGAGGTACATGATGTATCATATGTAGAAGGTTTAAAGTTTAATTTATTGTCTGTTTCTCATTTCTGTGACACTGGATACTCAGTAAAATTCTCTAAAGATAAGTGTCTCATAAGTGATAAAAGAACAAAACAAAACCTTCTAACAGGATCTAGAAAAGGAAGTATGTATCTTGCAAATTGGAACAGATGTCGTAAGGATACATGTCTGCTTGTGAAGAGCCCTAAAGATGTCAGTTGGCTATGGCATAAACGTCTTAGTCATCTGAACTTTAAGACTATGAACAAGTTAGCAAGGGAATCCTTAGTTGATGGTCTGCCTAATGAACTCTACTGTAAAGATCAGGTTTGTGATGCATGTCAACAAGGAAAGCAAACAAAGGTCTCTTTCAAGACCAAGAAGACAGCATCAACCAGCAGAGTTCTTGAATTGCTTCACATGGATCTCTTTGGACCAGTCACTCCAACTACACTTACAGGGAGGAAGTACACTCTCATTGTTGTAGATGACTACTCCAAGTTTACTTGGGTTGTCTTCTTATACAAGAAGAGTGAAACTCAGCAGAAGCTCCCTGAACTATTAAAAAGGATCCAAGTAGAGAAAGGAGAACCTATTGTGAAAATTAGAAGTGACAAAGGCACTGAATTTATTAACTCTTATATTATTGCCTATTGTACTTCTAATGGTATTCAGCATGAGACAAGTGCAGCAAGAACACCACAACAGAATGGTGTAGCTGAAAGAAGAGTCTGAATACTTAAAGAAGCTGCAAGAACACTCCTTGCTGAATTTTCAACTCCTAAGAAGCTATGGGCAGAAGCCATCAACATAGCTTGTCACACTCAAAATAGGTCAGGTATTCAAAAAATTCATGAGAAAACCCCATATGAACTGTGGAAAGGAAGGAAACCTAGAGTATCTTACTTTCATATATTTGGTTGTAAGTGTTTCATTCACAACAATGGGAAAAATAAGTTGAATGCTTTTGATGCCAAAGCAGATGAGGGGATATTCTTGGGATACTCCTCAACTAGCAAAACATTTAGAGTATTCAACAAACGAACCCTTCTTGTGGAAGAAACACCACATGTTATTTTTTATGAATCTTGTGAAAAGAGTGCAGTACAAACAGACTCAGCTATAGATCAGATGAAGAAACTAGTGATCAAGTCCAGGTCTGATGAGTTTATTGAAGTCAATGAACCATTTCCTGAAGAACCAGAGGAGGATAAACCACACAGACCAGTCACTAGATCACAAACTTAAGCTGAGCAAGCTGTCCAAAATCAAGATGCAACAATCCCAAATGCAAGGGGGAATGATCTCTTTGACACACAAGATACAGATGATGATCGACCTAATCAAGTCAACCCTCCTGATGGCACTAGAACAGATGAGAATCCAAGTTCATCTAATGCAGATACACCTGTGAGGCATACATGGAGAAACAACCATCCATCAAACCTCATCTTAGGAGGAGCAGACTCAGGTGTCAAGACCAGAAGACAACTAAATCAGAACCCCCAATCATCTATGTTCTGCTGGTGTGCCTTCTTGTCCAACATTGAACCAGCTGACATAGAAGAAGCAATGACAGATAGCAATTGGATCACCCAATCAAGATATGTGCAAGAAGTTCTCTGAACTTATGCAAGGAAAATTCGAAATGAGTATGATGGGTGAGATGAATTACATCCTAGGACTCCAAGTCAAACAGAGTCTAGAAGGGATCTTCATCAATCAGTCCAAGTACACCAAAAGCCTATTAGAAAGATTCAAAGCTCTACAAAGCAAGACTGTAAGAATTCCAATGATGACATCTTTCAAAATGGAACCAGATGAATCTGGACAGGCAGTTGATCAAGCTGAATATAGAGCACTTATTGGATCTCTACTATATCTTACAGCTAGCAGACTAGATATAACATTTGTTGTAGGAGTATGTGCTAGGTTTCAAGCAAACCCAAAGCAAAGTCATCTAGAAGTAGCAAGGAAGATTCTCAAGTACCTAAAAGGAACAGTCAACCTAGGACTATGGTACCCTGCTGATGACAACCTAGATTTGAGTGGTTACTCTGACTCAGACTATGGTGGTTGCAGAATAGATAGGAAGTCCACATCTGGAACCTGTCAATTCCTAGGCAACAAGTTGATATCATGGTTCTCAAAGAAGCAAACGTCAGTTGCAACCTCCACCACTGAGGCAGAATATATGGCAGCTGGAAGTTGTTGTAGTCAGCTGCTCTGGCTAGTTCAACAACTCAAGGATTACAATGTAGAGGCAAGAGAAGTCCCTATCTACTGTGACAGCAGCAGTGCCATTGCCATCACTCAAAATCCAGTCCTACACACAAGGTGCAAGCATGTCGACATTCGACACCATTTTATAAGAGACCACCTTGAAAAGAAGGACATCAAGATGGAGAAAATTCACACAGATATCCAAAGAGCAGGCATCTTGACTAAGCCCCTAGCTGAAGAAAGATTCAAGACCCTATGCTACAGCTTAGGACTCTTGGATCCAAGCTCATGAAAAGCAAATATCAGCTGAAGACCTCAGCTGATACAATTACAGCAGACTAGAAGAATCAGATGAGGTGAATAAACACCCTCATCTTCAGGTAAGTTTTTCCCGATGAAGACAAATAAAGCTGAGGGAAAACTTAGAGTCATTTAATCAAGGGGGAATCAATGATACCTTAAGAATCCTTGATAAAATACTCAATCTTCTGCATTGCACAATATATATATATATATATATATATATATATATACATACAGAAGACATGAACAAAGTTAATTGGTATCTATACTTAAGCAATGTATGCCTATGTATAATAATAAACTATTCTTCATAAAATACTTTATCATTATACATACATACAGTATACTATTGAGGTATCCTTGGTTGGATTAATTGGCTGGATTAATCCTCACCGACTCAACAGTATGCATGCACTGTACAGATTCCAAATAACTCTTGCTCAAAATTTATAATTTCTGCATTCCACTAGATAAAGTCTAAATCTCTTTAAATGTGAACCCTTAGATCAAGAATCTCATTGTTGATCTTAAGAAGTAACTTTTTCAGAAATTCAGATTTATCAACTCTATAGTTTTTGTCATCTTTTACTCCACCACCTCATTTCTACCTCTATAAAAAGGGAAAGTTATGGGAATACCTAAGAACACAAATTACTAACTACTATTCTTGTTTCAGGTATCGAGAGTATCGAAAGAAGAGATGGCATGGAGATCATCCCTCAACCAAAGTCTTGGGTGAAGGAGATGAAGATTTGTCCTGAAGATGGAGATGATGCAGATCAGCATACTTGGCTTACCCCTCATAAGTATGCCTATGAAAACTAAAGAAAGAAGAGATGTTCTTGTTGAAAACTAAAGAAAGAAGAGATGCAGAGGATAAAGTAGCAAACAAGCAGAGCTTCTTCTCCAGGGGAAGTTCTACATGGAGAGTTTGTTACCAAAGGCCACTTTGTCAAACCATATCAGGAAAACCAAGTTCCTGTCTCTCTTTTCAAACTCCATTGAAGCACCTTTCAATCTTCTCCTTCCCTCAAGAGAAGCGAAGAAATTCAACAAGGACACATTAGATGCTACATCCCATCTGATGATGAGGAACATCCGATGGTGAGGAGCATTTGAGCCAGTGGGATTTCATCTAGACTAATCCCACTTGGTTAAAATAAGGAGCTGAAAGATCCATCAAACCAGGTTGGATCATCACAGCTGAAGGATCCATCCAACCAGGTTGGATCATTACACACAGAAGATTTACTCAGCACACTTCAATCCTCTACTCAGCTGATCAGAAGGCCAACTCAGCTGACCAGAAGACTTTCAAGAAAATCAGCAGACTCCTCGAAGAAATCAGAAGACTTCACTCTACTGATCAGATCACTTTATTTTAGAGCATAATGACTATCTTTGATCATGTAATTCATTTTAGATTTATTCCTGAATGTAATTAAGGAAATTGGCCTATATAAGGAATGAAATTCACTTATAGAAAACGGCCTTGATGATCAATTCTTGCTAAAATTCAGTCACAACGGTTAGTTTTGGTAATGATGTCATTAGCACTCAATTACTATTTTGCCAACAAATCATCGATTGACACATGGCAAATTCAGCCGGCAAAATTAAAGGAACGAGGCGAAATCAAAGAAGGAAATCTTGGGCTCTACTCCAAACTTGAACCAAATCTGACCGTTGGATCATTCATCTCTCAAGTTCTTGCTGGAGTATATATATAAACCCTTAAATCTCTTCCAAACTCCTTTCGCTCACAATACTCAATTACTCTCAAATCACTCTCGTCCTCAATATTCTTTCCAAGCATTCCTACCCTCAAAACTCAACATCCAGAATGGGAATCATCAAAATTTACGACGAGAAGACCAAGAGTACCGGCACCGTAGATACTCAAAAGTGGTCTAAGGAAGGAAAAGTTTTCACTGAGAATGCTCTGTTTTTCAAGGGCAAACATACCCCTGCGAACAAGGAGATCCTTCTTCGCTGCATCAATCTCAACCTTCGTGATTTTCTGGAAGCGGCACCAAAAAATGTTTATGAACAAGATGTGCTGACCTTCTACGCAAATGCAGTGATGACGGATTCTCATGTTGAAATTGTCATGGGTGGACACAGAGTTGAGATCTCAAGAGAGATCCTTCAAGAATTGTTCGGCTTATCAAGGGGAGAGATAGACATCTCTACCTACATTATGGGAAGAGAAAAGGAGTATATGGAGATGTTTACTGGTGGAAGGGTCAAGGCTGAGGATGCCTCTGGGCTTAAGAAATCACAACTCGACCCCAAATTCCAAACCTTGATGGATATTGCAGGCAAGATGTTGCTTGGTAACACTTTTAGCCATGATGATGTTACCACTTTAAAGGTTAGAGTTATGGCTGCAATCTGGGATCAGATTGATGGAGATTGGCAAGGGCTATTCTTGAATAGGATTGCTCTTGAGGCCAAGAAGGTTACATTGGACCTCCAATCAAGAGAATGGAAGGTTACATCGACTGTCAGCTTTGTCAACAAGCTGAGTGTTATCCTTCCAGAAGTACTCCCAAAGAAGTACAAGATGGGTCCTCATAAGACATTCCACACCTCCAAGTATTACTTGAGAAAGGAGGCCCTTGCCGAGGCAGCAAGGTTGAAGGAAGAAAAGAAGAAAAGATTGGCAGAAGCATCCTCTAAGGATGTTGATGAGGAGGCAAAAGAGACTGTTCATGACTCTGCTGAAGAAGAGGAGGAGCCCTCCAAAGAAAAAGCTCACAAGAAGGCTGCTGAGCACGATGATGATGATAATCAGACCTTAGCACAACGCAGAATACTGATCAGATCTGGGCTCATCTCCCCATCTGATTCAGATGCCACTCCAACTGCCTCTCCTTTGAAAAAGGCAGGTACCTCTAATCCCTCTCTCACTATCTCACCTTCTAAATTGTCAAAGGGTCAGAAGAGAAAGAAGAATAATTCCTCTTTCACCAAAAAGACAAAGAAATCGAGGCTCCCTACTCCCATGAGCATAGCCCCTATTGCATCATTCAACCCTTCTAACGATTCCAACCCCTCTGAACCTTCAAATACTGATACCCAAAACCCTGCTGATACTCACACAGTAGAGGAACAAGCCCAGCCTCAAACAACTCTTGAGTCACACTTGCCTACCCCTGCTGATACACAAATAACAGATGACCAAGTTCATCAAACCCAACCATCTACTGATCTTCAAGTAGAACAGAAAACAGACCAGCAGACTCAAAACCCTGCTGATACTCAACCTACTGAAGGTCAATCTCTCTCTCACCCTGAACACATCACTTCCCAAATCCCTGCTGATACTCACACAGCAGAGGAAAATTTCCTTGCCACTCAATCCCCTATCCTCCCTACCCCATCTGCACCAGAAGACTTAGCACCAGCAGACCTGGATCAAGCAGGCCCTTCTCAACCTCAGTACAGCATGGTGCACTATCCTATGTGCACAAGGGAGAAGATAATGAGGATGAAGATAGTCAACCTGCTCAAGTCCACTATTCCTGGTATTGATGAGGAATCAGTTCAGTTTGAACAAGTACTGAGAGTCTGTACTTGGATTGAGCTCCGAAGAGATGATGTGGATGACCTCATTGAAGTCATAGAGGGAATGGGAGGAAAGGCTAACTTCCTCGACTGGGAAATGGAGCAAAAAGAGGTTGCTCAAGTCAGTTCATTCACTGAGCTATTGCCCACAGAATCTCTAACCAGGGTATGCCAAAGGATTCTAGGAATCCCCTCTGAGGCCCCCTGTGTACCAGACTCAACTGCAGACGATACAGCTGAATCAGCTGAAATTGAAGCAAAGAAGAAAGAAGTGGTATCTGTTCCCTCTCACTTCTTTCCTAAGCATGAGCTTGATCACTTCATCTATCAACCTCATCAAAGGAACGGTCACTTATTTGCTCGTCTGGTTGATGTTACAACAAACTTTCTTCAAGAAGGTTATCTCACTGCTGAATAAAAGTGAATGGCCCTAGCTGTCTATAATCCGCCTGTCATCCCTATACTTCCCACGGAAGCTCAAGGTATTGCCTCTCCCTCTACTTCATCTATAGATATTCGAGCAGATGTGTGTGCTCAGGTCAAGGAAGCAATCGACACACACTTCGCCAAAGGGCTAGGCATGCAGCTGGCCAGATTTGTAGAAAAGGCCATTCATGAGCAGAAGACTCGTCTCACCGAAAAAATCCTTGACATAGATGACAAGTTCGATGAGGCACTTCATAATCAGCTAGAGGAGTATCTCAACTTAGAAATGAAGAAATCAGCGGACAGAACCAAGAAGTTTACTGATCTCTATACAAATGAGATCAACCGCTTAGAGAGCTCCTACACACACAGGCTAGATGATGCTGAAGCAAGAGCCAATGAAGGTCAAACCCTTCTTAAGTCAGCTGCAGCAGAGAATGAGAAACTGCAGACTCATCTGAAGGAGACAGCAGCCAAATTGGAAGCACTTACTGCTAAGCTTGAAGCTGCCTCCTCCTCCAACTCTCATGCTCAGATTCTAGAGCACAGCATTACTCATCTGACCCATATTGGCAAAGTTAATGCCATGGCCCTACAGCAGACTCTGAAAGTGGAAATTCTGAATGCCATGAAGCCTTTTGCGGCTGCACTTGCTGAAGCCAAAAAGAGGGAAGATGTATTGATAAAAGCTCTAGAGAAGACTACTGCACAACAAGCTGTAATGGTAGTATCTCAAGATGAGCTGAATGAAACCTTGGGCGTAATGGTAGTATCTCAAGATGAGCTGAATGAAACCTTGGGCGGTTTAAAAAGCAAAATCAAGAGCAGGCAAGGCAAAGGCAAAGAAATTGCTCAAGAAGACACCCAAGCTCCCACTCAAGCTCCTGCCAAGAGTCTACAGATCACTGCCTCTGTAGAACAAGTTCTTGAGAAGAGGATGACAAGGAAAAGATAGGCAGATGAGCAAGCTCAGTCAAGCAAGAAGTCAGCTCCAGCAGAGCCTACTGCCGAAGAGAAAGAGGCTTTAGAGCTGAAGAAAAGAAAAGAGCTTGAAGTTCAAGAGCTTAAGCAGAAGAAGCTAAAAGATGCGAAGGCAGTTAAAGCCAAATTTGAAAGAAAAATAGCCAAACTCAGGAAAGCTCTCCAGGACAAAGCATTGAAAGAAAATGCCCTGGCATTGAAAGATAATGTCCTGGTGTTTGATAGCAATTATGTGGATTATTTAGCCCTCCAAGATGAGCTACCAAGATGGTATCCCCTGAAGAAGAAGTGGCAAATTCAACACCACATAGTAAGAAAATTTGGTCCTCTCCCAACCTATGAAGATGAATTCTTCCAGTTCAATTAGTTCATGAATATTGAAGATCAAGAATTCTGGAAAGAAGTAGTCAAGACAGCCAAAGAACTTGACAACTGCGGAATCCTAACTCCAGAAGAACCTAAATGGGATCCTCCCACTCTGAGCTCCGGAAGGACAGACTGGATTGAAGTCAAAAGGATTCTAGAGAAGATCTACGAAGAGGAGAATGTTACAGACCTGCAGCGCATGGAAGAAGTTCGAGCTCGTCTGTACCTTGCTTTCCGCATCTGAAGATCAAAAGACTTGATGAAGACCTCTTTCGAAGTTTAAAGAAACTATCACTTGTAATCTGTAAAAACTCTATATATAATCAAGTTTTAGTTCTCTTTACTTACAAGACAAATTCTCATTGTCTTCATCAGATACTTCAGTTTTAAGAATTTTATAAACTCTTATCTTATTTATTAAGAGCATTTATCAAATATAGTTTTGGCTTCATCAAAAAGGGGGAAATTGTTGGGATGTAAATTCACCCTAAGCCCCACTTAATGTTAGAATAGTTTTGATGGACAAAACACTTAGAGTTTATAAATGTAATAGGATCAGCTGACTTTGTATAGAACAGCTTAGACTAGTCTTGTGTGATCAACTGTATGGATATCAGCTGATTAGCACAGTCCCGACTTATATGCGCTCCCTCAAGATGAGAAGAGTAGAAGACATGAAGAGTAGAAGATCCTTGAAGGCCAGATAAGTTAAGGTGCTTGTATACCTACTTATCTGATGGAGTCCAAGTTGAAGATGGCCCTAATGCAGCACAAGTATTTACCAGATCAGAAGAGCTCTACTCGACTGATATTAGAAGACAGATGCACAAGGCCAGACGAATAGTCAGAAGACTAGTAGTGCAGATCAGAAGACTAAGTACTCGTCCAGGACTCGGCTGATTCCCAAAGTCATCTTGCAATTCAAATGAAGACCTACCTTATTTAGAAGATTGACATGATCCCAGGATTGGAGCAATCAAGCAGCTGGAATCAAGGAATCGAGCCAACATGGAAAGATTGCCCCAACGGCTAGTTGCAAGCAATCACCATTATAAATACAAGAGGATGAGAAATCACAAAAACAATCACGACGAGAGAATTCAACAAACTAAGCAAGTAATCAAGCAAGAGCCATACTGTTTTAAGAATTCTCCAAGAGCCCAGAAAGCCTTAGAATATTTGTAGCTCTTAAGTGATTTCTATCCAACCCATAAGAACCTGAAACCTGTTCATATTGTATATCCATTGTTTTAGGCATAGTGGTTAAGCAACTTATAAGCTTGAACCATTAGTTGGATACTCTTCAAAAATCCAAAACCCTCACCGAAAGGTTAAAGTTTTTGAACCCCTCAAAGTGCAAGTGCTTACAATCACTTGTGGAGACCGTAGCTGTTAGGACGGCTCAGATCTCAAAGTCCTATCCTTGGGACTATAAACGTCAAGACCCTTGTAATTTTTGGTAAATTAAAGGGATTAAATATCACGTGTGGACGTGAGAGTGGACGTAGGATTAGAGCCGTCAAAATGGGCTGGGCCCGTTGGGCTAGACCGCCCCGCCACTAAATTTAGTGGGTTGGGCTAGGATTTTCCAAGCCCGCCAGGAGGCGGGCCCAGGCGGGCCGGCCCGTTTGGGCTGCGGTTTTGGGCGGGTTGGTGCGGTCTTTGGCGGGCTGGCCCGCCATTTTCTGATTTTTTTTAAAAATATTATATTTAATTAAAAAATAATCCCCTTTCCAAGAATTGAACTCAAGACCTTAGGCTGAATAATGGTGCTTTAACCACTTAAGCTATCCAATTTTGTTTAATAAAAGTATATAATAAACCTAACTAATATTAAAAACTCTAGCGCATAACAGATTATATAAGCAGTCACATCTTTTTCCTTCTTTCTTCATTTTCTGTACTCATAATACCTATTGTATATCGTATATATAATATAAGTATATTACTTTAATATATATGTATATTATTATTGTATTTATAACATATTATAAAACTATTAATGACAATATTTCTATTTAGTTTTTTTGTTCTTAATTAATGTAATTCTTGATGTTTATTTCTATTATGTACGCATAAATATATATTGTAATTTTTTATGTTTCTTGATGAATTTAATAAACATTTTGTAAAAAAAAAAAAGTTGGCCCGCCTAAACCCGCGGCCCGCCCACTTTTGGGTTGGGTTGGGGTTTTGGTAGCCCGCCTTGCAAACGGGTTGGCCCGCCCCGCCCCGCCAAATGGCGGGCTTTTGCGGTTTTGGCCCGCCCTACCCCGCCGGCCCGTTTTGACAGGTCTACGTAGGATCGTATATCCGAACCACTATAAACCTGGTGTTATTTATCTTTTTGCACTTTACTTTATTTTCATTTCCATACACCTTATATAGTGCATACTGTGACTTAAACAATCTTCAAATCAAGGCCATAACTTTCAAACCAGCATCGGCTGAGTGTTTTTCTTAAGTAAACAACTTGGCATTTTTAAATGAAACAAAAAGAACGAGTCTAAACAAGGCCTACCATAATTCCGCATATAATCTCTGCAATCAGATCACTATAGTTATCTGGACCAGCAGACTTGTAGTCCAGCTGACATAGAGATCAGAAGAGGTTCCCAACTCTCTTGAAAAAGTTTTAAAGTCTATTCACCCCTCCCCTCTAGACTTTAATCCCATTCACTACTCGTTCAGGGACCAACAATTGTGAACTGCTCAAATTTCTGCACAGCAACTTGGAGCTTGTTCTCTTTGATTTTGTTTGTACCTTCACACATTTCAGCAAGGGTGTCCCAAATTTCTTTGGCAGTTGTGCAGTGGTAGACTCTCCCCATTATTGCATCAGGAATTGTTTGGTAGAGAGTGTTCATTACTAGATAATTGAGATTATCTCTTATTTTCTCCTCAGTGGTGAGGTCATCTTCATCCTTGGGGATTTCCTCCCTTATATCTTCCCTTTGAGCTTCAGTAATTCTGGGATTAATTTGAGTGAATACAAAGGTTCCTCTTGTAATCACTCTCAGCATATCAGTGTGGAGGCATGCAAGATGAGCTCTCATTCTGATTTTCCAGAAGTCATAGTTCTCAATTGAGAACATGGGTAGCTTGTGATGAGATATGTGGTTGACTGGATCAGGGGCCATGTTGTTAATGCCTTGAACAACATCATGAGGAACAACATTGTTGTTGTTGGCCATATCTTAGACAAGAAATTGTTAGACAACAGAAATTAAGATTTCAGAAAGATCAGTTCAGTGACCACACTAGAATGTGTATTTGAAAATTAAAATGGATTTTCAGAAGTAGTGGTCTTTGAACCCCTGCTCTGAATTGGTCCTGACGGGAGTATATAACAAGTGTATGGGGGAGGGGGGGAATACACTTGTATGCAAATCTTTTCAAACTTTAACCAAAACTGGCTTCAGCAAGGTTCTCCTGGACAACTCTTCTGAGATGAATAACTCTTTAGAGATAATCAAACTACTAAGTACTATTAGGTACTTAGTTGAATAACTATCTAAGGGAGTTATATGTGCGGAATTAGTGGTTGGCCCTTTAGTTTAAACCCCTTTTAAGTTCTGAAATCTTTTTTAATATATAACCTGTTTTCAGGGAACTTGTCCAAATCAGTTCTGCACAGTCTTAAGTATATGTCTTTGAAAGGTTACTTTGTGTGCTGTGTATGTATGTGTAGGTCCCTAGTTGAGTTAATAATATTGAGTAAGCTAGGAAAATGTCTAGAGAGGGGTGAATAGACTTTTCAAAATCTTTCAATATATCAGAATACACAATGCGAAATTATCAGATTTATCAATGAGCCCAACAAATTTATACTCAACTAATTTCGAAATAAGAACACTGATCTTGTCTAATCTATATACAGTTTTAATCAATTAAACAGTTAATCAAGTAAACATAAATAAAACAGTAAAGTAAACAACACATAAGGATTTATAGTGGTTCGGCAACTTGTCTACATCCACTCTCACAACTCCAGTTGCAAAATTCTTATTACTCTTCTCTTCGAGTAGTGTGTTCTTGTGGCTTAGAGTCCCAAGAAATAAGACTTTGTTCTTCTCGATAACACTACCAAGTGTTTCTTCGATCTAACTAGCTATTTTACAAGTAACTAGCAATTTGAACAAAAAACTATAAAAGTAAAACATCTCTTTAGTTCAGTAGTAGCCTTCTTCAAATTTGACTTGTATCTTGGCTTCAACTTTCTGAACTTGAACTCTGCGAGTTTCTTTGCTTTGAATATCTTCAGTTATTGCTTCGTAAATTTCAATGCTTCAGTAGTCTTGAATCGTAGAATACCTTGGAGTATTTATAGACTTCTGAATATCAAGAATAGTTTTTTATACAACTAACTTTCTTGATAACTAACTTTCAATTGTTTCTTCTTATACTTCCATGCGTTTCTTCAGTTAATTAGTTATTCCCATAACTAACTCTTTAACATATATCCTTCATACACGTTTCTGACTTAAGAATCTTCCTTCTTTATGCGCACTTGTCTAGTCTTCCATACTTAGAAAAATCTTCAGTCTTCTTCTTCACTTGTCTTGTCTGGTCGCGAGTCTTCTTATCTTCAGTAGACTTCTTTAGTAGACTTCGATATAGAACTAAACTATACTAGTCTTATCATCTAATCTTAACAAGACTATTACATTACTTTAAGCTTTATAACTCAGCTTAGTCATCTTAAATCTATACAACAATAAGAACAAAACATATGAGCTTCTATACATCGTTTAATTTGCTCAACATAAACCTAACATAGTACTTATAAATCGTACTTGTCTATCATTCATACCTAAACTTTTCCTTTCATACTTTGTACTCTACTGATCTTCACAAGATGACTCACATAACTAGATCAGTCAACACTTAGAATATATTCAAGTCCTCTTTTGTCTTATCAAAACTACTTATCTTATTTTCATCAATTAGGACTTATATTAGGATTCATATCCCAACAATTTCCCCCTTTTTGATTAAGCCAAAACTACTTGAATTATTTTAAGTCATAAGATCAGTTAAGTAGTTATCTTCTCAAAATGTGTTATCTTTTCATTCATATCATAAGATCAGATAGATTACAATTACTTAAATAAAATGAAATAGAAACTAAGTAAAACACTTACAAATCTATTCACTGATGTTTCCAACATCTGGATTAGGAATGCAGAATGCATCGAGAATTCTTCTATGAATGTCTGAGATATGATCTTCATTTTCTATCTTCTCCTTCTCAAGAAAGTCTTCTTCGAACTTCTTCACCTTGTTGAAGTCGATCCTCTTTCCAGAACTAAGTAGTGGAGTTTCCCACTTTGGAAAATCAGGAACCAATATGTTGTAACCAACAGCAGTTGCAATGCGCATGATCAAGTTCCACAAGTCTTCATCTTCTGCTTCCATGAACTTGTCAAACACAACATATAACTCTTTTTTGCTGTCTAGGTCACCATACTTACGAATAATCCAATGATCTAACTCTCATTTCTTCTTAATAACAATCCAAGCATCTCTATGCTCATTGTCTATGAACTTGTCTATGTGGGCATCTTCGATCATTTCTGGATTAACTTTCATCTTTTGCAGCCTGTGGATGTATTTACCTAACAACTGTTGGAAAATGTGCCTAGAAGTGAGCTTCGACTCGATATCTCATTCACCCATTTTTGGAGTTGGAATGAATGCGAAATGAATTTTCAAATAAATGTGGTAACCAAAAATTTGAGTAGGAAAAACAAAGTTGTTTTGTCCTATATTGGAAAATATCAAATGAGGATTAGTAGCTTGTAATTTTACACGAATGTCGCACCAATTTGGTAGCGGACGAAAAACTACTTTTGCCTCGGTTTTTCCATTTGTAACCGGCTGAAATAAATTAAATCGAAACCGCCGAAATAAATTTCGGGCAGTTTCAATTTGAATTTTAAAACTTGAATTATGGCTGGAGGTTACAAGCATGGTTTGAAAGAATTCATAAAAGTAGTCAAGGCAGTTTTGGTCCAATTTGCAGTTTTGGTCCAAATATTTAATTGCTACTTTATTGCGACCAACAGTTACAAATTTGGGTTGGCTATATAAGTAGCTGCAACCCATAGCCCCAAAGACAAGGAAAACACATGGAAGAAAAAAGAAAACAAGATTGGAAAGAGATACAAACATATTCCGGCAATTGCTACGCTAAATTTGCATTCATTTTTTATCTCCTTCCTTTGGCACTCGGGTGATATATTACGGGCAACTACTCGGTTCGCCGTAAGCAAAATACTTGTGCTAGTATTGTTGCTATCTAATCGTTGTATCCTGGGAAACAAACGTTCTAATAGTCACTAGCACCGAGAGTGAAGGACGAATATTGTTTTAAGGAAATTGTGTTTACACAAGCCTCGATTCTTCATTTTCTAATAATATATTTTTAGCCATCTACGGTGCAATTTTACTAACAATCTTAAAACAATATTTTTCTTCGAGATGGCTAATACGAAGAGATGACGATTTGGAGAGGTTCGGTATTATGTTTGTTCCTCTTTTGTGTTAATTATAATTATTTTGGCAAAGAATGTTTAATGACGTAAAACTATATTTTATTCAAAAGAGGATGATTATGTTGATAAGTGGATTTTAAATCAAATGTGAGAATGTCATTATTTTACTTAATTTTATGTTAATTCATAACATGCCAAAATTTTATAAAATATGGCTATCGCTTGGAAGGCCTAGTCTAGTGTATAATTTTCAGATTTGTGATCTAAAATTGATTAATTGATTGGATTTAAATGGATCCTTAAATCAAATAATTAGACCATCTTGTTGGTCTAGTGGACTGAAATGGTCAAATCATCAAGGGTTTGAGCCATTTGAAAAGAATACATTTGGGCTTATGATAGAGTTCATGAGCTTCATGAGCGCCTTTTAATTAAATTCTTTTAATGATATGAAAGATGTGAGACTTTTGGATCATATCACTTGATAGTTAGCATCAAATGATGATTTTGATGTTTAATTCAAAAAAAATATATATATATGTATATTTGTGCTTGAAGAGGCAAATTTAATTTTGGATTTAATCCGAAAGATTTCTTGACTTTGATATGCATTCTTCCGTGACAAGGATTAAGTCAAGAATATTAATAGTTGCAATCTATGCTACAAGAAATTTTGAAATTATTCGAAAAATAATCATATTGATGCATCATACGATGTGTATATCGAAGTGTCGTCCATAAGAGAAATGTGGAGCATTTTAGAAAAGAAGTATAAAATAAAGGATGCCGATATAAATAAATTTATTGTCGGAAGGTTCCTCAAACTTCTTAGTGGTTGACTCGAAAAGGGTTTTGAACCAAAATTCGAGAGATGGTTGTTTGGGACATGTCAATTTTAATTCATTAAAAAAAAATGATGAATTTAATTAACACACCAAAACTCCATATTGATACAAATCACAAATGTGAGATTTGTGTGGAAGCGAAAATGACTTGGGGTCATCTTTCCAAACTATTGAAAGAAATAGTGAACAACTTGATTTAATTCATAGTAATGCGTGTGATTTAAAAATCATGCAAACTCGTGGTGAAAATAAATATTTTACCACGTTTGTAGATGATAGCACAAAATTGTATTTTGTGTATCTTCTAAAGAATAAAGATGAAGCTTTTGATAAGTTCATGCTTTTCAAAAACCGAGCATTGAAAAAAAAATGAATACAATGTGGCTAAATTTGGGGTTACCTCATAATATGTGTGGAGAAGCAGTGTTGACTGCAAATTACCTTTTAAATAAGGTGCCACATAAGAAAATAGACAAAAGTCCATATGAATTATAGCATGGTCAAGCACTGTCCTACAAACACTTGAAAGTGTGGGGGTGTCTAGCAAAGGTGTCTATTCCACCACTTAAGAAAATGAAAATAGGTCCTAAACTGTTAATGATGTATTCATTGGCAATACACATAACAGTAGCTAGCACTTATTGTTTCTTGTGTATGACCCTCAAATTTAATTTGGAGGACACACAACAATTTGTACAATGGTAAAGTCTAGACATATTTGTCATAAACGTAATACCATTAAACAACTACTCTCAACTGGAGTTATCTCAATAGACTACGTGAGGTCTAAGGATAATATTGCAAATTAATTAACCAAAGGGTTAAATCGAGAGTTAGTTATGACATCATCGAAAGGAATGGGACTAAAAGCCTTAGAAAAGATGAGTTGAGATGAAGGAAAACCTTACCTAAATGACTGGAGATCCCAAGAACTAGGTTCAAAAGGACAACCTAATTGTCTAACTCGTAAATCACTGTCATGTGGGGGATAATTGAAACCCTAAAAGTCCATTGCCTAAAGATGTTACAGTGATATAGTATGAGGATTAGCAAAATGGCTATTAATGATTCAAGAAGAATTTGAGAGAAATTCTTGAAAGAATCACCTATGTAAGAGAGAAGTGGGGTCGCTTCGAAGGGAATATTGTAAGGCATATTCCTAAACACTCTTGCAGAACCAGGCGGATGTTCATGGACAAAACGAACATAACCATGAGAACTGAGAGTTGTTAGAAAGAACTTGAGTGGAGTGCATTATCATTTACACAAAACAGTTGACAGTTCAAAGACATCGCGTCTACTGCCTAACTAGTAAAGTAAGTGTGCTTTCACAAGGGAAGGTTCAAAGGGTGACACCTACCTATCCTATGCAAGTTTCTAACGTCGATTTATATCGCCAAAAATCTTTTGGTGTTTGTATTAATTTTCATTCATGTGGGGGTTGTTGGAAAATGTGCCTAGAAGTGAGCTTCGACTCGATATCTCATTCACCCATTTTTGGAGTTGGAATGAATGCGAAATGAATTTTCAAATAAATGTGGTAACCAAAAATTTGAGTAGGAAAAACAAAGTTGTTTTGTCCTATATTGGAAAATATCAAATGAGGATTAGTAGCTTGTAATTTTACACGAATGTCGCTCCAATTTGGTAGCGGACGAAAAACTACTTTTGCCTCGGTTTTTCCATTTGTAACCGGCTGAAATAAATTAAATCGAAACCGCCGAAATAAATTTCGGGCAGTTTCAATTTGAATTTTAAAACTTGAATTACGGCTGGAGGTTACAAGCATGGAGGTTACGCATGTGTTTGAAAGAATTCATAAAAGTAGTCAAGGCAGTTTTGGTCCAATTTGCAGTTTTGGTCCAAATATTTAATTGCTACTTTATTGCGACCAACAGTTACAAATTTGGGTTGGCTATATAAGTAGCTGCAACCCATAGCCCCAAAGACAAGGAAAAACACATGGAAGAAAAAAGAAAACAAGATTGGAAAGAGATACAAACATTTTCCGGCAATTGCTACGCTAAATTTGCATTCATTTTTTATCTCCTTCCTTTGGCACTCGGGTGATATATTACGGGCAACTACTCGGTTCGCCGTAAGCAAAATACTTGTGCTAGTATTGTTGCTATCTAATCGTTGTATCCTGGGAAACAAACGTTCTAATAGTCACTAGCACCGAGAGTGAAGGACGAATATTGTTTTAAGGAAATTGTGTTTACACAAGCCTCGATTCTTCGTTTTCTAATAATATATTTTTAGCCATCTACGGTGCAATTTTACTAATAACAACTTCTTGTTAGCATAACGATCATCTTCTACTTTTGCTTCTTTAGAATCTCCGTCTCAGATAGATTAGCAATGATCTGACCTATAGATTCTTTAACTTTTGGTTCTGACATAACCAACTTTCTTTTCACAACTCGCCTTGTCTGAACCTCTTCAGTAGCAATAGACTTGCCTTTAACTTGTCTCTTCTGTGCTAGCACTGATCTGTTCTAGATCTGCTTTCTTTACCAGTCTCCCATCTCTTCTTGTTTGCCTACATGTCTCTTCTGTAGCAGTAGCAACAGCAATTTCAATCTCAGGTTCAGCAAATTTCACCTCTTTAGTCTCTTCCCCCTTTTTGGCTTCATCATTTTCCTTAAGAGTAAAGAGTGAAGTAAATCGAGTCATCTCTTCTTGTACAGCTTGCTTCATCATCTCAGCAACTCTATCAATATCTTTTTGTTGACTCTTAGCTTGCATCAACTTGTCCAGTTGAGTGGCAACTAACTCCAGCTTCATAGTAGAGTAGTTCAATTCATTCTTAAAATGATTTGCATTGTTATGAAGTAATATGTTCTGCTCTGTCATTGCAGTCATCAAAGCTCTAGCTTGCACCAATTGATCTTGAGCTTCTCTTATTTGAGCATCAGTTATCTCAATTTTCACACGATAAAGCCTTTCCATCTTTTTAGATTCTTCAGCCAATGATCTTGCAAAATCAATAGAACACTTCTCTGAGTAATTGATCTGTCTTTGCAAGAAGTCTTCTAGCTGAGTATACATCTCTTGTCTGAAGGTGGCATCAATCTGGTTAACTTCACCAACGATCAAAGCTTTGGAATTCTCCACAAGAGATTTATTCTGATCTTCAAGAACTTGCTTCACATCCGACTTTAAGAATTCTTCAACAGATGACTGAATCACTTGCTTCAAGTCATATTTCAACTCATCTAAAAATGCTGTTGGAATAATTTGAGTCATCTGAGCAGCTTCAATATGAACAGCTTCTTACATGACTTCATCATCATCAAAAACTTGAACATCAACCAAGTCGTCTTCCAGATTAGTAGACAAGACCAAGTCTTCTACTGTCTCAGCTTCTGGAATGACACTTCCAGCTATGACTTTAAAGTTCAAAGGAGGACAATATGGAACGATTGCTAGCTTAGCTTCCTTCGCTTTTCTTTCAACCTCATGTTGTTCCTTCTGAACCATCTGAACTAGCTTAGCAGTGTAAGCACATGTCTCGGACGGAAAATATTTTTCCACCTGTCTGGTGATCTGTCCAACATTACACCTTGGACCATGTGCATGTTCCACTTGAAATTCAAATACAATGCCTCGAAGTTGGTCAGAAGCATTGTCCAGATCAATGATTGGATCAGTAGACTATACCTCATCTACTGGCTCAACATCTTGCATCACCTCATCATGAGCAAGGTCAGTTTCCGAGACTTGCACTCCAACACTTGACTTTGCTTCTGACGGCAGCATATCATCAGGAATATTCAGCATCCTTTTGACAAGAGCAGTCAAGGCATGCGCTGGGAGTAGTTCAGAGTGATCCTTCACTCCACTATTTTCTTTCTGCTCCATCTTCCAGTCTTAGAAATTTGAAATTCCACCCATTCCAAGAATAACTTCAAACATGTGTTCAGTCGGACCTTTCTTCAATGCAACCCATGTGCATATCCTGATCAACTTTTCATAATCTTCCGAAGACGTGTCGATCTCAACTGATGGCAATATCTTTTTCAAATTCCGAGTCATCTGTGCACGCAATCTCTTCTCTCGCATACACATCGGATAATCAACCAAGTCTACAAATCTTTTTTTGGGAGGGGTCTGAGTAAGTGGGGTCCTTAACTCAGTTGCTGAAGTGTCAGCTAGACGAGTTCCCGAAATAGATGGGTTAATGGGGTCAACATTTTCTGTTATATGAGGGATATTTTGGAGTGTGGTTTCTTGGGGCTGTAATGTGGCTAGGTTTGGTATGTCAGCTGTATTAGTATCAGTTGTAACATATATAGTAGTGTCTTGGCTTATGTTTGATCTAGCGGTTGAACGATCAATGGAGAGGTTCGGGAAATAGGCTTGGCACGAGATCGAAGTGATCTTGCCTTGGTTTTTACAGGAATATCGAGAGGAATGGAAATAGTACGAGAAAAAGTACTAACCATTGCAGTCGTCTTGTCTGGTGATGGACTCGACTCAACTCTCACCAGTCGATATGTTTCTGCATCCTCAACTTCTTTCTCCGAATCTTCATCCGATTGAGTTTCCTCAGAATCATCAATAGGATCGATCATAGCCTCATCTGACATATAGTATACCAAAGCTCCACTGGTTCCGGCTTCGGCCTCGTCTTCTTCAGCACTAGACGAGTTGGCTTCCAACATCACATCTTTTGGATTAACTTTTACTTGCCCACGCTACAGAGCCCTTTGCTCTGCCTGTCTATCGAGAGCATCCTTTTTCAGATAATGCTTCAAAACATGAAACGACTTTCCTTTGCTCCAATTCGTCTTGTTTGGGAGTAAGACGGGTAGTAGGATACTTAGCTTGTTACCAAAGCTAACAGTAGCAGACACCACCCATTCTCCAGCATCGGGGTCCACCCTCACATTCTTCTCGAAATACATCAGGCGATCCAAGAACAACCTATACCAATTTCCATCCGTGATGCCATCATAGATTGCGGCCATCACTCTCGCCTTTTGGAGAGTTACAGAATCGTAACTTCCTATTACTCCGAGCAACATTTTACTGGCTATGTCAAGTAGAGTCTTGTACTTGGGCAACAGCTCCTTCTTCTTGACAGACGGGATTTTGCCATCACGACCCAACTTCAACTTCTTTCCACAGAAAATGCTTAGATACCTCAATTCCTGCCCTAAACCATATGTCTCCACATTAATCGAACCCGAAGGTAATCTTAATGTTTCGAGCAACACTTCTCGAGTGATCTCCACTCTGCTTCCACCAACAAAGGTTTCGATGGAGTCGCCTTGTCGAGTAGTAGTGGCGAAGAAATCCAACACCTCTTCCTCATAGATGACCTCTGGAAATGCTTCCAAATACGATCTCAATCCACACCCAGGGGCGGACCTATGTGTTGATTAAGGGGGGCCTTGGCCTCCCCCAAATTTTAGCCTATAAGTAGTATATTTATATAGTAATTTAATTTTTAATTTTAATATTTTAAGTTGGCCCCCCTCAAATAAAATAAGTTTACAGTATAAACTGTAATAAACAGCATATGGCGGCCGCAAATTTGTGAGCTTTGTCATTTTAATTTATATTTATATATTATTTATTTTATTTTATTATTGATTAATTCATTATTTTAATCATTTTCTAAATAGTTAGTCCATAATTGATGTATAAAAATAATTATTCAATTATTAATTGATTATTTTTGTAGGTCAATGATAAATAAGAATTATATAATTAATTAATTACTAAATAAGAGTTAGGATTTCGAATTTAATGTAGTCTTCAAATTAATTCATTTGTACGGGTATTTGATTATTTTGTAGAATCTAAATTTTAACGTGGTGTAAGTTTAATGTTATAATTTAAAAAAGTATGATAATTAATAAATTATATAAATTCTTGTCAAAAAATATATAAAATTTTTAATGTATAATTTAAATTTGACTACTTTAAAATTGTATTTTTGGCCCCCCCCCTAAGTACACGTGCTGGGTCCGCCCCTATCCACACCTAAAGCACTTGATTAGGATCTCTTTGTTGTCGTCATTGTGCCTTCCATTGAAGAACATCGAGCTTTCAACATGCACCTTGCCTTCCGAGGTGTACTTGCCTAAGTCAAATCTCGCCTGCATGTTAGTTTGGATATCGAACATAGATACGATCGACATGATAAACGAGATGTGTGGGTTTCAATATGCAGTTATGAAAATCTCAAGAACTTTAATTGCTTGAGTGGGATAGTAAAGTGAATCGTGAGGAGAGTTTTCAGGAAAAATCTGTTTTGATGCATCACAAATTTTGAATGAACGGACACGATTAATGCTTGTGATCTAACGGTAGAAACCTTTGGTATTCAATTGCGTAATCGAGAATATTATGTGATTTGATATTGTAAAGTTTGGAATCCGCCTTTTCTATTGGTTAGGACAGATGGGTGTACTCACCTGGCCTAGTCCAGTAGGTTTTAGGCGCGAACTGGGTGTATACACCTCATTAAATGGAGTGTATAAATCCAGTTTTAGGTTTTCCAAAATTTCGCACTAGCAAATTACAGTAATACCCTTAATGACGTTTTAAACACTTAGTCAATCTTTAAATCACGAGAGAGCTTATCTTGTCTGTTCAAGTATGTCAGAATAGATTAGTAGACTTTATCTCCACTAGACGAGTTCCCACTTCGACTGTGCTTGTCTGTTCTGATTGTCGAACACCTTCATGTACCTGTCTCATCTGGTGCGACGTATGAGAGTAGATACAAGTAGTATAGTAGAATAAATATATCGAATATCAATCAATTACAGAACTTCAAGGTTTCGAACAAGATAACTTTCAACAAACTTAAGAGTCAACATAAGGATATTTAATAAATCATAGATTCCCCCTTAAATGTTTATTCCCTTTAGTATTACCCTCAGCTTTACCAGCTTCCTCATCGGGTTATTTGGTCATCTTGTCTGGCCTTGTATACCTGACTTGTTGATGAGTAGACGAGTACTCTATTTCTGAGGTAACTTGTCTGATTCCACTTTCTTCTTTATCATGTACCTGTCATGGTTAGTACACAACTATATACTAGTAGGGTCTAGATCAATTAGTCCTAGACTAATGCATAACTCTCTAAAACGAGCCTCAGGTAATGGTTTTGTGAAAATGTCAGCTCTTTGAAAATCAGTGTGAATCTTTTCCATGCGAATATCCTTCTTTTCTACATGATCACGTATAAAATGATGCTTCACATCAACATGCTTACAACGTGTGTGTAAAACAGGATTTAGTGTAATAGCAATATCACTATTACTGTCACAAAATATAGGAACATTTGATTCACAAATATTATAATCTCTAAGCTGTTGAATGACCCAAAGTAATTAACTATAGCAGCTACCGGCAGCCATATACTCGGCTTCAGTAGTAGAGGTAGCCACACTAGTCTGCTTTTTCGAAAACCATGAAATGAGTTTTGTGCCTAGAAATTGACAAGAACCAGATGTAGATTTCCTATCTATTCTACAGCCACCAAAATCAGAATTAGAGTAGCCACTTAGGGATAAATCATCATTCGAAGGATACCATATACCACGATTGATGGTTCCTTTCAAATATTTCAGTATCCGTTTAGTGGTTTCCATATGACTCTCTTTTGGATTAGCTTGAAAACGAGCACATACGCCAATAGAGAATGCAATATCAGGTCTACTAGCAGTCAAGTACAGTAATGAACCAATAAGACCACGATAATATGATTGATCAGCACACTAACCGTTCTCGTCTGGATCCATCCTGTAGGTGGGTAGCATAGGTACTCCAGTAGATTTGCAAGTTTTAATACCATACTTGTCTAGAAGATTTCTAGTATACTTGGTTTGATTTATGAAAATCCCTTCTGGGGTCTGTTTTACTTGAAGACCAAGAAAGTAGGTCTTTCACCCATCATCGACATCTCAAATTTACTTTGCATGAGTGTTGAAAAACTTTCACTCAACTTTTTGTTGGGTGAACCAAAAATGATATCATCCACGTAAATTTGGACGAGTAAAATGTCTTTCCCTTCTTGTCTTCTGAACAAGGTTTTATCGACCTTGCCCTTAGTAAAACCATTTTCTAATAGAAATAGAGAAAGAGTATCGTACCATGCTCTTGGAGCTTGCTTTAATCTGTATAAGGCTTTCTTCAACTTGTACACTTGATTACCTTTCACCTCGAAACCTGGGGGTTGTTCAACATACACTTCTTCCGCAAGAATACCGTTAAGAAATGCACTTTTAACATCCATTTGAAACACAGTAAACTTCATATAAGCAGCATATACAAGAAACAATCGAATGGCTTCTAGTCTAGCAACAGGTGCATACGTTTCATCATAATATATGCCTTCAGCTTGGGAATAGCCTTGAGCAACTAGTCTAGCCTTATTTCTAACGACTACATCATTCTCATCTTTCTTGTTCTTGAAAATCCATCGTGTGCCAACTACATTATGGTGTTCTGGCCTATCGACAAGTTCCCAGACGTCGTTTCGAACAAACTGATTCAACTCGTCTTGCATAGCGATGATCCAATTACTATCAGCCAATACCTCATTAACGGTCTTAGGCTCGATAGATGAGAGGAAGCAACACCAGCAAAACATAGATGGACTCGGCTATTCTTGCGACTCAAAGAGTTGTCGTCTAGTCTTCACACCAATAGTAGAGTCACCAATGATATTTTCAGTATCATGAGCAGATTTCCATGTCTTTCTAGTCTTAGCATGCATACTATCATCATCTAAATCAGTTACGGCATCATGCATTTCAACATCATTTGTATCAAAAGATTTAATAGGAGTAGACGAGTCGACTAGTGCAGGCATGTCAACTGGTCTAGTGGACTTACCTTGAGCACTTACCTTCTCCTTGTCATCTGACTCGAGGGCTTTCATGAATGGATTATAGGCTTGAACAGATTCATACACTTCTGATTCTCTATCCGTTTGGATCGATAGATCGGTTACTTTCTTACTGATCTGGTCGGCAGACGAGTCCTGTCGAGATTCATCGAAAACAATATGTGGTGTTTCTTCCACACATAGGGTAGAGTAGTTGAACACTCTGAATGCTTTGCTAGTCGAGGAGTATCCTAAGAATATCCCCCTCGTCTGCTTTAGCATCGAATGCATTCAACTTACTTTTCCCATTGTTATGGATGAAACACTTACAACTAAATATATGGAAATATGAGACTCTGGGTTTTTTACCTTTCCATACCTCGTAGGGCGTCTTACCTAGTGCTCTATTGATAGCACTTCTGTTCTGGGAGTGGCATGTAGTATTGATCGCCTCTGCCCAAAACTTATGAGGAGTATTATACTCTGTTAGCATAGTCCTGCAAGCCTCCTTAAGGTTTTTATTCCTTCGTTCTGCTACTCTGTTTTGTTGCGGTGTCCTTGCTGCACTAGTAAGGTGCTGGATACCACGTTTAGAGCAAAAATCTTTGATATAGCAGTTAATGAATTCAGTACCCTTGTCACTACGTATCTTGACAATGGACTGATTCTTCTCAGCTTGAATCTTCTTCAACAAATCAGGTAGGAGAGTTTGTGTATCACTCTTCTTGTGTAAGAAGACTACCCAAGTGAACTTAGAATAGAAGTTTACCACAACAAGTGTGTACCTTCTACCGTTCAAGGTTGGAGGAGTAATTGGGTCATGTAGGTCAATATGTAGTAGTTCTAGGACTCTACTTGTTGAGAGAGTTGGAATAGATTTAAAGGAACCTTTTACCTGTTTACCTTTCTGACAAGCATCGCATACATGTGACTTGTAATAGATTTTGTTGGGTATACTTTCAACAAGATAATCTCTTGCGATCTTATTAATCACCTTAAAGTTCATGTGACAAAGGCGTATATGCCAAAGCCAACTAATCTCTTTGGGATTTTTGCTAAGAAGGGAAGTGTCCCGCGGACAGCTATTCCAATTCACAATATACACGCTGCCTTGTCTTACGCCGACGAGCAGTACAGTATTAGTCCTTTTGTCTATGATCTCGCACTTCTGGCTTTTGAACTGCACTTTGTAACCTCGATCACAAAATTGTGAAACAGATAATAGATTGTATTTCAAACCTTCTACGTAGGATACGTCTTGTATCTCTACATCTCCATTTCTGATGTAGCCAAAGCCTTTTGTAATGGCCATAGAGCTATCACCGAATATCACCCTGGGTCCTTCTTGCTCGCAGTAGCTCGATAGAAGAGCCTTAGTACCTGTCATGTGGTGCGAACAACCACTATCAATGTACCAAGTTTCTCCTACTGAGCCACCCTTCTTATACAAGTCAAGTCGACCCTGCAATGACGATATTTAATAATTTAGGTACCCTCCTTATTTATTGGGGTCCTGGGGGGTTAGTAGAGTTCAAAGGAATCCAAATATGCATAGGAGTCCTGAACATGTTTGATCTCTTAAGCTTTCTATCATGCTTGTTGCAAAATAAGACCATGTTGTCCTTATCTGGCCTATCATCAGACCTTGGGTCTAGTCGTTTGAGATAGCCTTTCGACTTAACCTCTACTTGAGTAGGCATGGGCCTTTGATAGTCCGAATAAGGTTTGTATGCATTTGGGCCATACGATTTATAGACATGTTTAGGTCTTTCCTCTCCTTTGATATCATACGATACAGGTGGAGGATATAAGACAGGTTGAGTACGATATTTGGGAGCAACCTTCCTAGGCCTAGACGAGTAGAGCTGAGACTGCCTTATGAAAGGAGGTCTAGGCTCTTTCCATCTAGTTTGTACTTGTCTAGAACTCGTCTCCTCAGGATACCAATCCTCGTATCTGACCTGGTTTGGTCGTCCAAGACTAGTGGTCTTCTTTCGACTTGTTCTAAACGGGACAAGTCTGTTGTTAACATTCTTTTTACCAACTTTGGTAATCGGAGTGTTAACTCTAGTCTGTTTCTGTACAATGCCTTTGGATGTCGTTCTAATATCGTATTTCATTGGTCTTTTACCTCTATCATGTGTCATAGAGCTTGAACCAACATCAGTAGGGTTCATAATGACATGAGTAGGCGAGTCAGGTGTATATGCACCCAACCCTGTCTTGTCATCTGGAGCCCTATACCTATCTCACAGTTTTTTATTAATCATTGAAGAATTAACCAAGTCAGTAAGTTTAAGGTCTAGATTTACGACCTCAGTCTCTAAGAACTTATTGCGTTCTTCAAGCTTTTTGCACTTGCTCTTTAAAACATTGAATTCATTCGTCTTAGTAGCATGTATCTTAAGTAGGTCTTGATACAACTTGTCTGTCAACGCACACTTGTCTTTGAGTTGTTTCAACTCTTCTGTCAAGCGTTCGTTTAGGACTGTTATATTAGGATCTACTTTTGACTGAGCTTCCTTAAGATCAATGATTTCTTGTTTTAAAGTGATGTTCTCGTCACTGACTTCAATGAACGCCTTGTTAGCAAGTAGGAGGTCTTCTTCAGTCACACCAGTAGAGTGATGAAGACTACTCCCTACTCCAATATCGGCAGTGTCACTTTCATCAGAATCTGATTCATCACATGATTGAAAAGAAGTTGCAGATGATACCTCTTGTTCAATTTTCACCATGCAGCAGAGACCATCATCTACTATGAATGCTTCTTCATTTTCATGACCAGACGGGTAACTAGACGAAGACGAAGGCAACTCGTCTGAATCCGTTTCAGAGTCATCATTGGCCATCATTGCCTTCTTACCCCTGTTTTATCTTCGTTCCCTTCTTGCTTTGCGTTCTTAACGATCATCAGTGCTCAGGCCCGGACATTCGTAAATATAATGACCTGGTTTCTCACAGTTATAGCAAAGTAGATCGTTAGTAGACTTTTTATCAAGAGAATTATCCCTTCTCTTATCTCGTCTATCAGAACGTCTAATCTTCCTATCCTCAGAGTTCCTATCTCGCCTGTTTCCTTTCGAGACCTCAGCTCTCCTTTCGGATGAGTTTTGATCTCGTCTGGTCTCAGACGAGTCCTTGTTGCCAGAACCTCTAAAGTCTTTGTAGAACTTCTTATATATACCATATCGTTTGTTCAGCCTGTCGAACTTTCTAACCATAAGGTTCATCTGATCTTTCAAACTAAGATCAGACTTATCTAACTCGTCCTTGATGCTAGCAGACTTAGTCTTAGACTTGGACCTGTCTACTCTAGAGCTCTTAGACGAAGAAGACTTAAAAGCAACATTTTTCGACACAACATTCTCTCTATCATTACTGGCTATAGGATCATCCTCATCTAGATCGAACTCATGAGCTTTGAGTGTTTGGAACATCGTCTCAGCAGACCACTCATCTATATCCTGAGTATTCTTAATGAGCATTTTAACCATCTTCCAGCGAGCATCTAGACTCTTAAGAATTCTCAAGTTGATTTCACGATTAGTATAAGTCTTACCAAACACTTCCAAATCATTCATAACACGTGTAAAATGAGTATCTAACTGGTCTATGTTTTCACCAGCCTTCATCTTAAATGATTCGAACCTCTGTACAGCTGTGGAAAGCTTACTTTCTTTGATCAGGGTGGGCCCTTCACAAATGATAGCAAGACGATCCCACATTTCTTTGGCAGTCTTACATTTTAACACTTTCCCAAGATACTCATTAGGAAGGGTGTGTAAAATATAGTTCTTAGCCAAACTGTCTAGGTTGTTCTGCCTCATTTCTTCCGAAGTGAGTTTTGACCTGGGTTTTGGGACGGGTACCCCGACAGCTTTCGTTTTGTCCAATGCAGCAATGTTAGAGACCATCGTAAAGATCGGTCCTTTCTTGACGACAGAGATCATCAAGTCGTGAGTAGAACTAAAAATAGCCTCCATTCGAAGTTTCTAGTAATCATAGTCCTGAATAGAGAACTTAGGAAGTTTGTTAGCACTTATCTCCAAAGACATGATTTTAAGTTTGATCAATTAGAAGTATAGCAAGAAAATCAAAGATACAAATATTTCAAGAAACGTGACAAGAACAAGTACAATCAAGAACCAAGACTTCCCTCAAAGTCTTTTAGGGTGATCAAGAAACAGCAGTCCAATGAACTACTGCATTGATACCACTTGTAGGTCCCTAGTTGAGTTAATAATATTGAGTAAGCTAGGAAAACGTCTAGAGGGGGTTGAATAGACTTTTCAAAATCTTTCAATATATCAGAATACACAATGCGGAATTATCATATTTATCAATGAGCCCAACAAATTTATACTCAATTAATTTCGAAATAAGAACACTGATCTTGTCTAATCTATATGCAGTTTTAATCAATTAAACAGTTAATCAAGTAAACACAAATAAAACAGTAAAGTAAACAACACACAAGGATTTATAGTGGTTCGACAACTTGTCTACATCCACTCTCACAACTCCAGTTGCGAAATTCTTATTACTCTTCTCTTCGAGTAGTGTGTTCTTGTGGCTTAGAGTCCCAAGAAATAAGACTTTGATCTTCTTGATAACACTACTAAGTGTTTCTTCGATCTAACTAGCTATTTTACAAGTAACTAGCAACTTGAACAAAAACCTATAAAAGTAAAACTTCTCTTTAGTTCAGTAGTAGCCTTCTTCAAATTTGACTTGTATCTTGGCTTCAACTTTCTGAACTTGAACTCTGCGAGTTTCTTTGCTTTGAATATCTTCAGTTATTGCTTCGTAAATTTCAATGCTTCAGTAGTCTTGAATCGTAGAATACCTTGGAGTATTTATAGACTTCTAAATATCAAGAACAGTTTGTTATACAACTAACTTTCTTGATAACTAACTTTCAACTGTTTCTTCTTATCCTTCCATGCGTTTCTTCAGTTAATTAGTTATTCTCATAACTAACTCTTCAACATATATCCTTCATACGCATTTCTGACTTAAGAATCTTCCTTCTTTATGCGCACTTGTCTAGTCTTCCATACTTAGAAAAATCTTCAGTCTTCTTCTTCACTTGTCTTGTTTGGTCGCGAGTCTTCTTATCTTCAGTAGACTTCTGTAGTAGACTTCGATATAGAACTAAACTATACTAGTCCTATCATCTAATCTTAACAAGACTATTACATTACTTTAAGCTTTATAACTCATCTTAGTCATCTTAAATCTATACAACAATAAGAACAAAACATATGAGCTTCTATACATCGTTTAATTTGCTCAACATAAACCTAACATAGTACTTATAAATCGTACTTGTCTTTCATTCATACTTAAACTTTTCCTTTCATACTTTGTACTCTACTGATCTTCACAAGACGACTTACATAACTAGATCAGTCAACAGTTAGAATATATTCAAGTCCTCTTTTGGCTTATCAAAACTACTTATCTTATTTTCATCAATTAGGACTTATATTAGGATTCATATCCCAACGGTATGTGTTGTATGTATGAAAATACTTTGAAGGTAAATCAACACAAAAGTTATAGTGGTTCAGAGACTCAAGCTCCTACATCCACTTTCCCTGATTTAACAGGATAATTCCTTCACTCTTGGAATTACTTGTTTTATATTGCCAAGGTGCACATGATCAAGCACACCACTCATTGGTGCCTTGATCCCTAGGATATCAGAGTCCTAGTACTCTCTTCTCAACTCAGAATTGAACTGTTCTTCTCTCAAAAGTTAATTCCTACCACTTCTACTACAACAACCTTCTATCGCTCTTGTGGAAAGGTATAAGGGTTGAAGTTTGGTTCCAACTAGGTTGAGATATCCTTTACAATGAGCTCAGTGTAAAAGGATAGGATATCTCTCTAAGCTTGTATGGATATACAATGTAGTTTAGCTTAGAAGAAGTGTTCTGGAAACTATGAATGTCTTATAAAATCTTGAAGGCTTATGAGCTTGTAGTTTCCTCTTGATTGCAGGATAGTTAGATTGCTAGTTGGTGCCTTCAATGGTTTCCACACTTTTGTATTTATAGAACAATTTGAGGATTTGCCCGTTGGAAAGACAGCCTCAATTGTCTATATTTGTCTTCCTTGAACTCTGCAACTGGAAAACAGTTTCTTTGAAAGTGACATGTCCTTAATTTGGGAAGTAAACGGCTATGAGCATTTTGTCTTGACTTTGAAGCACTCTTCCCAATGTCTAACTTCAAGATTCACTTGATCAAACATGGACATCACTTCTGATGATTGGTCCTATGATAAGGATAACTTTCCTTATCACTTGGACAATTCTGTTTATCAATATCAGCAGTGTTTGCTTATCAGCAATGTTGGCTTTAGCTCTTTAGATGACTTGGCTCTTTTTCTTTCCATGGATATATCTTGATGGTCTTTGAGTATTTGTGGCTTTAGATCAGTAGCCTTGACCTTATAAGCACAGTTGGGCTTGTCTTGAAACTTTTCTGGTTCAAGTATGCTGAGACATTTCTGTTGTTCAAACCTTCTGAACTTTGATATATACTTCAGCAGACTTGGTCTTGATGATGCATTCAACTCAATTGATCTTCGGATAGGTTGTACCATCACTGGGTTGATTTGATCAGCACAGTTGTCCATCAGCAGATTTAAGGTCAATTTGATTCTGAGCCTTGAGGGGACTTGACTCTTGTAGACTTCTAAGCATGTGTTCCCCCTCAACTTGTGCATATATTATACTAAGAGCTGCCTAACATTTCAGCTTCTCAACTAGCCTTAAGCTACATGTTCCAACATTCCTGAAACATGTTCATTTAAATCTGACTTATCTATTTGGCATGTCTAAAGGGGTTTTGGTATCTTAATCAAAACTTCTCATTTTATTCCCAACACCTTGCTTCCATGGCCAGTCCATCCTCTGTCGCCCGCATCCTTGGCGTCAAGACCGCCATTGGCCATGTTCATCGGCATCTCCGCCCTCACGACACGAACGCCACCCACGTGTCAATTGTGTCGCGTTTAGGGCCACACCGTGAAGATGTGTCCGGAACTTCAGCATGTGCGCCCAGTCCAGATCCAGAACTCACCGAGTCGACTCAATCCCCACTAACTGAGTCAACTCGGTCCCTACTCAACACGTAACTACACCCACTCTTTTAGCAAATACACCCCATTTAGTAACCACGCCACTCTTCTAGTAAATACACTCTATCGATCTAGTAAATACACCACATCCGCCCACACGTCAGCTTCACATACCCTCTCCATCCCTTGGATCTTGGACTCTGGAGCGTCGCATCATGTTACGGCCGACCTTCAGAACCTGACTCTTCACTCTCTGTATTTTGGAACAGACAATGTCTCAAATATATGTGGATCTATCCCCTCAAACGCAAGTCTGATGTTCTTTCCACATTTAAACCCCTTGTCGAGAACTACTACAACACAAAAATCAAAACCCTTTACACAGATAATGAGGGAGAGTTTATCGCTCTTCGCTCATATCTTCAAACTCATGGCATATCCCACCTCACCACCCCACCCCACACCCCAGAACACAATGGGATGTCTGAACGTCGCCACAAGCATGTTGTTGATATAGCCTTAGCCTTATAAAACCATGCCTCAATTCCTCTCACATATTGGCTTTATGCCATATGTGCTGCCACCTATATTATAAACCATCTCCTAAATCAAACACCAAACTTTTCTAAACTCCGAGTCTTTGGTTGCTTATGCTACCCATGGCTTCGTCCCTACACTTCTCACAAATTAGACCCTAGATCTACACCATGTGTCTTCGTTGGATACTCCCTCACCCAAAGTGCCTACATATGCCTCGATCTATCCACTAATAGATTATATACCTTTCGCCATGTTCAATTTGTTGAGCACGTCTTCCCTTTTGCCAAATCCACTTCACCTGCTGATACACCCTCTAATCTGATAGATATATCCGCCACACCAACTGACCTGATAAGTTCACCCGCTCCTCTAATTGCACCCACTGTTCACCTAAATCCGCCTAATCCACCCACTAATTTGATAGATCCACCCCCTGTCCCAAAAAATATGCCTGACACGCCCCCTAATCCACTGAATACACCCCTGCCCCTCCAAGTCCACCCATTATCCCGACTAACCCACCCCTGACTTACTAAATACACCCCTTACTGCCCTTGTTCCTGACAACCCCCCACACCTAAAACACTACCCCTAACCATACACTTGAGTCACCAGGTGCTCCTCCGTGGCCTCCTGCACCGCCATCACCGCCTCTTGTCCAACACAAATCCAGCACGGTCACTCGATTTCAAAACAACATATTCAAGTCCAGTCTGAGGTATTTTCTAACATGTGTTTACCTTCTGATACTGAACCAAGCCGTGTTTCTCAGGCCATAAAAGATGAAAGTTGGATGGAGCCTATTTACTCTGAGTTTGATGCTCTTCTCGAAAATGGAACTTGGGATTTGGTTCCTCCTAATGAGTCCCAAAATATAGTTGGCTCCAAGTGGGTCTTCCGCATTAAACGCAAACCTGATGGATCCTTGAACAAATTTAAAGCTCACCTCGAGGCCAAAAGTTTTCATCAGCGTCCGGGAGTGGACTTCTCTGAGACCTTTAGTCCTGTTGTCAAACGTGCTACCATTAGGGTTGTTCTCAGTATTGCGATTACTTGAAATTGACCTCTTCGACAATTTGACGTAAATATTTATTTCCTCCATGGTACCTTATCTGACACAGTTTACATGCCAAACCGCCGAGCTTTGTTGATAAAACGTTTCCGTCCTATGTTTGCAAATTGCATAAATCAATTTACGATTTAAAACAGGCACCACGTACTTGGTACTATGCTCTTAGGACATTCTTGGAAGGGATTGGATGTATTCACACAAAATATGATGAGTCCCTTTTTGTGTACAATAAATCTAAAACTACTGCTTACTTCCTTGTGTATGTTGATATATCGTGTCACTGCCTCTGCTGCTTTTAAATTCAATAGTTAAAATCTCTCTTTCAGGAATTATGTTTCTCAGTTTCACATCTTCTTGTGATTTATTGTGACAACATATCTTTGTTCCAATCCAATCTTCCACTCTCGAATGAAGCATATTGCCATTCATTTTCACTTCGTTCGAAATCTGATCAAGAAGTCTCAGCTTGGGGTATCACATGTTTCTTCTACGGATTAACTTGTGGATGCTCTCACTAAGCCACTTTCAAGCACTCGGTTACATCTGCTTATGACCAAGATTTGAATCTCCTTCGATGCTCCATCTTGAGGGGGCGTATTAGGATTATAATATTATCCATATTATATTATGGGTAGGTCTCCTGTAGACTCAGTTCTTTATAAGGAATTAAGTTTATTTTCGAAAATAGCTAGGGTCATCAATAAGTATTAAATACGCAAAAATATGTAAGATAAATGTTTTAGCCGAAATGGTTGGACCCGGCTATTTTTACCTTAAGGTCGAGCGTTCAACTATTACATCTAACAATTTTCACATATATTTTTTATATTATAAAAGTGCATAAGCGTTTAGGTTATATAGAGTTGACAATTCCAAATAATTTTTTCAGTTATAGTAACTTACACTTTTTAGTAAATTCTACACCTTGTAGTTGTATTTTGTTGTACTTTTCAGTTGTAGTGACTTACAAATTCCAACAATATTTTCAATTATAGGTACTTACACTATTTAGTAATGCTATTTTGCACTTTTTAGTTATATGGAGATGCACTTTTCAGTGATATATGATGTTATGACTGGAAATAAAAAATTTATAAAAAATATTGTCTAAAAAAATACAATCCAAAACAAACGTGGATTTAGAGTTACACCAACGGGTATTGATGTTGCTTCTTTATCCTTCTTGTTCTCTTTCTTGTTCTTCTTGCCCTTCTCAAGGTGACGTTTTACTCTTTTTCCTCTCCTTTTTATTTTAGAATGTTTAGGGTTTAGTACCATTTTTGATGTATCATAAGCAACACCACTAAAATTTTTGATATGGTGCATCAAATAAACACCACAATCATCGTGACTGCTCTTTACGGATTTCCATTAAAATTTGACATTATCAAAATCAAATGATGCAATTTTAGATGCTTTTTCATTTTTCTTTTCGATTAAGGGAGTGGTGAATTGCACAACCTGCAAAAAAAGAACATAAAATAAATAATACAACTAAAACAATTAACAAAAAAATATTTTAAAAAAAGAAAAATATACCAAAAACTTCGTCATGTCTGTGAAACACTTTTCAGTTGCATCATCAGAATATTCTCTATTATCAAGATAGTGCACCTTACTATCAACAAAGTTAATGCAGACGGCGGCATAATGATTATGAATGCAAAAAGGAATGAAGATCTGGATTAAAATAACAAAATAATTAGCATAAATAATATAATAAAAAATAATACTATTCATTATAATAAAAATGATATTACCAAAGAAACTGTATCACTAGTGTCATTTGATACAATGATCCATTGCTTAAAAGATTTGTTTACTTCCTCACATAGCTTCTCCCTATCAATATGATTCTCTATGTAACGTTGCATAACACCCTACATAAATAAAAAACACATTGATTTTTTAAAATACAAAATATAAATGAAAATTTACAGTAATTTCATATTACACATATGACTAATGTAGTGTTACACCTTTCACTATAGTGGTGTTACACCTATCAGTAATGTGGTGTTACACCTTTCACTAAAGTGGTATTACACCTATTAGTAATGTGGTGTTACACCAATCAGTAAAGTGGTGTTACACCTATCAGTAAAGTGGTGTTACACCTATCAGTAATGTGGTGTTACACATTTCACTAAAGTGGTGTTACATCTATCAGTAATGTGGTGTTACACCTTTCACTAAAGTGGTATTACACCTATTAGTAATGTGGTGTTGCACCTATCAGTATTATGGTGTTACACTTTATACTAATGAAGTGTAACTTAATTTGCAGTAATTAAAACTTACAGAATGATCCACATTGAAAATTAAACGCTTCACTACATCTTCAAGCCAACAGTCATGGTTCATCATTAAAGACCAAGCATTCACCACTGATTGAATAATTCATGTACCCGAAATCAAAGAAACAATATCACTCTTCTTGATGTAAAAAATGAAAAACCCCGTGAAAATTAAGGGTTATACAAAAAAAAACTTGAAAATAAGAATGAAATGAAATGAAAGAACAACAAAACAAACATAAAATATGAAAATACAGAAAAAAAAAATACCAGATATAACTTGGAAGGAGATGAATAGGCGATTATACTTGAAGCTTCAACAAAATACTACAATACCGAGTAGAAATCGACTAAAAATGAAGTATAAAACACGAAATCAACACAAAAAACTGCAAAACACACCACAGTCTGAAGAAAGAAGGAGAACGGTAAAGGAAACGTGAGAAGTAGAAGTTTGGAGAAGAAGAAAGACAGAAAAAAAAGGAAAATGAGAGGAAAAATATTAAATGTAATGTATTTATATGATCCAAGTGTAGTATGGCAGGTCGGATCATGCGGGTCAGGTAGGGGCAAGGGTGTGGGTCGGACTCAGTTTCATGTATGGAATCAATTCCATACAAAACTTTGGCTATTATTATTCATCTAGATCTTCTTGAAATATATTTGACCTAGTCTTGATACGTATCTTATAGATATATATATCTTGTATCTATAAATACAACATTTATAAACATTATTAATCATTAAATGAAATTATAATTTCATATTCTCTATATATATGTCTTATGGGCCCAGATTACCTGTTACCTTTCTCACTCATAATTTAATAGAGAAGGAAGTTGTATGTGTATGATGAGAATGAGGATCGTGCATGGGCTCAAAATTGCGTATAGTCGAGAGTCGGGTTGAAGGGCGGCCAAATGGATTTAAGCCCAATTAGGGATAATCTTTTATTTTGTTGTTGCCTTTATTTTGATTAGTTAGGATATTAGAAAATATTATTGAATATTAATTAAAAGATATAATTGGGTAGTTAGGATATTTGCATATATTTTGGGGAGATATTGAGTCCCTATATATATATATATTAATATGAAACTATTGTATTAGGAAGGAGAAATTAGGAGAACTCATTTGCATAATTCTTTAAAGCTCCGTTTTCTTGCTAGCCTGAGCTAAGGTAAACAGATTTACTCGACTTTCGTATCGTGGTTCTCATCAAATGATGCGAATACGGGTCGTGGGCTCAAGAACACGTATCATAGAGAGTCCGGTTGAAGGCCCAATGGGTTTAGCACGTCCAAAGCTACTGTCATCTTTAGTCCATTTTTTATTTGGTTTGTTTTAATTCATTTTAGGCTGCATATTTGACTTGGTTAATTGTTTTGGGCTCTCATGTTAATTGGCCTAATATTAGTAGTTAGTTTAGGGCTCAGTAGTAATCGGTTGTGCATACCCATATTAAATGGTTGTAAATCGGCCGAGAGAGATAATCAGAGAAGAATTAGTCTGGAATATCAGATTTCTTATGCAAAATCAATTTTGCAACAGTTGTTCTTGTCGGCCTGGGCTGGAGATTCGTCGGAATCGTATTTTGTGGTCGTGGTTCTCATCAAATTGGTGCTTTCATTGAGAGTATTTGAGAATCACGACAACCATGTCAGGAACTCATCGCGAACGGATCGAACTCTTGGAGGCACGATTCGACCAGTTGGAATCAAGAATGAATCACATTGGAGATCGAATGGACAAGATCGATGGCGTATTGGAAAGACTAGCACGAACAAGATCCAAGAAATCCAAGAAAATGTCCACCAAAGGCTCGAGTAGTTCGTCATCACGAAGGAGTGGAGATTCTGAGTCCAGCTCCAGGGAATCAAGTTCTGCTGAAGAAGACATTAATCCTACTCACCAAAATAGTCGTGGTGAAAGAAGACGACTCGGGAAAATTGAGGTAGATGAGCAGCGCAAAACGAAACCCAAGTTGTTCTGCACCACTTTTAACGGTACAGATCCCATTTCTTTGATCAGCCGAGTAAACCAATATTGCAATCTGAATGGAATTGAGAAGGACGAAAAAGTCAGGTATGTTGTATACTATCTTGAGGGAGAGGCCAATATGTGTTGGCAATGGTTGAGTCGAGTGTATCGGAAAAAAGGACGAAAAAATCAAGTGTCATTGTCGGAGCTGGTCTAGAACTTAGAAGTTGAGTAGCTTGGGTTAGTTGAGCAGAGGAGGAAGGGTCAGCAACCTCAGTGCCTTCTGATGCAGCTTCCTTGAATTCTTCCATACATTCTTCCCTCGTTCTTCTTCCAAATGCTACAGAGTTTGGATTTGCATCAGCTTCCGACAAAATGACCAAATCATCTTCTTCTTCAACATGAATCTGCTCCTCAGCTCTAGGAGCTGGCTGTTCAACACTCTTGGATCTTTGAGCCTCTGAGATCGGGGATTGTGAAAGTTCAGTTGTTACAATTTCTTATAATTGATCTGGTTGAACGTTTGACTGTGTATTAGCTGATGTAGTAAATTTTTCCATCACCATATCACTTACAACTATTAACACTAATACCTCCAAGTCCAAGGATTCATCTTGGGCATCGACATCAGCTGTTTGCACAGCTTCTGTCTCTAGCTCAGTTGATTGCTCAGCTTCCTTACCAGACTGCTCAGTTGATCTCCCAACTAAGTCAGTTGATACTCCATCAGCGTTCCCTCCAACTAGATCCTGTGAAGGATTTTCATCAATGTTTTTGCCTTGCTCAGCTCCGGACTCAGGTCCATCGTCGTTGTTGTCTTTCTTTTCCTCAACATTCTCTTAGATTTATGGTTCCGAAAGTTGTCCAAGCTTTATAGCAATAAGCGTAGAGAGTGAGTCATCAGAATGAAGACAAAGGGCATCTACGATTTCAACAAACTCAATCTGCTCCAACTCCCAATCGTAGAAGTTATCATTCCCACCTTTCTCTATAATTGTGGTGGTCAACCTATGAATGCTACCTGTCCTCAATTGTCTCCAAGTCCATATATGAAGAATCGACTCAAAGAGTCCTTCGTCTGACATCAACTCTAGATAATCGGATCTGAGTATGGAGCTTATCTCGAGTCGCTTGAATTGCTCAGTCAATCCAATGGGGTAGTCTGAAAGGTTTGGATTATATGGTTTGGGTAGTGAAGTAGGCTTATTTATTGTCTCGACTGGGTCTGGTCGGGCAACATCTGTTGTGGTTTCTATGTTTGATGGGGATGTGGAGTTAGAAATTTCAGCGTAAGACTTTGCAATCTCAGCTGCAGTTTCTAAGGGATGGATGATTAGGGCAAGTGTCGGTTCAACATAAATAATGTTTGTTGAGGGTTGGCTTGTTTTATCAGTTGTATGAGTATCAGTTGATTGGATGGGTTCTGTTTATGTGGGTTGTTGGTGAGGATAGTGTGGTTTGGTGATCTTCACCTGAAGAAGTCTCAACTGATGCGGTTTGGTTAGAAGTGGCTTTGGGGGATGGTGTTTTGGAGGCTTGTCATGCTGAAATGGGATCAGCACGAATAGGTTCAGACAAAGGAGGGAGATCCAAATGTCTTTTGGTGGGGGGTTTGGATTTGGTTGGGATCTTAGAGGAGGAAGAAGACAGTTTAAAAGGTTTTTGAAGGACGAGGAGATACCTTTTTGGTTAGAGGTATATCGTCTGATGTAGTCTCCACTGATGAAGCTTTATCTCCACCAGATACCTTCTCAGCTGGTGCCTTTTTAGCTGATGCCTTCACAACTGTTTACTCTTGAACTTTGGCCTTCTTAGCCTCTGGCTGTTTGGCAGCTAGTGCAGCTTTCCTCTTCCCATCTGATCTTGATGGTCTGCACATCCATTTGGATGGATGAAACGTCTTGTTGTGTCCTAGATCTTCCTGTTTAGCAGCAAGTGAGGTAATTCACAACTCAGCTTAGATGTATATGTCAATTTTGCTTCTGTATACCAAACAACATCCTTATCCTTCTTGATCTTGGATGATACTTCCACCATCCGTCTGATGAAGAACCTTGGCCAATCTATCTCCACTTCATCCAGAATGGCCATCATTATTCTCATTTTTTCAAAAGAGAACTCATCTGCACTGAAATGTTGACCCGGCAAAATCTTCCCTACCACATCCATCAACAGATGGTACTTTTGCTTTAGCATTATCTTCTTTAGATGAGAAGTACCTGTCTTTAGGAATTTTTCATCCAATAGCACCTTGCATATCTCATCCTCCCGTCTTGCCATGTACTCATCTAAAGTCGGAGTCCTTGACATCTTCAGGTTGAATAACTCCACAAACACTTCAGTATAGACCCTGACCTTGTCTTATCCATAGGGTTGTAAATGAGTCGAGCCGAGCCGAACGCGATGTTGTTCAAGCTTGTTTGAAATATTATCGAGCTTTGAAATTAGTGTTTGAGCTTGTTTGATAATTAAACGAGCCGAGCTCGAACGAGCTTTATTCGAGCCGAACACGAGCCGAGCTCGAGTAGTTTGACATGTTTACACTAACTTTATCTTTTTTTCCTTATCGAGCTCGAGCTCGAGCCGAGCTTTGGACCATACCGAACGTAAATTTATGTTCAAGCTTGTTTGATATCGATGTCGAACCGAGCTCAAACGAGCTTTTACCGAACGATCTCGAATCGAGTATCGAATAGCTTGGTTTGATTTTCAGCCCTACTTATCCAGCATATGACGACAGATGATCGCCCCTTTGGCTAAGATACACGTAGAAGTAGCATACATTTTCTTCGAGTAGCAGAGGTAGAGTAGTTTCCAAATAAGTCTTCAGTCCAGCACGAGCCAAGACGTGTAGAAGAAAGTGTTGATCATCCCCTGTTGGTGATGTGAAGCATACAGTACCTTCGGAGTTGACTCTTTCATCATTGATCCAAGAGATCGGATCAAATGTCTCCTGAACATCCTTTGAGTGGGAAGGTTTTGAGGATTTCAGTGCTTTCACCATTGTTGCTAGGAGTAAGAATGAGAATTCGAGAATAGATAGATTGAATCTTGTAAGTTCAGAAAAATATATGAGCGTAAAGGGTAAAAATCCTTAATTTCAATCTATATATATGCGATGATGATGAATGAGGAATGGTTTGGACTTAATCCGAGAACATATGCGGGGTTAAGATGCATTTGAAAAAGGTTAATCTAATGGCTGAGATCAAAAGACCTTTTACTGCCTTGAACGCGGAAATTTTGAAAGTTTATTTACCTTTGAATAGTAATTTTTTGCGTCTGCATTAAATGCGAAGCCACACGATTGAGTAGTTTAAAAAGGCGTGTCACATCGTTAAATTTATGAACAGTTTGTAATGTTTATCTAATATACAAGTAATGTTTGAACTATGAACAGTTTATGATGATTAAATTTAATTAAGTAGTTTTGGCTTCATCATAAAGTGGGAAATTGTTGGGATATAAATCCTACATACCTTAAGAGATGAAGTATAAATCAAGTTTTGATGGCCAAAACAACTTAAGTGGATTACAAGTTTAATGGAAGTTATCTGGTTAGGATATAATTTAAACATTGTATAAAATATTATGTTGTATAGTCTAGTCAAAGTATACTAAGTTGTATATAGTTCAGTTGGTATTACTAACTAGATAATCTAGCTTAGGTTCAGAATAGAAGACCAAAATGGAGCAGACTTGAAGACTGGAAGACCAGACGAGATGATTTACCAAGACAGCTGATATGTGTAGAGCAAATGACATACAGAAGACCAGCTAAGTTAAGCTAAAGATCGAAGAAAAGCTTAAGTGTTGAATATAACTAAAACGCGAGAAAGAAGGATATAACCAAGATTCAGTTATAAGTCAGGAAGAAAACAAGGAAAGAAGGAAGTTAAGTAGCTAACCAAGAAACAAGAAATAGTTGGTTATATGAAGTTATTAAAGTGGTTATCTAACTAACTAGCGTTCTAACGACTAGTTTGGGAAGAGAACTATCTATAAATACAAGACATGGGTCATTGTATTTAGTACGAAAACTCTACTCAAAAGAACTCAAGCGATTGAGGCAATTAAGAAGTAATCAGAGAATTTAGAGTATTGAATGAGAAGATTTGAAGAGCAAATCAAAGAAGTTTTCGAAGAAGACTAGTACTGAAGAGATATTATCATAGGCTAAAAGATACTCAAGGAAATCATTGTTGATTTACTTTGTTTGTTGGAAGGAAGGTTTGTAAAAGTTTTAGTTCTTTCTAACTAGTTGAACGATACATCAAGAGGTGTACAAGATCAAAGTCTTAATTTTGGGACTTTAAACCACAAGTAACCCGATAAAAAGGGAGTAAATTTCACTATTGGATAGTGAGAGTGGATGTAGGCTTATTGGTTGAACCACTATAAATCTTGTCTTTTTTACTTACTGCATTTTATATTTCTAGATATTATTCATAATGCATAAGTTTTGAAAAAACAGCTGATTGATAAATCAAACTGAGTAAATAAAGTTTCAAGATAAAAAGGTTTTTATATAAGGACGAGTATAAATAACTTTGAGCCTTACCAATCCACGTATATACACATCTGATAGGATATAATTCTGTTTTGTAGTTAGTTGATTTATTCAGTTGTATAAGTTGTGGTCAGTGGACTAAGTATTAAGCTGAGTTAATATCAGCCGAGTAAACTTTACTTAGAATAGATTTTGAGAAAAGTTTGAAAAGTCTATTCACACCTCCCCTCTAGACTTTTTACTCAATATGTAACTCGTTCTTGGGACCAACATACAATATTTTTATTACAAGATTTTGTCATGTTTCTTCACTAGTGTAAGCTGGTAGAGCAGGGATTCCTAACAGCTCACTTAAAGATCCATAAATTTAAATTAAATTCAACATCATTGAAAATTGATCAGCTTTTCTTGTGGTAAACCTCCATCTTTTGTTTAATAAGATATAATGAGTAACAATAACATGATCAAAGCCTTCCATTTTATGCATCCAAACTTCATTATCTTGTTTCTAGTTTCTGCCATGTTTATCGACTGATAAAAATCATCTTTTTTTACAGCTACTTATTGGGGAATTAAAAGTAGCCTTGAAATGTTGCTTTTGTACATTCTCATACTTGATGTATTTTATAATTAATTCATATGTTTTATTTATATGTAGTCACATCCAGAAGCAAAAGAAATGCATAATAAAATGATAGATAATTGGGATGAGATTGTGTTGTTGTGTGGAAAAGATAGAGCAACAGGTGATGGAGCTGAAACTCACGATGAAGGCAGCAAAGCAATGGGTGAGGGAGAGGAAATTGAAGTGGATTTTGCTTCTCTATCAAGATCCAAAGCACGGGAACGACCATCAAATTCTTCAATAGATGAAAAGAACTGAAGAAAGATACTATGGTTGAAGTTGTTAGTACAATGGCTACAACATTTCAAGAGTTTATACAAGTTGCTAGCAAGAAGAATAATGAAGAGAAATAAAGTGGTATTGAGATACATGAGTGGTGATCCAGAGGCGTTCAAATTGTTGAAAGTTTTTTCAGAAGAAAAGAAGGAGTATATTTCTTTTATCATCCATTCGTAGTACTCATGGTTGTGAATCTATGAAGACTTCTTATTCTATCTAATTTTGTGGACTCTCGTTTTATTCTATTAATAATTTTATATCTTTATTATATTGACATTTTATAGTTTAGAATTTTCTTGAAAGATATTGGTTGTATCGAAGTATTGTATACAAATATGTTTCATAAATTGTGAGATGATTGTTTCGTAGTCTTTTGTATATATAATTATTTAGAATAATTGTAAGTTTAGACTATTTTGAATTTAACATATTTAATTTCATGAGTGAACTTTAGGTCGAGGGGGTTTGGAGTTTGGGGAAGATGGTCCAAGGGGAAGGAGGGTGTGGGTGGAACTAAACAGAAATTGGGAATGATTGAATTGGGTTAAAAAAAAATAGATATTTGTTTGATTTTTTATATATTTCATGTGATTGGGTCTATTTAGGTATGATTTGGGGATTTGGTTGATTTTTTCAGATTTTATATTAGGTTATGAATCATGATTGTGCATTATCAACCTAAAGGAGATTACTCAATTTTCTTGTGTTTTTGTGGTTTGAATTAGTTTGTTTCTGGAGAATGTCGTACCTCACTCAATATAGAATTGATTTGATTTATCATCTATTGGCTTGATTAAGTAACCAAAATTTTAGCATTACATGTTGCTTGTATCCTCTTTTTCATGCCGTAGGGATGTTATTTTCAGAACTTATCCATGACAATGTTAATGTTTTCATTACATCTCATCATGTTGATTATGTAGATTTTGTATTATTATTGGAATTGTTAGGAGGATTTGGTCTGCCCTATTCTTAGTATGGTGAACGTAACCTATCATTTACTCTGTTTCTCAGCTCTTTTGGTAGTATGAGTTCTTGTTTCAATTTTAATGAAATGTTTATTTACATATTAACTGAAATTAAAAAAGATGAAACCAATACTGAGATAGTATTAATCTTGAACCCTGAGGACTAACTTATTACACCAGAATTTTTGCCCACTGAATATCATTATATCCATTTAACTCAACTGCCTCATGCTCATCCCCCTTAGCTCACATCTCATCAGTTTAGGAATAAGGCACATAGATTTCAATAATCAATTCAAACTAAACATATAAACTTGATTACAATAAACTTTGATTCTTGTTGTTTCCAAGTTGATACAATTAAAAATATACTCATGACTAACAACATGAAAAAGAGAGCAAATGACTTTCTTAAAACTAACAACATTTCTCGCGGTGAAACTTCAAGTGGACACATAGAAGGTTGTCTCTTCAAAAATTTGATATATATTTGTCTGTCTATGTATCTTTTGACTTACTATATTTTCTAATATTGTTGTTATTCTTATAAATGTTTGTCTATAGAAAATAAGTACAAACAACCATATGTATCTTGGAATAGGGAGATGGATTGTCATTTAGCGAATGTCTTATCCGAACAAATGGTTTTGGGAAACAAGTGTGACGGTGATACTTGGAAACCCCAAGCTCTACATGTTTCTCTGACAAACTTGAACAAAGAATTGAATTTGTGTTTAACAAAAGATAACATAAAAAATAGGCTGAAAATTTGGAAAAAAACATTACAATGTGGTTTTCGATGTCCATGCCAATCAAAGTGGTTTCACATGGGACGAGGAGCGAAAATGATAGTTGTCACATCGGATATGTGGAGTTCGTAGCTTGCATACATTGAGGTTAGACAAATCCTAATACAATATTTTTATTACAAGATTTTGTCATGTTTCTTCACTAGTGTAAGTTGGTAGAGCAGGGATTCCTAACAGCTCACCTATAGATCCATAAATTTAAATTAAATCCAACATCATTGAAAATTGATCAGTTTTTCCTGTGGTAAACCTCCAGCTTTTGTTGAACAAGAGATAATGAGTAACAATAACATGATCAAAGCCTTCCATTTTATGCATCCAAACTCCATTATCTTGTTTCTAGTTTCTGCCATGTTTACCAACTGATAAAAATCATCTTTTTTACAACTACTTATGGGAAAGTATTGATTAGTTTGTTAGCAATTGGGGAATTAAAAGTAGCCTTGAAATGTTGCTTTTGCACATTATCATACTTGATGTATTTTATAATTAATTTATATGTAGTCACATCCAGAAGCAAAAGGAATACATAATAAAATGATAGATAATTGGGATGAGATTGCGTTGTTGTGTGGAAAAGATAGAGCGGCAGATGATGGAGCTGAAACTCACGATGAAGGCAGCGAAGCAATGGGTGAGGGAGGGGAGATTGTAGTGGATTCTGCTTCTCTATCAAGATCCAAAGCACGGGGACGACCATCAAATTCTTCAATAGACGAAAAGACTAAAAAATAGAAGAAAAAATGGCTACAACACTTCAAGAGTTTCTTGCTAGCAAGAAGAAAAATGAAGAGAAATCAAGTGGTATTGAGATACATGATGTCGTCTCGATGATTCCCTGGCTTAGTAGTGATCAAATTTTTATGGCGGTACGCAAGTTGATGAGTGGTGATCCGGACGAGTTCAAATTGTTGAAAGTTTTTTCAAAAGAAAAGGAGTATATTTTTTTTTTATCATCCATTCTTAGTACTCAATTTTTAGTACTCATAGTTGTGAATCTATGAAAACTTCTTATTCTACCTAATTTGGTGGACTCTCGTTTTATTCTATTAAAAATTATATAACTTTATTCTATTGACATTTTATAGCTTAAGATTTTCTTGAAAGATATTGGTTGTATCGAAGTATTGTATACAAATATGTTTCATAAATTATAAGATAATTATTTCGTAGTCTTTTTTTTATATATAATTATTTAGAATGATTGTAAATTTTGATGTATTATATTATTGTTAAATGATAAATGAAAAAAACAAATGTATTTATTTTAATTTTGTCAAACAGATTTTAAATTTATGTATTTGATGAATCTCTTCATAAATATATTTTGAATTTAAATAAGGGATTTTAAGTTCTTGAATTTGAAGTTTATGAATTCTCAAATCCATTAATTTTCAAATTCCTTATATTTCAAATGACTGCATACAAACTGTTGGTCTTGAAGGAGTATATGACAAGTGTATGGGGGGATACACTTGTATGCAAATTCTTTTCAAACTTGATTAAACCAGAGTTCAGCAAGGTTGTCCTAGACAACTCTGCTGATGAGATTAACTCTTCTAAGATAATCAAACTACTAAGTACTGTTGAGTACTTAGTTGAATAACTATCTAGGGGAGTTATATGTGCGGAATTAGTGGTTGGCCCTTAAGTTTAAACTCCTTTTATATTCTGAAATCACTTAAGCAGTTTATCACAGTTTTATCAGAGAACTTGTCCAAATCAGGTTTTGCACAGTTTGTGAAATGATTCTTGAAAGTTCAGTTTATGTGTGCAGTGTTGAATGTATGAAAGTACTTTTAATGAAAATCAGCACAGTGGTTTATAGTGGTTCAGAGACTCAAGCTCCTACATCCACTTTCCCTGATTCAACAGGATAATTCCTTCACTCTTGGAATTAACTTGTTTTATAGTGCCAAGGTGCACTTGATCAAGAACACCACTCCTTGGTGAATTGATCCCTAGGATGTCTAGAGTCCTAGTACCCTCTTCTCAACTCAGAACTGAATTGTTCTTCTCTCAACAGTCAGCTCCTACCACTTCTACTACTACAACCTTCTCACTTTCTCACTTGAAAGGGTTAAGGGTTGAAGTAATGTTCCAACTAATGAGATATCCTTTACAATGGAGATCAATGTGTAAGGATAGGATATCTCTCTAAACTCTTGTATAATTTATACAATGGGTTACAGCTTAGAATGAAGTGTATGAACACTAAGATAGTCTCTTGAAAGCTTGAAAGCACTTTGACTTGTGGGATAGTTGGATATTCTTGTCAAGGTTGAGGTGCTTCAAAATGGTCTTCACACTTCTGTATTTATAGACAAATTTGAGGATTTGCCCGTTGGAAAGGTAGTCCCAAATTGCTATAAATGTCTTCCTTGAGTTCTTCAACTTGGAAGACAGATTCTGATAGTGACATGTCCTTGTTTTGAGAAATAAACGGTTGTAACAACTTTGTCTTCATTCTGAGCACTTTTCCCAATGTCTGACTTCAAGATTCACTTGGTCAAGTATGGACATCTCTTCTTATCAACATTCCTGAGATAAGGACAAGCTTCCTTATCACTTGGACAACTCTGCTTATCAGATTCAGCAGAGTTCATTCATCAGCAGTGTTGGCTTTTTAGCTTCTTCAGATGACTTGACTCTTTCTCTTTCCACTTCTTCTTTGAGTTGTCATTTAAGCATATATGACTTGGAAAGATGGACTTGATCTTCTTTCAGCATAGTTGTCCTGGTGACAGATTCCAGTTCAAGTGTACTGAGACAACTCTTCTGAACCATTTAGTGACCAACTCTTCTGAGCTTTGTATGAAGCAGTAGATTGGTGCTTTGATGATGCATCTTAACTCATGTTGGCATTCACTAGGTTGCCTTTTGACTGAATACACATGATCAGCATACTTGTCCTTCAGCAGACTTGAGATCATTCCATAACTGAGCCTTGAGGGGACTGATATAGCTTTAAGCAATCAAAGCAAGTGTTCCCCCTCAACTAGTGCATCTATTCTTCTAAGAGTTGCCTAACACATCAGCTTCTCTACTTGTCTTAGACTACATGTTCCAACATTTCTGAAACATGTTCATTATAAAAGACTTATCTACTTTGGCATATCTAAAGGGGGTTTTGGTATATTCATCAAAACTCATTTTATTCCCAACACAAACACAACCTTAAACTCGAATTTTGAATCAGTTCCTAGACGGTATAATGTGGGTCTACACCGCCCACCATGAAAATATGAGAAATGAAGGTAGAGACTAGAGCGGTGGATGTGATCGTATCACCCAAAGTCTTACGTGGAACAACTTTATTGGTCATATTCCACCGGCCATGGGCATATACATATGTGATGCGGGCCCAGTTCGGCCACTATGAGTGTATCTATCATTCAACCAATTTTCTTCATTTCTTTTATTAATTTATTTTTTTATAAATTTTTGTGAGAGATAAACATATTTATGTTTTTATAATAGTAATAGTAATAGTAATATTAATAATAATCTTTCCAAAAAAAATTTAAAAAAATTATTAAAAAGAATGGAAAGAATTCAAATTCAAGTCTCAAACTTTCTTTCATAATAATAATAATAACTATTGTTATATTTTAAATTTACATGAACCGTATAAAGTAGTTCACGTTTATAGAAGGGGGTTGGGGAGTTTTTTTGTACAATTATATTTTCTTTATCAATCTTATTTTAAGAGACTATATTTTTTTTATTTATATAATACTAGTATATGAGTTAATTTAGGAAGAGTTGAAATAATACTAAAGTACTAATAAAAATAATCTTCTTTTTATAAATAATAGTGTTAAATATGTAAAATATGAAGTAATTCTTTTGAGATCGACTTTACAATTAAAATACTTAAAAAATAAGCATTTTGTATATAAACATCAAAAGTGCAATAAAAAAATTCTCTTGAAACAACTTTTACAATAAATTCACTATTAAATAATTTATTAAATTAATCTATCATTAATTTTACATAATTTTAATTCTATTTTTTTACTAAAAATAATAAATTTTAGTATATATAATATTTATATTTATCTTCTTTTTTTTTTTTTTTTTGTGTGTTATGTTACGTATGAAAACTAATTTGGAACTGGGAGAGTACTTGTTAGATTTCATAAATAGGTCAAAATCGTAATTGTAACATCATCACGTATACTTTCCACGTAGATTAGACAACAGCAGCATCATGCGTGGAATTGCACTTCTATAAAATGCAATGCAAGAGTCTCGTTAATTTTGTGCAGTGATTATTCTTGAGGGATATATGTTTGGTTGAAATTTATTCGATGTCACAATGACTAACACATACGACTTTTTCCATTCCTCTAAATAAGTTAGTACAGTAATAATTACTCCATTTAATTTGACTAACTTTTTTTTTTTTAAAGTAAAGACTCCAATTTATTTAGCAAATGCAAGAACCATTCGATAGGCCGTCCACAATATTCGGAGGCTTTACCCAAATATGAGGATTCGGGAACATCCTAGCAGATCTAGCTAACCGATGAGCTTTCATATTCGTCATACGACTAATAGCAATAATAGAACACGAAATAAAGGTAGGAATTAATCTCTTACAGGCATCTATTGTATCTCCAAAAACAGATAGATGCTTCCCAGGGGAGTTCATAGCATCAGCTACTAAGGTTGCATCAACTTCCACAATAATCTTTGTAAAACCCAACTCTTTGATCCAAGATAAAGCCTCCAAAAGGCCCAAGGCTTCTCCTTCGTCGACGTTATACATACCTGGGAACACTGATGTGCGACTCAATACGTACTCTCCTCCTTCACCGTGTATGATAGCCCCGAATACCATCTGATTCGAGTCTTGAAAAAATGCAGCATCAACGTTTATTTTAACAAAGGTCGTCGGTGGTGTGTGCCACGCCTTACATACAGGAGTCGTGGGCTGGCTAGAAAAGACTGTCTTCGCTGCTTCCCATTCCATAAGGATTATTAACGCCAAACTTGCGGCCCTCTTGGCATCGGTACAACTCCCGTTCCACATGAGTTCGTTCATTTCCTTCCATATCCTCCAGAGAACCATGGAAAATAAAGAGGCATGGTTACCATCTAAGTGTTTCACCAAAGCAAAAACTAGCTCCACGGTTGATTCTGCTAGTTGTATCTCTCGATCCATAATCTCTCAGAATGGCATTCCTCTCCACATGCTCACCACATACCGACACATGAATAATGCATGCCAACTAGACTCATCGGCCATCAAGCAATGAGGGCACTCCTTGGTGTCGACTACACGTCTAGTGAACAGTTTCGCACCTTAGGCGGTACTTGTAGTTGCTAAATATTTTTCCATTCGTACTCACCTTCTAAGTTTCCTTCGCCTACCATATCAGCACCCAAATGATATGCTGATCTTACCGAGTATCGTCCATCGCGAGTATAGTGCCACACTAGTTCGTCTCTGTAACCAGGGGGTGCGACACCCGTTTTCAGAATTCTTCCTGCATCAGTAGGGTCAGATAAATAACAAATCTTATCCTTATCCCATCCCCTCGAATCTGGCAGCATAAGTTCGGCAACTCTGCACTCCATGAGCTCCGGTTCAGAAGTGTTCTGAATCTAGAAGTCGTTGGCATCACTAACCTAAGGCTGCCCCCATATTCGAATATTCTCCCATGTCCCGACTTTCCCTCTGGACCCTCGCCGAACGAGAGATTGGGCCTCCCAAATACTCTGCCACGTAAAGCTCGGGGAGGAGCCGAGATTAACAGTGAGGAAATCCCCATTAGGAAAATATTTGGTCTTCATAATACGACATACTAAAAAGGTGGAGATTTCGAAAACCCATGCCCCCCTTCTTTTTCAGCCCACATATGTCGTCCCATGTGGTCCATTTAATTCCAGCAGAATTGCTTCCCGAGCCCCACCAAAAAGAATTCATCATTCGTTGTAATTTATCCACCAAAGTAGTCGATAATAGAGATATACCCATGCAATATGCCGGAATAGCTTGAGCTACTGACTTGAGCAGTACCTCCTTACCTGCCTTCGAGAGTTTCTTATCCCTCCACCCTTGGATCCGAGACCACAACCTCTCCTTAAGATACAAAAAGATATCCCGTTTTCGTCTCCCAATCAAAGATGGCAGCCCAAGGTATCTTCCTGTGTTGAGTTGATGAGTAACACCGAAGATGTTCTTTACTGCCTCTTGTTGGGATATACTCACATTTCCACTAAAGAAAGTGACGGACTTACTATAGTTGATGGCCTTCCCCGACACACCCTCATATTCTTCCAGTAATTATTTCAAATTCAAGGCTTCCTCATTTGTTGCACGACAGAACAACATGCAATCGTCGGCAAATAGCAAGTGAGAAATCCTAGGTGCCCGTCTACAAACACGTAGCCCGTGCAGCCTCCCCTGATTACTCGCCCTTCGAATTAGGGAGGAAAGCCCCTCCGCACACAATAAAAACAGATAGGGGGATAAAGGGTCCCCCTGTCGAAGGCCCCGTCCAGGAAATACGGGCCCAACCATATCATCATTTACTTGGAATGAGTAGTTGACCGTACGAACACACATCCTCATCCACATTACCCAAGTTTGAGAGAAACCTAGCCTGAAAAGGATACTCTCCAAATAGTGCCAGTCCACTCGATCGTACGCTTTGCTTATATCAATTTTCAGCGCCACATCCCCCTCTCGACCTCGTCTCTTCTTTTTCATGGAGTGGATAGCTTCGAAAGTTATAAGAATGTTATCCTGAATACCTCTTCCACTAATGAAAGCTGATTGGGCCGGATCAATAAGTGTTGGAAGAACCTCCTTTAGACGGTTACAAAGAACTTTCGAAATGATCTTATACACCACGTTACATAATGAGATAGGTCGAAGGTCTTTCATGCTCTCCGGGACATCAAATTTGGGTATAAGAATCACATGAGTTGGATTGAGTTCACCTGGGAATGTATGGTTGTGAAGCCATGAAACTGCATTGTTGAAAATATCATCTCCCACCACACCCCAATACTTTTGATAGAATGTTGGGTTGAAGCCGTCGGGTACTAGTGATTTGTCCGGATGCATCTGATTCACTGCCTTATGAAACTCTTCTATCGAAAAATCACGAGTGAGGGTAATGTTTTGATCCTCTGTAATCAATGGTTGCAGGGCTTGAAGGGTCGATTGCACTCCATTATTATCAGCATTAGCTTCAAAAAGCCCATGAAAATATGCATACACCAGACCACATAGCCCTTGCCGATCGGACACCCACTCACCCGCGTCATTCTTTAATCGTGTAATTTGATTTCTTTTCTTTCTGGCTGAAGCAGACCTATGGAAAAAATTTGTATTCGCATCCCCATCCTTGAGCCAAAAAAACTTTGGCTCTTTGCCTCCAGAAAGCTTCCTCATGAACTATTAGTTTAGCAAGGTCACATTTTAGGGTTTTCTCCCTTGCACACGAACCACTGTTCGTTCTTTCTCGAAGTCGTTCCAATTCAGATTCAATATCTTTTTTGTTTTCTCGGTAGGCCCGGGCGATGTGATCCCCCCATAGTCGTAGAGTATCAGTTGTTGCTGCCAACTGACGAGTGAAATCAAGATCGCTAAAACCCAGCCATGTTCTTGTAATGACGTTAGGCAGCTCCTTCTCCAATAACCACTTGTTCTTAAACCGGAATCTTTTGTGCTTCCTATGGAAAGGGGTGGGGTGAGGGATCAATAGAATTGGATTATGATCACTTACCGGTGCCACCAAATTAAGGAGTTTGGCGTTCGGAAACTTATCATGCCAAACAGGTGCCCCATAGCCCGGTCTAACCTCTCTTCGACAGCATTTGAAGAGCCCCTCCCTCGAAACCATTTATTTTCTATCATTTCACTATTTATTAACTCAGAATATCTTGTGTGTGACAATCTTATACTCCTACATTTAGACATTTAGACATGCAAAATCGAAATCGAAATCGGACGAACCGGTCGATTTCTAACCGTCGGTTTGTCAAACCATCGGTTTCGGTTTGGAAACCGAACTGTAACAATAAAATTAAGGTTCGGTTTCGATTCAAGAAATTCAAAACTGAAACCGACGATTTTGTCCCTTTTTTCTATTTTTTATTTTTAGTATTCTTCTATAAATACTTCATTTTTCACACCAAAATCTCTCATCTCTTATGTAGTCTAGTTTATTTTCTAAAAAATAGGGAAAACAAATAAAATACGAGCAGATTTTATTTTTATAATAAGGAAAAAACACTCAAATTAAATCGGGGGTTCAAAACCGTAACTGTAACTGAACCAATTACTATTTGTAAAATGGTCAAGTCGTAGCTGGCGGTTTTAACTGTATGAACATGTCTACCTACATTAAATGTTTCGTTTTAGTATTTGAATCATGTTCTTTATTAAAAATATGATTGGGGTGGAGCCCCATGAACTTAATTATAAGTCATATAATAAAACAAAGAGTAATACTTGAGTGCAACATATACCATTGGAATTAGATTCTAATGAATTTGATGGTAATTATATTGGATAAATTATTAAATTGGGTAAATTAAACATTAAAATTTTAATGTATTTATTTATAGCTCAATTAAATTCATGTATATGGTTGGTTGTGCAAATAATATTCGTTGGATAACAATATCTCATTTTCTTTTAAAGGGATAACAACAACAACATCTCATTGAAATTAGTATTTTCTAAAAGAATGAAATTAGTTTGGCATTCGAACCCCAATAGACAATTTGCATTACACTAATATCAAATTTTAAGTTCTCCACGACATTAACCCACATATATACACATTTTAAGATAAAAAAAAAAAAAATTGTATTCTTTCCTTTAGAATTAAATAAGTGGTAGGTATTTTGTGTTAGTTTGATTCATTTATTTCATTTGATATTTTTATTATATTGATTTCTTTTTTTTCTAAAGGATTCTACTGAATCATTAACATAGTTATGGGTTATGTATACAGTTTATTACTTATTTTTTCACTATTTAGTATCATTTATTTAAACTGTGAATGCATCAAATATAAAACGATGCTCTTGTGCATCGTGCATACAAAGCTAGAAAAAAAATGGAAAACAATTGAAGAAAAAGGGAAAGAAAATAATTATAGAAAAAAAAAGGTGAAAATGGGGTGTGTAGACGTCAAAATCTGAAGTGCTCGGCCATCCATGCTTTCCAATAAAGACACCCATAATACCCGCCGCATACAGACACAAAACTGTCCGGGTCATGTGAACCTTTTTTATGTCATACCCACTCCACAAAGAATTGCATGTTTTAAAATGTTAAAGTTTCATGTTTAAATTATATTTTGTTTCACCCTGAGAGACGACTTTCAATTCTAAAATGGAAAAAAGTAATAAATCTCTATAATCCAATCACGTGACGAAATTTTATTTTTACAAATATGTTAATTTCTATTAAATAGGTGAGCAATTGAGCATAGCCATATATATTATATGGAGAAACAATGAATTACAAAATTATAATTTCATTGAATGATTGTAAAGTATTTACAAGAGATGTATTTATAGATACAAAGTGTATCTATATTTACAAGATATGGATAAATATTTACATTAAATATTTTAAGAGATAATTAAAAGATACAAATCTTTATAATATTATATTCCTAATACGCCCCCTCAAGATGGAGCACCGTAGGAGAGTCCAATCTTGATCATAAGTGGTTGTAGGCGAGAATGAGGAAGTGGCTTGGTAAGAGCATCAGCAAGTTGAACCGCATACGAAACATGTGAAACTCGAAGTTGATAAGTCTTGATCAGATCTCGAATAAAATAGTAGTCAATTGCAAAATGCATTGAACTTCAGAGGCAGTGGCGAGACAGGGAGTGTGGGTAACAAGTTTAGTAAAGGGGTTGGGTTCTCGTCGGGAGTTGACATATTTTGGGGAGGGGGTGTATTTGTAAAAGTTGGGGGTGGGGTAGGGACAATAGGTAAGGGAGGGGTTTGATTAATTAGAGTGGGCGGCGGAAATAATATGACAGTAGGGTTTTGTTGTAGGCAGGGGGTGTTTTTACTAGAACTACGAGTGTGGTTACTTGGGGAGTTTGCATGGGCTTCCATGGATGGAGATTTTGGAGAAGAAAGCTTCTCGTGAGTGCACGGTTGTTTTAATCAAAATTGGTTACCGTGAGAGGGTTGCAACCGTGAGTTTTGATCGGTGTTGAGTGCCGAGCAACGGTTAAGGGTGGTAGTCGGGAGTTTGGACGGCGCTGGACGTCGAGCAACGACTACAAGGGAGGGTTTCGGATCGAGGTGTTAGCCATACGACTCGTTGATGTTGGGGTAATTGTGGGTTTTGTACGACAAGAATATCGAACAACAATTACGGGGAAGAAGAAACGTGTCTTCTTGAGGATAGGGTAATCGTGAGTTTTGTACGACAAGAACGTCGAACAACGATTACGGGGAAGAAGAAACTTGTCTTCTTGAGGTTGGGGTAATCGTGAGTTTTGTACGATAAGAACGTCGAACAACGATTACGGGGAAGAAGAAACTTGTCTTCATGATGAGGTTGGGGTAATCGTGGATTTTGTACGACGAAGAACGTCGAACAACGATTACGAGGGTTTGGGGTGGGATCGAGGCGTGAGCCGAGAGGCTCTGATACCATATGGAGAAACAATGAATTACAAAATTATAATTTCATTGAATGATTGTAAAGTATTTACAAGAGATGTATTTATAGATACAAAGTGTATCTATATTTACAAGATATGGATAAATATTTACATTAAATATTTTAAGAGATAATTAAAAGATACAAATCTTTATAATATTATATTCCTAATATATTATAGGCATGCAAATCAAGATTATATGGCCAAATTAAATTTTAGTGGTAGAAAAAAGAAAAAACCTGACCAGAATCCACCTCATTTTTGTGGAAAGCAAATTAAGACAGTATTACACCTACAGACAAAACCTTCTATCTTTCTCAGGACCTCCGCCTTTCGCATTATACTACTTCACAAAAATTTCTACTCTTTTATCTCTCAATTTCTCTTAAGGGCCCTTTTCATAATTTCCTTTGCCTCTGTTTTGATGCATGTTTGCTGAGGAGATAAACAATTTGTGACTCTGTTAATTCAGGTATGTTTAATTTTGCAAATGGTTTCTTTGTTTGTTTTCACAATTTTAGCTTCTCTTTCTTTCTTGGGATTTCATTGTCTTTGAAATTTAATTGATTTCAAGCCACATGCAATCTTCAATCTTGAAAAAGTTTTCATCTTTCATGGGTTTATCGACTTCAATTGTATGAATTTTGCGTTTTTTCTTCAATTGTATGAATTTTAGTTTTTTCTTTTTTTTTAAAAGTTAAGTTGATTTTGTTATAAATTAGAAAATGCATAGTAATAACAAGAACTGGTATTAAAATCTTGATACAAAGATAATTAAAATAAGGGTTGGAATGACAGTGTGAACTACTTAAATTCTTGTTTGTCTTATTTTAGATTTATTTATCTTTCTTGTAGGATTTTACTTGTAACAGTTCAATCAGATTCTAATACGGTGTGTTTTGTAATTTCTTGTAAAATCATGATTTATCTGAATTAATTCTAATGATGAGACTCATATCCAATATCTGATTACCTATTCCCCTTGTCCAGATTAACCTTTACATTTGAGAATTGATGTTATTTTTATTTTTTTTTTGGGGGGGGGGGGGGTGCGGTTGGGTTGGGTTGTAGACTTGTAGTACTGGAAGAAAAAATTCTTAGTCCTCTCCTCAAGTTACTTAATTCCCAAATTTCTCCTAATGCAGTGGAGTGGATTCTAAAGTTGGTAGCTTTAATTCTGTAGTGCATTTGGTTTTTCTTTCTTATTTCTTGCATTCTTGGATTGCTATTATAAAGCTGTGCAATGCAGGATCTTGCTCAATTTTTCATCATACGAGTAACCAATAGCTAGCGGTTGATGGGATCCCCAGTTGTTGATATTTCCTGGCCTTCCTCTATCGTCGAGTCTTTCGATCGATCATTCAATATAAAGATAGACGAAGGGAATTCATCACATTTTCTTGACAATGCAAACTCTTCTGCTCATGATCATCACAATATTCCGAAATCTCCTCCATTGCCCTTGAAAAAATCGAGCACAAGATTTGCAAAGTGTTGTTCTGTTCCGAAAGAAACGAAAGATTTATGGGAGAAGCTGTTCAAAGAGGGAGATGGAGCTGATGTGCACGTTATGACAGCAGACGGGTCAATAATTGCAGCTCATCAAAGTGTTCTGGTATGTATGTGACTATCCCACGGACGTCATAGAAACCACTCGTCACGCCACTGTAAATCGGTTAATCATATTTGTCCCGTGTTTTGCAGAGTGTTGCATCACCGGTGCTCAGGAATTGTATGCATCAATCAAAAGTTAAGAATGGTGCAAGATGTATAAGGATTGCTGGGGTACCCTATGGCGCTGTCTGTGCTTTCATCCGTTTCCTTTATTCGTCTTGGTACGGTAAAACATCGAGCAATTTCCTTTCTAAATTCTTGTTGAGACGTGATGTGCGAATTTTGAAAAAATAACGTTTTTTAGTCCTGTAAGTTATCCCTAGTTTGGTTCCAATCCCCTCGACTTTCACGAATTGGAAATAGTCTTGTAACTTCTAATTTTTGACATTTTGGTCCGGTAACTGGTTGTAGGAAATGAAACATCTGGTTGACACTAACGTGGCAGAGTTTGATTTGTCCATGTGGCAATGTATATGACTATTTTCAAATCATGAAAGTCGACACGATGAAAATTGAAATAGGGGTAACTTAGAGGACTAAAAAAATAATTTTCCAGCGAATTTTCATTACCACTTCATGGGCTATTGGCAACTAAATGGTTTTAATCAACAATTTTCAAACCATCATCTGGAAAATAGGGTGGTTAGAGCTCAAATTCAGATTATGACAGTAAAAATTCGAGAGATCCATGAATCGGGTTCTTGTTTTATGTTGCAGTTACGAAAAAGAGGAGATGCAGAAGTTTGTCCTCCATTTACTAGTTATGTCACATTCATACGTAGTGCCGTCACTTAAAAGAGTCTGTGAATACAATCTAGAACAGGGGTGGTTGGCTAGAGAAAACGTCGTAGATGTACTGCAATTAGCTAGAAGTTGTGATGCGCCGCGGCTTGCCTTGGTTTGTCTGCGTATGGTAGTTAAAGACTTCAAATGCGTCTCCACCACCGAAGGATGGAAAGTGATGAAACGCAGCCATCCTTCTCTCGAACAAGAGCTGTTAGAGTCGGTTGTTGAAGCAGATTCGGTGAGTTATCGATCTTGTTCATACATGTTTGTGTTCACTTCTTATCATGTCTGGTTAAAGCACCAGAATAGTATGTGAAAAAATATTAATTGAGAAAATGATTCAAAGTAATACCATGTGAAAAATAACAACAAGTCAAGCCAACAAATGTAATACTGTATTAAGCGTTTTTCTAAAAAGTATTAGTTGTTGTACTATACAAATGTGTTAATTTTACTATTGGTTTGTGGTAGAGAAAACAGGAGAGGTTGAAGAAAATAGAAGAGAGAAAGGTATATATTCAACTGCACGAGGCGATGGAGGCGCTGCTTCACATTTGCAGGGACGGATGCAGAACAATCGGGCCTCGCGATAAGGTGCTAAAAGGAAGTCAGGTGGCGTGTGGGTTCCCGGCTTGCAAGGGGCTGGAGACCCTTATTCGTCATTTCTGGAGCTGTAAGACTAAAGTTCCAGGCGGGTGTGTGCATTGTAAGCGCATGTGGCAGCTTCTGGAACTTCATTCGCGGATGTGCAACGACCCTGAATACTGCAAGGTGCCTCTCTGTAGGCATTTCAAGGTGAAAACGCAGCAGCAGAGCAAGAAAGAGGACTCGAAATGGAAGCAGTTGGTGAGCAAAGTGATAGCAGCAAGAAGTGCCCAGAAACTATTGTCATCTGGGAGGTCAAGTTTTTAGTACATGTGAATATTAGTTTGTGCATTTTGTAAGGCCAATATTTTAGCTGGCCATGCCATATCCAGTTTAATGGAAATTTAGTATAGAAAAACTAAGACTTGGGTTGGCTGTAACTAACAACATTATACTTTGTTCTGATAAAAGTTGCAATGCCATCATCTTAAGTTATTTAACAGCGCTCGAATAGGAATTCCTGCGCGACTCTGGCGGGTATATATACATTTTTTGTCTCTTAAGTTGTACCCGTTTTGATTTTTGCCATTTAAATTTTTCGACTTTTAAATTGGTCCTCTAAGTCTACATAATTCGGTATTTTAGTCATTTTACCGTCAAACATATGTTATTTTTTGTTTAAATTAAAGATTGTACATTTACGATAGGACATTGTCGCTATCTAAGTCTTTTGAACTATCAAAACCATCATCACTGTCTAACAGACCAGATGAGTTACCTCTGAACTAAAATACAGAGTTTTGTAAACATGAAGGGACTAATTTCAATATTTGCTTAAAACATCCCATTTTATAGTTGCAAATGACAGTGTGGTGCAGGGTGTTAAAAAAAACGTTGTACACATTTATATTGAGTAAAAATCTGGGTGTGCACAACTGTTTTCAATACATACATAGTTTTGAAGTTGCATAAAATCAATTTTTTAAATAAATAAAAAGTGTCATTTTTCTCTATATTACTACAATTTTTAATCTTTTGTCAACTAAACCAAGGCATTAGTTCTCATTTATACCCTCAAATTTTAGTAAGTCCAACTTATTAACTCGTAAATATTTTTAAAATAAAGATACTCCATTATACAAGTTCCAATAGAAAAAATTGACATTTTCTGTTAAATCTACAAACATGACTTTTGTAACTTGTTGATGGAGTCAATATACAATTTAAGAGAGAAAAAATGAAGAAAGATTGTTGATATTATTGCCAAAAATTCTCAGAATTCACAAGTTTGTAAACAATCAAAACATGATGATCTTTACTGAGATGGCTGATCTTGAGATGATGGCTGTGGAATAGGGTTTTGAACCAGCTGCTTTCCTTTTTCCCTAAGCTTAGCAGTTGATTCTTTCATGGCTTCTTTCCTCTTCCTGCTTGCCATTACTTTGGCTGCCAATCCTGTCACATTCGGGTCCTTTTTCTCCGCCGGTGGAGATGGGGGCGGCCGTCTGGCAGCCGCCCATGCATTTCCACCACCGTTACTCAATCCCAACACCACACTTGCCAATCCCAATGCAACATCCCTGCACAATTCCCACTTAAATAAATAACCAAAACAAGTGTAATCGGTTTGGACTACGGTGGAGTTCAATATCAGCTTAAACTAGTACTACATTGTAGT